>OX463848.1:32558426-32978106 GCA_949825065.1 Odontocerum albicorne | reverse complement strand
ATATATATATATATATATATATATATATATATATATATATATATATATATATATATATATATATATATATATATATATATATATATATATATATATATATATATATATATATATATATATATATATATATATATATATATATATATATATATATATATATATATATATATATATATATATATATATATATATTTGTTTTGTCACATTAACATTATATGTATATCTAACATATCCCAAAGTGTTCTTCTTGATCTTACTTAATACATCAACTTTAAGTTAACATTCCTCCCTGATCACTTTTTACGATTACCATTATGTTTTTAAGAAAATCATCGTTTGAAAGAAGTTATACATCTTATAGAAATGAATAATATTTCGAGTTATTTAGTGGTAGTTAAGGGGATGTACTTTATGATCAATTGGCAATTTTTTCCACCTTTTTGATTTCCCCCAACAAAATCAGCTTATATAAAAAATAAATTTCAGGAAATATTGCTGAATCTGATATAAATGAAATATATTTCAACGCGAATGGAAGCATTAACAGTTCATGCGAAAAATTTTTTTACCTTCTAAAAAGTCTTTTTAAATCAAAAAAAATCGCGAATTAGTAAAAATAATCTCGTTATGAAAGTCTCGTTTATGTACTTTTCTATCTCACTGTTATTGACTACCGTCTTGTCTTAGTTGGCAAAGTGCTTATTTTACACACGGAGGTTTCGGGTTTTATTCCTGTAGAGCTAAAAAGAAAGATAACGGTTCTAGTCTGGTTTAAAAGCTTGCCTGGTAACAATATTCAGACGAGCTTAACGTGTATAATTGTTGTTATCTGTCCACGTATGGTAGTATTTCAAACATGTACGATGCTGAAATATGAGTTACGTGTCTACTTCAGTGGTACTGAACTCCAATGCTTTATAATTGAAGATAATATTGTCTTAGAGCCACGCTCTTCAAAATATCCGTATCACCAATTAGGATGTGTTGAGAGGTACCATACGAAGAAATAATAATATTTGATTTAAATTTTGTTTTGGCTCGTTACCTCAAAACTGATGATGGAAGTCAATTATCCATCAAATGGGTAATTGGATTCCAATTCTTCTACTATCAACACTTCAACGATTTTCAGATGACTTCCATGATATAGTAGATAACACGCAGGTTTTCCGATCAGGGAATTAAGAATTCGATTCCTGTTGGAACTCAGATTTTTTAAAAATAACTTAAAATATTTTAACATCTTGATGGTTTGTTGGAATAGATTAACGTATATCGATATGCCCGTCAAGTTATACAACATAAATTTGATAAAATACAAAACTGGTCAAAATTTCCTGTCAGAATCGATCACTCAAAAAGGACGTTCGTCCCTTGTGCTGTGTGTTCAAATTTCTCAAAATTTACTTTTGACTCAGCATAGAGAGACACGTTTTTATTAACTAAGTTTTTTTATGGTCAATTGATAATTCTTATCGCTGTCTTATGAATTCAATTTTATTTTTATTCAAAAGAACACTAACAGGAAATTAATCGAAACATCCACACAACCAATATAATTTATAATTATTACCTAAGATTAAAATCCCAGTTAAACTGTTCATCTCACGTACAATTATGTAAAAAATTAAAACACTTATTCCTTAGTTAATTCAGCCCTCATCCTCATAAACTTCAACTGTGTTGAACTAAATATCCCCACACCCGAGTCAACTACCGCTCTGTTCTCTCGGCCCATTTTCATTATAGAGTAAAGATGTAACTTATAAATGTACCTACGTTTTACATTGTAATTTCCACATTGAAACTCGTCATTCCAGCTTTTATGAAACACATATTACCTGATCAAGTAGCTCATATTGCCGAGTTTTTTCCACATGTGCAGTCTTCATTGTTTTCTCTTGTCACCAGTTGCAAGGTTTCTTCAGACTGATAGTGTGGTCAGTAGCATATATCTCATGGCTCAGCCAAAAACTTGTTTAAAGCAACTTTGTTGGTTTATGGTGGTTGATAATTTTATATTTGTTGACAAGCATTAATAAATCATACAAAATATGCCTTCACATTTGGTGAAATTACAGCCCCAAATAATATAATAATGTCTTGTTCGGACAAAAACATTGAAGAGGATATATAAATGACTCGCATAACCTAGTTTGTAGAACGCATATCTTTAGTTTAAGGGTTGATTTCTGATAACACCGAAGAAAAAAAAACGGGTTCTACCCTGGTTAATTTACAAATAAGCGTACAAAAATATTGTTGGTGGATTTAAAGATTTTTTAATGATAATATTCCAGCTTTTATGTCAAATGGAAGTGTAATACAATAAATACACAATAAAATAATAATACTTAGTATTTTAGAAACAAAATGATGTGGAAATGCTAGATGCAGGACAATTTTTAAAGATATTTCCTTCCCACCTCCTCTAAAGACAATTTATTTACTCAATTCGTGTTATCAATCTTTAAAAAATATCGCTGTTCATCCTTTGTACCTAAGGGATCTTAAACCATATCGGAATTGAAGCGAAATTACTTATTTAATTTATTTCCAGTTTATATTGATAAACTCTGTTATTTTTGTACTAAAATCTAAAAAACAAATTAAATTATTGTAAAAGTGAAGCTTTAGAAGAAAACTTGATCGAAAATTTTATCTTTCGAAATGTCTTACCACCTATTATGGTCTTGATGAATCGGAAGCTCATCTTACTGTAATTCTGTGTCCTCAACGAAGATAGTGTTAAATTGGGTAGAAAAGGTATATTTCACCTAATTTCATATATTTAAAATACATACATACCACCCCGCCATTGGCTTATCGGGATAGGTAGAGAAGACCGAGTTACACGCTTTCCTACCGCGATAGACACACATCTTGTTATATAACTCCTACTATTTCTTTGAATCATTTTATTTCCTTCTTTCAAAATACCATTCACTCGATTTAAGCACATTTTCCCAGGTCTTTCTCTAAACGCTTTTTACTCACATTAAAACTGTTAATTTGTTTTGTTAGTCTTTTTTATTCATACATTCGACATGTACAAATTTTCTGATTGATCTTGCCTTAAGTTCATATTTATCCCTGATCACTTCATTCCGTATTCAGTAAAACATTGTCACCCCATGTATATTTCTCAGAGCATGCATTTCTAAAATATTTTTCCACGTCCATGTTTCCCTTCCATACATCAAAATTGACACTAAAATACTCTTGGATTATCATTTTAGCAGATTTTGATACTGAATAGTTCGAGTATATATGTTTAATCGAAGGAGGAAGGCACCTGCTCAGGATCCTGTCCGAAAGGCGTGCAAGATGGATCGGTCATATAATACGACAAGAGGGCCTCTTGCATGCCATAATGGAGGGTATGACCGAGGAGACAAACTCTAGGGGACGCCCACGCCGAGAGTACCTGGAGGACCTGTTGGTGGACGTGCGCTGCTCAACACATACAGACTTAAAGAGAGCCGCACAGGACAGGGGGGAATGGAGGAGAAGAGTTCAAATTGCTGCAAACCAGTCTTAGGACTGCAACCACGGAAGGATATGTTTAATTGCCCCATTGTCTTTGTTTCTTATCGCTACACGCCAATCGATATACTACGTAACTCTTCCGTCATCTGAGATTATACAGCTTATTTTAAGTATTTAAAATGAGTCTAATCTATATTTGAGGGAAACTGTGACGAGACGGTGAATGACCGATCGACTTGGAGAAAATCGTCTGGGAGGTTAAAGTTCTACAGGTCATCTATGTCCATCTGAGGTAGGTAGATACATTATAGTTAATCCATTCGTTTGGCACCCCTTTTTTCCCTACCCTTTGCTGATACTTATTAGTTAAAATGTTGCCGACGAAGGCAATATCGTCTCCACGGTCCGGAGACAACATTGTCTTCGTCTCGATTAATTAACCTTCGAGCTTGAAAATACTTTTGTGTTGGCAATATGACGTCAAAATAATTTGAGTGACAAAATCTCAACCAGACTGGAAACATTGTTTGTGACACGAAAAAGGCAAGAAACGAAACACAGACCTTAAAAGAGAAAAAGGATTCTTAGATTTCTTCAACTTATACATGGGGTTAAATTATTCGTTGTGTTACAGAATAATATTTAAATAAAAATTAAAGGGCACGTTTTTTGTGCTAAATACCGCCCAATGCATATTTGTGTGAGGAGCGAGTAAATCTTTGACCACGTTTTCTTCAAGTGCCCTTTACAGAG
Source organism: Odontocerum albicorne (assembly GCA_949825065.1). Lineage (NCBI taxonomy): Eukaryota > Metazoa > Arthropoda > Insecta > Trichoptera > Odontoceridae > Odontocerum > Odontocerum albicorne. The sequence continues at coordinate 32,973,864 of OX463848.1, read as the reverse complement.
AGTATATAACTTTTGCGTTGATTCAAATACACCTCTCTCTTTCAATATATCTCATTCTTTCTCACAAAATTATTCTAAATCATTTATTTACTTTTAAATTTTTATGACACATAATATATAAACTATTTATTCCACTTTATGTAATATAGGGGAGCACAACCAAGTCTTGTTTGTGCTCTCCAGATGATGTGAAAGTTTTGAAACTGGTAGGGTTATGCCGTTACATAAAGTGAAATAAACAGTGTTTAATAAAACAAATTACAATGTCTTTAAACTTCCACAATGTTAATGCCTTAACTATAAATATTATACATTAACTAATAATTACCTATGTATCAAGTAAAATAAAGATAAAACTCTGAAATGGTGTATGCATGTGGAACGAAAAAATAAAATTCAAATGTGAATGGAAGGTGTAGTAAAGGAAGATCAAGGAAAATATGGTTGGATTAAGTGAATAATATTTTGAAAGCAGAAAATGTTGAAAGTCCAAGAAATCGTAGAAATTGTATGAGAAGGTGTATACATTTAAAGGATCGAAATACGTGTGTCACGATAGGAAAGTCTTATGCTTTGTGCAACCTGCTTATTCCGACAAGAAAACGATGTGATGGTATGTACACATATGAATGTTTAACAACCTAACCACAATTCTTTCACAAATAACTCGTCAATAAACCCATCAGGTTATACTATACTATATACAACGATGTGATGGTATGTACACATATGAATGTCTAACAACCTAACCACAATTCTTTTACAAATAACTCGTCAATAAACCCATCAGGTTATACTAAATACAACGATGTGATGGTATGTACACATATGAATGTCTAACAACCTAACCACAATTCTTTCACAAATAACTCGTCAATAAACCCATCAGGTTATACTATATAAAACGATGTGATGGTATGTACACATATGAATGTCTAACAACCTAACCACAATTCTTTCACAAATAACTCGTCAATAAACCCATCATGTTATACTATATACTCGTACAACGAAAGCCTAATAAAATAAAATAAATCAACGTGTATTTTTCCCGTGTTTAACTTACAAAAAAATTACTTTGTTCAGAATTAATTGCCTAATAAAAAGTACATCAGTTTTTTTTGCTTAATTTTCGGTTCAGTTCGCTGTTCCGGTTGAAGAAGAGACAAGTCCCCATATCTTGCAAGGGACGAGGGTGGAAATTTCATTATCAACCGCCTCTGGGTGAGCATGGATCTTAATCAAATATTTGCCCCGGGACGCGGGACAGGAAGGAAAGAGAGTCTGGAAAAATAACGGAACCGGGACAAATAGATAGATTAAGTCGTAATGGATTAAGGTCATATTTCAATACGACGTGTTCGTCGCTGGGGATCATTTATACATGAAGCAACTGCCATTAGATCTAAATTGTTTTTTTTTTCTTTAATTTAATGATTTAAGACTATGTTTTACATTTATTTCTTTGATTACTGTTTTGATCATCTTTGCCTGACATTCATTGTATCATGCTACTGACATTTATCTGATATCTGGGGATACCACATAAATTTGTGGAAGAATGTTATAGCCTGCACACCAACAACCTCGCTCAAATCTTACACGACAGCTTTTTCAAACATCCTTTACTGAGTAAGACTGTAGTCCGGAAGGAATGTTTCCTAGTTTCCATTCTCTTTAGCATCTTCATAATCTTTAATTGTCGACAGAATAATTGAGAACCAGAGATTTTGCCATCTGCTTTACTCTTCATGTTTAAATTCGAGTACGATATATTATGAACCTATAGTATGCCAATGACTGTGCTCTGATTTCTCATTCTGCTGAAGATCTACAACAAATACCTATGTGTAGGCCTTTGAAGCACTTAGTATTTTATTAAATGTTTCCAAGACCATGACTCTACCTTAACATCAATTTTAAAGAAAAATTATAGAATTAGTGCTGGATGTTAATTACTTGGGTAAAATTGTGAATGATAAACCAAATATAGATGAAGACATTTAAAATACACCTAACATAGATCCTGAGTGTTTCGGACTCTTTGCTGATAAGTCTTCGATAATCACAAAGAGAAGATCTGTTCTATCTGATTAATCCAATAGGGTCATGGCGTGATAGTGGTAGATGTTTTTCATATATGTTAACCAGATTTTTTAAACCAATAATTTATATTATAAGGGAATAATTTCTAAACAATTTGGAAGCACATTTCATTTTACGGCCCTTAATTTTAAGAGGTCAATTTAAGTGGTCAAATGCTATGTCTGAAACTTGGTGCACCAGGTTGCTCTATCACTTCCAGCCCTTGGTCATATTGGATACAGTGCTCAAAGAGGATCTAGTTAAATGCTTGATTTGATCTGCCCATCTCATAAGATCGTTTCCTTTCGCTGGTATTCTATCAACTGTCCCCGTGATCGCCAGCCAGCATCCATATTTTCACAATTCTTTCTAGTAACATGCCGTAAGTATGTAAGTAAAGTAAACCCTCGATGTAGTGGACCTCTGTTATACGGACTTCGGATTTAACGGACAAAATTTCCAGTGCATATGACATAGTGAAAATTAACGCCCTGTTAATTTAAAAGTAATGTCACGCATTTACGAGTGTCTGGATATATCATCATCCGAAGTCGAATTAATAGATTTTTTTTCGTTTTCATAAAATTTTTATAACGTTTTGTTTTTAAAAACATTTTTTTTTGTTTAGTAAAATATAATTTAAGCATATTTTCGGAAAAAATATTTGTTTATTTATTTCGATTTAGATCCCATATTTGTTCATTACCGTCCCAACACTATAGTGATTACATAAACATATAGAAAACTTTTCTGTAGCGTTTAACTTTCATACATATTTAATTTTAATTACACAAACGTATCTATATAAGTAATAACCTGTAAACTTTCAAATTTGACAGCTTTTTAACGTAGATATTCGGAAAATGTACTTATTATATAACGAACCTTCAGCATTAACGGACAACCCCTCGCCCTCAACAGTCCGTTATATCAAGGTTTTACTGTATTCTTTTCCTGCATATTGTTAATATTTCTTTGATCTCCAATTCTTGGTCCATGGGATTAAAGCATTTGCCTCCTATACCCCGGAGGCATAGACAAAATAACCTTACGTTAAAAGTATTTTCATGCTAAATTTATTATTCAATTTTTTATGGTCAAGTTAACGTAATAAATACCTCATTCGAGAAAATAAAAGTAACAATGGTGTCAAATTTGCTTTTTTTACACGAAACGGATGTATCGATATTAATCATTTCAATAAACTTTCCCACTAAATATATAAACAATGTTTAATATTAAAAATAATACCGCAAATTCAATTTGTAAATGTTGCGTGTCGAAACCTTGTAAAAAGGAAAATTATGTACAAAAATGTGAAAGAATTTTCCTAGTATGGCATGTTTATTTATTTTACAAAACAATATATGCTTAATGTATATATCAGTTTGGTAATAAAGAATGACATATCGGTTTTAAAAAAAATAAATTTAGTGGATTAAAAAATGAAATGAAGTTAATAATTAATTGTAGATTAATTTCATTAAAAATTAAATAATTATCATATAATGTGAACATAAGCGATATACGTTGGTTGCATTTTTAATATTTTTTTTTCAATTACGAATTTAACTAGCTAGCTATTTACGATTATGGGATTATTTCTGAATTTTCCTTTAAATCAAGAAACAAGGGGAAGAAATTCCAGTGGATTTATTATGTATTCTCGTTATACTTGCTCGAATTGTATAATATATTTATTCTCGTTATACTAGCTCAAGCTGTACAATATATTTATTCTCGTTACACTTATTCAAGTTTTATAATATATATTTTCCCGTTATACTTGCCCAGCTTGTTTAATATATTTATTCTCGTTATACTTGTCCAGGTTGTATAATAATATATATTTATTCTCGTTATACTTGTCCAGGTTGTATAATAATATATATTTATTCTCGTTATACTTGTCCAGGTTGTATGATATATCGATTCACGTTAAACTTATTCAAATTGTATAATATATTTATTCTCGTTATACTAGCTCAAGTTGTACAATATATTTATTCTCGTTACACTTATTCAAGTTTTATAATATATTTTTTCCCGTTATACTTGCCCAGCTTGTTAAATATATTTATTCTCGTTATACTTGTCCAGGTTGTATAATAACATATATTTATTCTCGTTATACTTGTCCAGGTTGTATAATAATATATATTTATTCTCGTTATACTTGTCCAGGTTGTATGATATATCGATTCACGTTAAACTTATTCAAATTGTATAATATATTTATTCTCGTTATACTAGCTCAAGTTGTACAATATATTTATTCTCGTTACACTTATTCAAGTTTTATAATATATTTTTTCCCGTTATACTTGCCCAGCTTGTTAAATATATTTATTCTCGTTATACTTGTCCAGGTTGTATAATAACATATATTTATTCTCGTTATACTTGTCCAGGTTGTATAATAACATATATTTATTCTCGTTATACTTGTCCAGGTTGTATGATATATCGATTCACGTTAAACTTATTCAAATTGTATAATATATTTATTCTCGTTATACTAGCTCAAGTTGTACAATATATTTATTCTCGTTACACTTATTCAAGTTTTATAATATATCTTTTCTCGTTATACTTGCCCAGGTTGTAGAATAATATATATTTATTCTCGTTATACTTGTCCAGGGTGTATGACATATCGATTATCCTTACGCTTATTCAAATTGTATAATATATTTATTCTCGTTATACTAGCTCAAGTTGCACAATTTATTTATTCTCGTTACACTTATTCAAGTTTATAATATATTTTTTCTCGTTAGACTTGCCCAGCTTGTTTAATATATTTATTCTCCTTATGCTTGCCCAGGTTGTATAATAACATATTTATTCTCGTTATACTTGTCCAGGTTGTATGATATATCGATTCTCGTTACACTTATTCAAATTGCATAATATATTTATTCTCGTTATACTTACTCAAGTTGTATAATATATTTATTATCTTTATATTTACTTAAGTTGTGAAATATATACAAAATAATTTGTTTTTAAATTATGAAATTCTGAAATTTCTAATTCATTGAAAATCCAAATTAGTGATTCAAACATATTGAAGAGCGTCGTCATTGTTTTACAGCCCATTAATCGAACTTTCAAGTTAAAAACCAATTGAGTTGGCACGTAATTCGCGATTCGTCATCATATATGTTGGCAATACTATCTCGCACGTGAATCGAAAACAACACTCGCATACGTCTAGGGTATATGAATAGTTACCAGGTAAATTATTTTCGAACCTGAAACCCTCGTATGGAATCAAGCGTGTTACCATCTAAGCTACGGAGATCGTCAATTTCTGTTTTAATGATGCACTAACTCCCGGGTGGAAATCAAACTTCTTAACAACTAGGCCACGGAAGTCGTCAAATTCCTGGTTCATAAAATATGACCCATTTATGAAGTCATGTGTTACTTCTTAATCAGCACTATTCCGTCGTAAAAGAGCAACATAGTCAAAGAGATGTTAAGGTGAGTTAAATTCTCAATGTAACGGCAAGTTATATTTTGCAATGGATTTCTTTCAACTTATAAGAAAGCTTTTATAACATATGTCCTCAATATGAAAAATCAACAGACTACAACATATAAGTTTTGTTACCATTGAAATAATCTACAGTTTTTTTGGTATTTTATTACACTTTCATTGCATATAGTACAACCTAGTGTATTTATTGTCATGTTGCAATCTCTTTCAACCAACCTATAAGGTGTTAAAGAAGCCTTAAGTGAAAACCAGACAGGAACAATTTTTTAGAAGGCATGCATCTTATCGATGATACCATAGAGGTCGTCATCTAGTAACATATAGTAGTATTACATTTTTTTTCTTGCGGGAATATTGCTTGTTAAAATTAAAAGAGAGAACATAAATTGGGTTACAATCGGAAAAACTCAATTTCCAAGATTATTTTAAAAACAAGTTTGTCAAAATTTGATGTTGAAAGATTTAAGAAAATCAATGAATCCAGATTGCGATTTCTTCTATCGCAGTGACTAAATTGTAACCAATTATCCGATTGTGGTGCCAAAATCGCAATTACTTTGTTAAAAAAATCACTTCCAAAACAAAGTTATTCACGAGTCAATAGTGGTGAATATAAGGAAGGTAGATAGTGTTGTAATTTATTTTTATCAAACACTGTTTATTCCACTTTTTTGTTCTCGAAAACAAAAAAAGTGGAATAAACCGTGTTTGATAAAAATAAATTACAATGTCTTTAAACCTCCACAACGTTAATGCCTTAACTATAAACAACAAGGTAGATAGTAGTAAAAGGGGAGAGAGATTCATAATTAATTACATACAATATCAAACACAGGGGTGGAAAACGATCTGTCACTAAGACACAAATAATACAGTTGAGAATTTTGCAGGGTAATGTATTGCAAATCTATTGGGGTAAATTTGAGATGCTAAATATGCCACTCGCTACTAATTTGATTTTTTTTAAACATCTAACAACCTCCGTGACCTAAATAATAATACGCCTGTCTCCCCACCCGAATTTGCAGGCTATATTACCGTTGGTACTGAATTCTTTAAAAAAGGTTTAAGTCAGCTTTTCATTTAAGGTCAATAAGGTCATGTTCACAACTTTCTGATTGGTTGGACAAGATGGTCACCTGACAGTAAAACCGCACAATGCATTTCTATTTTCTGGTAAAAAATCAAACCATTTAGCATTATTTGTCTTGCAATATATACATTTATTCCAATATAGATTTTTTTATATTGCAAGTCAATTATCTGAAGTGAGAAGTTTTTAAAATATTTCAACTTGCGTGAGTTAGGTTTCTTCTAGACATGTAGGGATACAACTTTTTTACTGTGAGGAGAGATGCGAGGGTCTCTTGCTATATCTTGAGATTGCTGACAGAGGCAATATCTAATCCAACCATGTTCGAAAATTTATGGTTTTATATTCCTGACTACAATTTGAGATATTTAAATATTAATTTGTTTAGATTGGCAATCAGTAGAACTCAATGGTTATGTGCTATTTGTTTCAGGGGGTTGTGGCTTTTGAATAGTCTCGAATATAGACATTTTTACCATTTCAGAAAATGCTTTTAAAGAAAACATATTGAGCTTTCTTAGTAATGAAAGTTAGCAGTTTTGACAAAATAATTATAACTTATTTTTGAAATTCATATATATTTCTTTTAAACTTTTTAAGTTATTATTTATATGCTAAGCTATATGTTAAAAAAAAAAAACAAAATTGCTTTGGTATAAATTGTTCTTGAAAATAATAATACTAGAAAATATAAGAAATATTTTCGATGAAAAACATTAATTGTTAGTTCACAGCGCCTCCTCAACAATTAAAATATTTTTTGTGTGAGTTGAGTAATTACTATAATGAAGATTGGAATGGAATAGTAGACTATACCAATAGAATTAGAAGAAAATCTTACTCTTTTTCCTGATATAGATTTTGAGTTGTTTTGTTGTGAAATTATCCCTGGGAGATTTACTTCTAGTCTTTCTGTATCTGAATCTCTTGATTGAATTCCCTAACCAAATGTTTTTATTGGTGATGTTTAAAAAAATAAATAAAAATAAAATTATTTTTTCAAAAATACTTTTGGCAACCCTAATTGAGCCAATTTAAATGGTAAGTAAAGCCTGAAATCTTTTCAACTATTTTATAGTACAATACAACTACGACAAAATGTACTTCAAAGGAAAATAATTTATTACATCTCTGAGGACGTATAAAGTTGGAAACCCTTTTGACTAGAAGTTTAAGTTATCTATCGGTTTGTCAAGCGAAATATTTCGGATGAGTATTTTTCAGACGAAACACTGAAATTGATAAACTTGTCTAATTAAAGTTTAACTCCTGAATTTTGTTAAAATACAAACGGCACAACAAGGTGTGGCTAAATTGATCACGGGAGCGTGGATGGTAACTAAATATTTGGTTTCCATCGCGCATTTCGATTCAAAGAAAAGACCCCCTAAGTTGGCAAGTTTGTGCACCGAAAAGGTGGCTTTGATGAGAAATTTTAGGTTTAGAGGAGGAGGCGAACGGTGAGACGTGGAACTTGCTACACAAGCTAACTAGAAGACAGACTTGAAAGGGGAAATTTGTTTATTTGCGCAAATACTTGGAAGTTATCTAAAAATAAAATTTATCAAGATATATTTTTGTAAATCGGATATAAAAATAGATAATTGTAATATGTTCTTAGTTTTTTACAGATTTTAGAAAATGTGGATGTGCTGTATTGCTGTTTTATATTTCTCATTTGTCGTATACTTGTAAAATACAGTCTGGTGGGTTTATTGCTGAGTGAATATTTCTTTCAACCAACTATAAAATGTTAAAAAAATACTTAAGTGAAAGTAGATTGGAATCCTTTTAAAAAACTTTGGGGTTTAACGGAGATCAAACTAAAAACCACTAGGCTGGACAAGTATTTTATCAACAAGGCTGCGGGGTTCGTCTATATGACATATGTCGAGAAAATAGGACAATACTTATTCTTCTTATGGATTGTTATACGCTTTTGTTGCTAACAGATAAACCTAGTGAATGTATTGCTAAGTGGCCCATTTTTCCAACCAACCAATTTTTTTGTAAAGTCTCATGTATAAAACAACTGTATACCAACAGCGGAAAACAAACCCGCAACTCCTGGGATGGGACACGGTCGTGATATCAACTAGGCGCTCGGGGTCGTTATTGAGTTAATACAGGGTGAGATTCTTGTTGGTACCCAATTTTTTTAAGTGTTCTAGTCTAGTTTTCATTTAAGGCTTAACATTTTTCTGGTTTGTTGGCCACAGTCACGACCTTCATATTTTCATACGAATGCTGCAAAATCCAAGGTCATGGCGAAAAGCGTGAAAGGAAAAGTAAATGCGATATATGGGTAGGTAATGAAAGATTAAAGTAAATTGAGGAGTTCTGTTATTAAAGTAAAATTATCCCTGATAATGGAAGAGTTACAAAGGATATCAAACAGCGTGTAGCGCTAGGAAACAAAGTCAATGGTGTACTTAAACATATATTTTCAAACAGGAAAGTATCAAAAATCTCCAAAGATAATAATTTGCAACAGTATGGCAACTTTGCAATAGAGTGGCAACTTTGATATATGGGAGTGAAACGTGGACGTGGAAAAATAATAAAAGGAACCAAATAAACTATGTAAAAATGCGCGAATTTATGACTGATGTTTTAAATAAAATGAAGAAGAGCACTCTGAGATGGGTTGGACACGTAAAACGAATGAATGAAGATATACGAAATTAATTTATGTAATGAATGTGAACTTAAAGCTGGAGTGTTGAATCAATCTGAGAAGGTTTGAAAATGTGGAACGAATGCATGAAGAAATACTGATAAAACAAATATACGGTAAAAATGTAAGTGGAAAGCGTTGTAAAGAAAGACCAAGGAAAGTACAGTTATATCAAGTGAATCAAATTTTGATAGTAGAAAACGTCGAAAGTCAAAGACATCGTAGAAGTTGTATGAGAATGTGCATGGATGTAGTGGAATCTAAGGATGTACATTGAGATACTCGTAGGAAAGTTTGGTGCTTTCTCCTCTCTCCCTACCCCGACAGGGAAATGGCGTGATGGTGTGTTGTTTTTTTACTAGTCACATGATAAGATTTCCTAAAAACAGAAACTTCTTCAACATTTCTATCATGCATCATGCAGTTCGTCAACTCGTACATCATGCAGTTGACGTATATCGAAGTCATTTTTTATTTTATTTATTTGATTACACGCAGTTAAAATAATAATGAGCTCCGGTTTAGTTAGGCAGTGTAGGCTTACCATTGGAGGCTTTCTGGTTCGGTTTCAGATGGTGTTAATATTCTATAGATAAAATTCCGTTTGTTACACTCATGAAATTTCACACCTTTCTTTAATGTGGAAAATGTTAGAGAAATGTATGACCGAAAGTGCCGGGATGTAGAACTACGAGTACTTGGATGGATAGATGATAAAGATATATTTTTACTTGAACAATTGGATAAACTGGTCAGGCCTAAGGCACTTACTTGCCTTCCAGCCCATGAGTTGCGGCTTAATTCCAGTAAGAGCCTATAATTAAAAAAATATTCCAGTATGGTTATAAATAAAGACTTGCTAGACTGCAGACAAGATACTGCTACAAGGCAAAAAGTCTGCCAGACTTAACTACAATTTAGACAACGAAAAGTCCGCCAGATTTTACTACAATTTAGACAACGAAAAGTCCGCCAGATTTTACTAAATTTAGACAACGAAAATGTTGTACAATATAATAAAATAACATATTTATTTGATTAAACTCGTATTATACGATTTGTAATAGAAGTGAAATTTTATACAATCGACCTGTCTGCGCTGAGTATTTGGGCGTTTTTACGATTCATGGTTAGTTTCACATTCAAACCTTTTTTTTATCTGATTTTGCTATGTTGGCGTTACCGATTTATTAAACTTGTATTTTTTAAGTTATGAATGTGTTACGAAATAGCGCTATATATGTTTTTAGTACTTTTCAAAATTAACAACAAAATAAAACAGGTTCAATTATGGAAAAATATATATTTTTATGAATTTATTTATACACTTATATTTCCCGTACACGGGAAACATTAGTATTATGTATCTATTGACTCAGAATGAGTTCTCAGCAAATAAGGTTTATTTGAAGACGAATTCTACGAATTTATTAATAAATATTGTGTATTATAGAATTACTAATAAATATAGAATTACTAACATTTTAGTAATAAAAAGGTGTATTCATTTATTTTCTTTATTCCAAAGATAACTATTTTTGAAAGTTGTGCATTTTTTGTATGATGGCGTAAGTGAATATTTTTTTATATTATCATGAGCTTTGTAGTGACTACGAGTATAACATTAAAGAAGGCGTTTATAGTTTAGTGTTTGGAACAAAAAATATCTCTATTAAGAGAAATCATACGAGTTGTATGATAAGGTGTATGAATGTAGTAGAGGTGGAAAATGTGTGTCTTAACAGGAAAGTCTGGCGTTCTCTTCTCTCTCCCTACCATGACAGCGAAACGGCGTAATGGTATGTATGTACTCGTACTTAATACCGAACTAAAAAGTCCGAATCTGATTTTAGAACTTAAAACGTCTTTGTGATTTGTCGGAGAACATTTTCAATATTGTATTACGAGTATGTTATCCTTTTACCGTATAAAGTATAACCTGGCGAGTTTATTGCTATGTAGTCATCTCTCTCAACCAAACAGAAAGATGTCAAAGAGGTGTTGGGTGAAACTCATATTCGAATCCTTTATCTTTTTAATTCGGATTTCAACGGTAATCGAATTGGTAGCCTTTGGGTATAATCATAATAAGCCCGGCAAATGCACAGTATAAAAATAATATTAATAAAACAGCAATTTATATAGCGCCGTTTAGAGAGCAATCCGTCCTCATGGGAGGTCCAACTCAAGACCCGAACGTTCTATTATTTACAAAATGTTCAATAACGTATGTGTTAACAAAGTCAATCTGCGGTGAATAACGTATGTGTTAACAAAGTCAATCTGCGGTGAATAAAGTATGTGTTATTAAAGTCAATCTGCGTTGAATAACGTACGAGTATGTGTTAACAAAGTCTATCTGCGGTGAATAACGTATGTATCAACCAAGAAACGAATAAAATGAAAAAAAACAATAGTTTTCATTTAATGTTGGTACTGATGTGTTACAATTTACAACATTTGATGCAAATATTGTATAATTTGTCAAGTAATGTTGATAATGACTTTCAAATAGCGATATGTAAAATGGTCAGCTGTCAGAATAATGAATTTATTTCTTTAAATTGTTTTAAGTAATTTTAATGTTCACTCCTTTGATACCTAGTCGCAACTAGGTTTCACAACTTAAGTCAATGAGAGTTTTTATTAACTTACTTGGTACATACTCGCAAGTAGGTCTCGCAACTTTTCAAGTCAATGAAAAATTTTGTTCACTCCTTTGGTACATACTCGCAAATAGGTTTCACAACTTATCCAGTGAATGAAAAATTTTATTCCCACATTTGTTACATACTCGCAAATAGGTATCACCACTTATCAAGTCAATGAAAATTTTTGTTCACTCATTTGGTACATACCATACTCGCAAGTAGGTCTTGCAACTTATCAAGTCAATGAGAACTTTTGTTCACTCATTTGGTACATACTCGCAAATAGGTTTCACAACTTATCAAGTCAAGGAAAATTTTTGTTCACACATTTGGTACATACTCGCAAGAGGTATCACCACTTATCAAGTCAATGAGAATTTTTGTTCACTCATTTGGTACATACTCGCAAATAGGTCTCCCAACTCATCAAGTCAATGAGAGTTTTTGACGAAGAAATTTCATAATAATCAACATTCTTACGCATCGACCTATTATAATTGTTATATGTTCCCGGTTCCCAAGAGAAAGCTAATTTACTGGAATCACAACAAATGACGGTATCAAACCCAGATCCATATAATTTATTAGTGTTCACTTAAAATTGCTTGACAGACATAACACGGCAGACAAAAACAATGGAATGAAAAGTGCAAATTGTGTGTTTTTTGTCGGTCATGTTTCTTGATATATTATTGTATGTACATAGATATATAAGTGATCGAGTATGATTGTCACCCATCATACAGACGGAAGACGCATTTGAATTAGTTTATTGTGTGCAAGCATTTGCACTTCAGCAAGCACACAGTCTTGACATATCAAACATAAAGTTTCGATGCCAAGGAGGTCATAGTTTAATCTGTCGTAGCTTTTTGTTAAGCAGAGTTTTATACATATAATTTATTTAAGTTACTTTACAATGCTATAAGAAGTAATAACAAACAGCATATAAGTAAAATAAACACATAAATTCAGATATCAAACGGTCTAAGAATAAAAACAATCCGAATGTGAATCTGTTAGGAATCGAACCTGTTAGATCATGGCCGTCGACATATTATGTACACAATTTTAAATTGTATTCCCAGTAAATTTATTTATTTTCTTTTCATAACAAGTATCATTTAATGCATAATACTTGTTATGAAAATAAAAGAAAATAATTTAACAATTTAAAATTGTGGTCAGTTCAGAATCTTCGATAACGAATGCAGCATGCTAAAAAGAGTAGAATTGACTGCTTTTAATAAACTTTTGATTACATCCTTGTTATTTTATCGATGAAGGGTAAAATTTGTTGACGAGCCTCAAAGTTCAGAAATGTTTCATTATTCTAAATTGATATCCCGTTAAGGATGAGCTGAGAAGCTGTATATTCCAGGAAGGACAGGAGACATGACGTAATGTTATGGTTTTTCTTCGCAGGTGCGTCTAAGAGCCAGTAATAACTATTGTCCTGGCCAGCTGTTGCGGTTTGCCATCCCGGGATAACAGCGCTTCCTTCCAATATTGAATATTTAATAACGTTACTCGCCTTAGCATAAGGACTTACTTTAAAGAACTTATTTTCAAAATTAAGGAATAAACGTAAAAATACTTACACGTAAACGTTTCAAAAAGAACATTCCATTAAATATCACTTTAGAGGAAAGTTTTTTCTTCTTCTTTAAATGTCACAAAACCATTTTTCAACCACACGTACTTTTTCAGATGAAATATTTATTCTTTGCTTGAATGATTTAACTCTTCTGTATACAAACCAAATAATACATCAATTCGCATGAATTATCTGTTTTCCAGCAACATTTAAGACTGCACGTGTCGCATACGATCCTAAGACATATAATTTGCTCCGTCCTTGGCATGCTTTAAGAAGCGACTGAAAAAACTCTTAATTTCTAGTCAGTAAAATAACGTGTTTCATTCCTGATAACCCTTTCCTCTCCCCCATCCCTTCCTTTTCTTTTCATTGACGATATCTAACTTTATATGAAAAATAATGTTCGGGTGATTGTCAGTCTTTGTTTACGGATTTCGTAGGGATGGACATTCATTTGAATGATTTATGCGACCACGTAACTTACTTAATTCACTTTTGTTTAGTTGGTTGGAAGAGATTGCCACCTGGCAATAATTCCGCCAGATTGTATTTGCAATAAAAGTGTTAAAAAAAAATAATTTGACTTAAGTAAAAATATCTCTCACCCGTTTAACATGTTTCCCCTTAAAAAAATACGTAGGAAATTAAAATCAAGTTATCTTAAAGTTTTAACATAGAAATTAAATTAGTTCTTAAATTATACATTTGTATGAAGGCCTTTAGCAAATATTTATATTAGAGATCGCTTTAATAAATAAGTAAAAACAGACCATTTCTCTCCTATTCACACTTCCTTCGTAAATTTATTTTCACAAATCTGTATTTATTTTCAGAAATTCTTTAAATATTTAATACTATAGTAGTTTTCTAAATATTTATACGCTTCATACTTCTTTTCTTAGAATTGTTATTGGCAAAAATCATATTCTTTATAAGATGAAATGTTTAATGATACATACACAAAAACCATCAAGCTATTTCCCTGTTGGGTTAAGCAGAGATGACAGAGCAACAGTCTTTTCTATCTGTACAAATTTTCGCTACTTTTACCTCCATTCACATTCTCATACAACTAATGCGATTTCTCTGGCTTTTTACGTTTCCTTCTACTCTTTCAAAAGATGTACACCTGATCCAACTATGTTATGCTTTCTTTGATCTTCCTCTACCACGCCTTCCACTCACATTTGCACTTTATATTTGCATATCTCTTAAAGTATTTGAACAATTTTAAAAGTAACATTTGAATTAAGCGTTCCTTTCAGAAAACGTTATGTGGGGCAAAGTATGGTATCCTCTCACACGTCCTTATTTCATGTTTGTAGTACGTATTTATTTTATGAATCTTTCATTCATTTGGTCTTTATATCCGAACTATCTCAGAGTGTTGTATTTCGTCTTGCTCAACACATCGGTCATAAGTTTAAATTCAGTCCACTTCTTTCCGCATTATTTTATATATATAGACATTTTTCCGCATTATTCGTATATATGTAGAGATATTTCCGCATTATTTGTGTATATGTAGATATATTTCCGCATTATTTGTATATATGTAGAGATATTTCCGCATTATTTGTGTATATGCAGATATATTTCCGCATTATTTGTATATACGAGTATGTACAGATATTTCCGCATTATTTGAATATAACATATGTAGAGATATTTCCGCATTATTTGTATATACGAGTATGTACAGATATTTCCGCATTATTTGAATATAACATATGTAGATATATTTCCGCATTATTTGTATATACGAGTGTGTTATGTAGAGATATTCACCTGGATTAACATTAGTATTTTTATTACTTCAAAGAAAAAAATGAGTTTCATTGAATATTTTCTGCAATGATAGTAGAAATCATCAAATGCAAGAGGTTCATGAATATTTCAATTCGAACACCTCAGTAGAAAAATAGGCATAAAAAAAGAATTTAAAAAAATATAAATATACTTTTTTTTAAATTTTATTAAATACTCGTTCAAAATATCAGAATTTCCCCTATCAAAGTGAGAGCACCGAAACACAGGTACGCTATAGGGGAAGAGCTAGCGTTTCGAGTCGCTACTCATCAGGCAACGCTGTCGGGGACAAATGGAAACCTTACATTATGAGACGGAAATTCCTACTCCTTTGACTGAGATAGGTCTTTTATGAGGATTCTTGGTCGGGAATAATTACGACATGATAGTGGCAACTTAATAAATACAATGATATGGGGTGGAAATGATAAATGGACAAATTTAACGGGTAATGGTTACACAAATATTAAATTAATACTCTGCTACGTCTTGAGATATTGTTATTAATATTATATTTGATTATGTCGGGGTTTGAAGATCTGTAATTTGCTCCTCGAAATAGAAAATGAATGCGTGTATATAGTATAAAACATATTTGATTTTCGGGTCCTGCGGAGAAAGATGTTTAGCCAGAAATTCTTCTATTTCTTTAAATTTTCTACTCCTTTCATTTTCCTCTTTAAAACATCTTCAACTTAATCTAAGCATAACATATTTCTTAGTTACCCTCTTCCATAACTTTAACTCACGATTGCATTGTCAGTTTGTTGTCAGTCTTTCGTAGTTCATTTATTCATAATCAGTTTTTAGTTTACATTTATCCTTAATAATCACGTGTCTTATTCTTTCATACAACGATACATCACATATTCTTTTCAGAGTAAGCATTTTCCTTACATTTACTCGACTCATATAATAAGTTTTATGCATCGTCGCCAATACTGCAAGAACACTTATCTAGCATTGCCCAAATTTTACACGGGAGACAAAAAACGATTTTTCTGTAAAAATGTAATAAAATAAAAACACCACTTGGTGTTGCAGTTATGAATAAATACGTTCCGCGTTGAAACTAAACATATGTGTTAATGCAAAAATTTGTCAATGGTACAAGAGATGACAAAAAATAATAAAGTTACTTATGCCAAAGAATCGAGTTATTGTTTCTACAATATTGGCGACGATATCCACGTTTCACTCACATACAGAAATGTTGGCACTAATATGCTGTTGTAGACCAATGTTTTATAGTAGGGAAATATTAATTTTATATAATTATTGATATCAAATCAGGTATTTTAATATGATCCTGCCTATAAAAACAACTTTAACTATTGTGAAATAAACAAAAATAATCAAAATTTGTTTCAATTGACATTAAACAATTAAGGTCAGATATGATTTTCAAAAGATCATAATAGGTCGACAAAATGAAACTTTATTAAATGTTACGAAAATATTTTTGATTGTCTTATAATGATTAACATGTGCAAATTTAATCAGTCTTCCATCTTCTCAATAACTATTTTTCACCCAACTTAACATATCAATTCTTAGCTCATATTCATCATTAATAATTACATTTCTTATTCTGTGATACATTGACTACATATTCTTCCCAGTACACGTATTAAATCAGCTCCTTTCATTCATCCAAACTCACGTTTCACTTTAACATATCAACACGCTTTTATAAATCATTTTGGGGGTCTTGATTTTATAACGTGTCTCATAGCGCATCATTGACTTTATTTCATATTACAACTCACCGCATTATTTAAAAAATGAGCTAAATATTTAATACTTATTATTTATTTTGCATTATTATAAATATGTTTATTTTTTAATGAAGACATCATTTCATCATATACGAGTATATTATTACTGGTGTTTTGTAGAACCAAATGATGAATTGTCACGATCGGAATCTGAACTCAAAATCTGTGGCTTACAAGCGAGCGGTATACAACCAGACTACGGAGGACATCAGGATATATATTAAAACAGATATCTTGATTTGTTAAATATTTGGCAAATCAATCGATAAAAGTGCGTTAGTATTTAAAATTC
This sequence comes from Odontocerum albicorne, assembly GCA_949825065.1. Classification (NCBI taxonomy): domain Eukaryota; kingdom Metazoa; phylum Arthropoda; class Insecta; order Trichoptera; family Odontoceridae; genus Odontocerum; species Odontocerum albicorne. Next base: position 32,956,374 of record OX463848.1, on the reverse strand, counting down.
GCGTCTTTTTTTCGAAATTTATTGTGTTTTTACTTAGTATTGTATTTTCATGAGATATGAAACTAAATTATATACGAGTATATTGAACTGGTGGCTTTTAAATGAGACTAGATTATGTAAAATATTTTGAATAGAGCTTTGCGACCCTCATCATTTAACGTTTGTGGCTAAATTAGTACAGTAGAAAGTTAGTTGCAGGATCTGAGTGCGCGTTGCACCAGTGCCAGTCATTGGCATTCCTGTTTGCTTGATCACGGCAGCGGGTTCCGTTAATTATTTGAAAGTAATTTACCTCACTTGTTCGACATCGTAGAAAAGGCAGAGGCGTAACGGTGTCTGTTTATTTATGTCTATTAATGTATGTATGTGCATGCATTTGTTCCGGTATTTGATTGCTAGATAATATAATTAAGAAGTGTCGTTATATGCCTTGGAAGTACTTTAAACCATTGTTCAACAACTTTTTAGCATTACGACCCCCCAAAACGTAAACAAAATAAAACTTCACAACTCCCTAAATGTATTAATTTTTCTCAAAAATGTGTTATTTTTCCTTTCGTAATCCACCCACAGGTTGAGAAACGATACTTTATAGTTATGTTTTTCGTTTTTAAAATGAAGATTTTTTCCTGTCGCTTTAAAAACATGCCAATGACTGAGCTAGTCTAATATTATTTTGTAACTGGTTCCAGAGTCTCATTGCATAGATAGAAAAAAATTGTAAAAAAAGAAGAGCGGTGAACTGGTAAACCCAAAAAATAAACCGAGCGTAGCGTAAGTCGATCGGAAAGTTTTGAAACAATTGTTTGAGCGTAGCGTAAGTCCAGCCATCGGAAAGTTATGATACAAATGTTTGAGCGTAGCGTAAGTCCAGCCATCGGAAAGTTATGATACAAATGTTTGAGCGTAGCGTAAGTCCAGCCATCGGAAAGTTATGATACAAATGTTTGAGCGTAGCGTAAGTCCAGCCATCGGAAAGTTATGATACAAATGTTTGAGCGTAGCGTAAGTCCAGCCATCGGAAAGTTATGATACAAATGTTTGAGCGTAGCGTAAGTCCAGCCATCGGAAAGTTATGATACAAATGTTTGAGCGTAGCGTAAGTCTAGCCATCGGAAAGTTATGTTTGAGCGTAGCGTAAGTCCAGCGATCGGAAAGACGCTGAATATCCTTGACAAGATACTCGTAAGAGGGGCGGCGAGACAGTTAACAATTTTATATATTAGTGACAAAATGTGAATTTAGCCAATATGTTGAGGCTGTCAACGAGATGTGAATAACCTTATAGACAAACATCAAATCGACTATAATTCTTCATTCACATAGTTAAAGAAGGCGGGTATGATTCAACTAGATATCGTACGATGAGTAACATTTGCTAAAAGTTTAAGAAAAATGTTTAATTTTATCATGCCAATCAAGAAAAAAAAATTCATGAACATAAGCATAAAACTCTTTTACATCTAGAAGTTATTTTGTTCTTTGTCTTTTTTGTTTAACAAAGAATAAAAAAACACGGGTCGTTCTTTAATTTCATTGTTGTTTGGAAGGTCATTGCTATCCTCACCAAAGTTCATAATGCCAGCGAGATATTAACAAACTGACTCTTTAAATTGTAAACGTATATTAGTTTTCTTACCAGAACCAGGATGAGGTATATTGGCGCCTGAGACACTTATTTGAAAACGCACCCCCCAAATTAGATTTATTTTTCTAATCACTTTCGGGAACAGATAAATTATGATATTTCCTCTTATTAAAAATGGGAGATTTTTATTGGTTTCTAAAGCAAATCATCCTCCAGTCTAAAATCAGAAATGTACGTTCACGTTATCCTTTTACATAATCGCTTTAGTTTTTTACATATATAAATAAACGAAAAAAAATCAAAATGTTTTATATTCACAACTTAACTTTTCTTTTTTGTTAGTCTACAGGTCGACGAAATCATCAAAAACTTTATCAAAATTAATTATGTTCGAAGTCAAATCGAATATAGAGAAAATCCATACCTGAAAATATCTTTTATCAATACTAAATCACAAATAAGTTTGGATAATAAAAAAATAAATTGATTTGACTTTCAAACGTAATCACATGATAAAAAAATATACGGAAAGTAATATATATTCAAGCATATGATTTTGTACTTTTTCATGTCATTTTCCTTTTTACACGGGTCGATTTTGACGCCCTTCTGATATCGTGGCTGGAGTCGTACCGTGGTAGCCTCATCCTTGTCCCGGCTCTGCTTTGCACATTTATTTTTGTATTTTAAACGTATATTGCTTAATTATGAACTGTTTGATTTCATTTATCATATAACATTATGACCATGGTTGCACTGCATCATTTTCACAGGGGCTGGAATAAACTTATTGTTATTAAAACCAATATAAATACAGAATTACTTATTAAAATAAAATTTTATAGTCCAGCCTAAATAAATTAAGGTCTCAAAATTTCATTATAATAAATTGATCATTCCAGTATCATTGTTTTTCGCCCGATGTATTTAAGTTCGATTCTCGATGGTAAAAAAATATAATGAAGGTCTCAGTCTGGTTCCGGGTTGGCTTACAATGTTTATCGTTATCAATCAACGTGCGGAAGTGTCACTAAAATATACAATGACGGACAGTGAGAAGTGTTAACTACAGTAGTTTAAGACACAAAGACTTCATGATTAGAGCCGACTATATTATTATTTTTCAACGTTGTCTTCATGTTACGTTTATCAATATGTTTACATCACCAATGCGGGTATATTGAAAAGTACTATGTGAATTAATTAATTATCGTGAACCTTCAAACAAATTGAAGCGTAAAAGCAATAAAATTATAAATTTTAGTGCTGTCAATTTTCAATTCACAACGCTACATTTTTAATAAAGAAAATCTAAATTAAACGCTTTGATAGGTCTCTATTATTTATTTATTTACTCAGTGATAGCTTTATTTAGCCACGGAGCTAAACTTCACCTAAAGTTTGACATGCCCATTTAGTTTGTATGGTGAGACAGACGTCTTTGAGTAAATAAATAAGTAACTAGCAAATTGTTTTATTTTTATTTTTTTAATTAAAAACGATAAAGGTTTATAAAGGCATTTATGTTCACTATTCAAGTAACGCCAATGCTTGGAGCATTTGCTGTCAGGCAGTCGGAGTTCGTTGTTGGAATTGCTAATTACTCGCTAATTCTACTAAAAGTTATCGATATTTGATGACAAATTATTACTATTTCTCCTCAAAATATGATCATTATTAGCACAAAGTTAAGATTTCGTCACCAGTAACTGTTATAAATAAAACTGACTGTGTTAATAAGGGCGAAAAAATCACTTTAAGTTGATTTGAACATGTTGTATAGATAGATGGATTGTGAAAAATTGACTTTATAATGCAACAAGAGTGAAAGTCGTGGTAGACGACAATTGAAAGATGTATGGTTGGACCAAATAAATACAATTTTGAAAATAGATAAAGGTAAAATAAGAGAAACAAAAGGAACTGCATTGTATAGTATGTTGATATGTAGATGACAAACAAAGTATGCTCTGGTTAAAACATGTGTTTCTATCCTCTCTATTTATTCCAACACTACTGATGTGTAACGCCAAATATTCAAGAGATCAACTACTTAAAGGAGGCGTATATGAAAAATACTGTATTAAAATACATATATTGGAATTTACACAGAAGATACAGAGGAACATATTGGACAGAGTATGAGGACTTGTTGCAGAAAAACCGTAAAATTTTAACTAAAAAATAAATAGGAGTAACGTTTTGAAACTGCAACGCATTTCTAGCTTTGTAGTGTATTTTCCCGAGCAGAAATGAGTACAATTCATATCGCTCACCTGGTACAGAAAATTCCCTTTAGTGTGATTAACGAGTGACCTACCGCGCCGCCGTGTGCCGGGAGAGACACTTTGTGGGGCAGGCAAGTAACAAGGACATGCGGCAATTGTGCGCCCGGCTCGCTAATGAACATCTCTCTAATGATTTCCAGGATGTGGTACAGTTCCCTTCACTCGTAAAATTTTGTTTGAAAAGTTTCTTGTTATTAAATTAAATCAAATACATGGACGATGTTAATCACATGGGTTATACAAAGAAATATAGTTAGAAATGCGATGATAACAATGTATTTGGAGGTAAAATATTCCAATGATTTTTTTTATACAATAATTAAAAAAAAAAAATTGCACATAGTATAATATTAGTCATTCAGATTTTTTGTTTGAAAAATAAGTTTAAATATGACACAAAATGTTTCCATGATGGCGTGCACCAAGGCGCTATCTTGGGTCCTAACTTGTTAAGTTTCACACAGAATATATGCTATGATGCATTCATTTATCTCTGCAGTAAATAAATTCTTACATAACAATAATACTTGTCAAAATAGCTTTATAAGACAGGGTCAATTTTTCTTATTGCCATTAATAAGTTATTTTGTCAGCCAAATATGTAACAATAAAAACTCTGACAAGCGAGTGATTTCCAATGGAGTGCAGCTATTTTGCATAATATATCACATTTTATTATGAAGTCACAACACGGTTCAATAAGCTTTCCTATCATTTTAATTTTCGCCACTACTTTCTTGTTTAGATTCTAATGCTGCATCCATAGAGGTGGAACTACCCCTAGGAATAGTTCTGAAATCATCCCATGAATCAATTCAATTCAAGGTTGTACTATAAAGCAACCCCCCTTTATGATAGAGCAGGAGGAAAAAACTATCAAAAGTTTTTACAAACATTAAAATTATTGAACTTGATTAAATAATTTACGAGAAGGTATCGGTTTTTTTTTAATTTCTTTGTTTTAAAAAAGAGTCTTAAGCTAATGTTCACTTAAGACCTCTTTAACAACTTTCTGGTTAGTTGTGAGAGATATTGCCATGTGGCTATCTAATATGAGAGAAACAATAATACAATACTATATACTAGTAACTGTGAAATAAATCTACAAACCGCCGGGAATTAGAGAGTGGACGATGTTTTAATTTAATTATTGTATAATTGCAACTATAAAATATATTTTCGTTGTAAAATAAACCAATTGTTTTGTATTACCCTTTCGTTGTATATAGTAGAACATAGTGTCATTTTATTGAAATTAATCAAACAAAGTTTTTATTTTTCTTCGAGTTTCATCAGGAATTGAAACCAATCGCTTCAGTTGGAAAAGTAAATGTTCTACTGGGTGCATGAATAGATATTTGATAAATATATAACATTACTATGTTTCCAATTCATAACTAAAAATTCATGATGTTTCAATATTCTAATTAGAAGTAAACATCAATCTAAGGGCATAAAAAAAGAAAACCTTAAAAAAACCATCGAAATGAAGGGTGGCAAATGGGATATGGATACAAGGTTAATTTAAAAAGTGATAAATTAAACTATCATTTTGTCTGTTTAATGGTGTCACTAAGTGCCATTTTTCTCTTCAGTAGACTCGTCTACAAGCGATGGTGTTAAATCGTAACTCAAGTCATAAATCATGGATTTTCAGAAGACGATCGTGATAGTGTCTGTAGTGAGACTCCGACACTCTGTAGGTTTCAAAATGGCTGAAAGACACGAAACCCGATCTTTGCATGCGGCTGGAGGGATTGGAAAAATGCTATAGTGGAAAATAGAAATTCTCGAAAAATGGATTCAAAAGAGGTTTTCAGTAAAAATTGTGAATAAAATAGCCACTTATTTGCATGTCATAAATTTCTACTGGATATGAAATATTTTTAGGGCGACATTCACTGTATATTATGAAGTAGAATGCAAATTTTGTATTGAAAAGGTAAAGAGAACAATAACAGCAGAATGTTTCACAAACTTTTTGGAAAATATAAATAAATATTTCATTTGACTTTATTTAGAATATTTCAAACTAATGTAATTTTAGAATTAAAAGGATAATTTTACAAATCATAACAATTTTAAGTATCTAATATCACTTAAATTCACAGTTTAATACTCGTATAACATTAACAATTTCTTTGAGTAAATTAAAAAAAAAAAAAAGTGAGCCCAGAGTCGCCTTATGTTACTGATAAATTTTGTAAGGGTTATTGGTAATTATCTATATGTTTTGTTTGTTTGGTAATTATCTATATGTTTTGTTTGTTTGGTAATTATCTATATGTTTTGTTTGTTTGGTAATTGGTAATTATCTATATGTTTTGTTTGTTTGGTAATTATCTATATGTTTTGTTTGTTTGGTAATTGGTAATTATCTATATGTTTTTTTTGTTTGGTAATTATCTATATGGTTTGTTTGTTTGGTAATTGGTAATTATCTATATGTTTTGTTCGTTTGGTAATTATCTATATGTTTTGTTTGTTTGGTAATTGGTAATTATCTATATGTTTTGTTATCTTTTTAACAACTCAGTTATTATAAAAGAAATTATTCAGCAGTTAAACGAATATATTTATTTTTGTAAAATCGGCCAAGGATTTCAACAGTTTAATGTATCTAATATAAACAAGTTGATAGGAAGAAATTTTACCATGTTTGATCATGTATACGAAAGAAACAAAATAAATAAATATTTCTAGAATTATTTTGAATAGAAGAAAATCTCCAGATCTCGTCTCAGGTAGCCTAGCTAAAGCTGCGAATACTTGGACTTTTCAGATTCCCTGTAGAGTTGGCAAACCCAAACATTTCGACAGAACATTTTAGGTAACGGGATTTCTTCTGTGGAACAGTTCTCCGTCTTCCCTGGGGTAAATATCCAAATTGGGGATGTTTTCGGTAGGCTCGAAAAGTCATTTGTTCTCTGTACATCTTCTCTAAGTTAGTATATTGAGCTAGTTAATAAGCGCTCTGAAAGGATCGTAATGGTCGGGAAACAGTCCTATACCAAAGCATCCAAAAAATTATAAAAAAATCAGTTAAAGCTACTTTACTAAATGCTTTTTGGAGTTACTGCCATGTTTAGTTGGCTTATAGATGGCTAACGTTTTGTGGGCATTGCAGCCTTCATTGTCAGGATGATATGAAAAAAAAAACAGTATCGAATCATTTATTATTATTCAAGAATGTTTAAAATGGATCATGTGAAACCTACAATTATATTTGTTTTTTCTTGTATTGATTTATTTTTTGCAAAAAAAAATGAGGTTCTTCTTTCGTGCTAAAGGCACTATACTCCTTCCACCCAGAATTTTGTCACCTGAACAGCACTGGACGTTTTACGAATCAAGTACTTTTTGAGCAAGACAGTTTGTTTTTAGTACTAAGAAGTTATTGTTCCAGAGGTTTAGTTCTTATTCAAACTATGCCTGGATTTCAACCTGGAGCTGAGGGATGCTGGTATGTAAAGAATGGCTGAAATGATCCAGTTGGTTGAATCTTTCAGTACTACTTCCAATGTTCCTTCTGATTTAAGAGGGAACGATCGTAACCTTATTTTGTGAAGGTAGTTTTTAAGGAAAATCATGAGCATAGGTGTAAAATACGATTGTTATTATTAATATTAAATGGACAAGTCTGTGACACTTTTTAGAAAGTTGGAAAGTGATTATGATTAGTCGATAAATCATATATCTTAAATAGAAAGTGTTATGAATACTAGATGATAGCGATATTATAAGATAAAACGTTTTAATATCTGTGGTGCAAATGCTATACAAGTTGCATATATTTGATTATTTCTCGAGCAGTGCGCAACGGTAGTATAAACCATTTGTCTTGGCAGCTTTGCATGCCAAAGGAATGATTTGTGAATGCATTTCATTGTTATTGTTGAACCCTTTATCTCTTACAAAACAATGAATGTTTAAGTAGTACCAACAGACGATCAGACTTAGTAAAATAGTATAACTTTATACAACAAATATTTTACTTTACAGTAGACTCTCACGAGGATAGAAATAGCGACAAGTGCTTTTATTTACAAACCTCTACTTACAACCTGAAACCTTAGTTAAAAATTAAGAATGCGAATGGTTTGCTGTAACACCTTCTCAACTATTTTCTATGGTCTTTAAATCAGGAAACATTACGCAGGATCTTCTGATCTACAGACATATCCTCAAGGTCCGATGTCATGAGGGTGGCCCGTTGGCATCATACGGGTTTAATCGACGTGCTCTTGATTTAAGCTTATGTGCGTCAAACAAGTATATAATAAACCAAATTCTTCCGATGACTGGCCTAGTTTGTAAGAAGCTACTAATTCGTGGATTGCGGGTTTAATTTTCATTCGAAATTAACTTATTTTTAAAAAGCATTTCCATATGGTTTTCACTTAAGACCTCCTTATTATCTTTGTGATTGGTCGGAAGATATTGAACAGGTTGCCAGGTTGCCAGGTTGAACTGTATACAGTGAAATTGTTAACATTAATACTATTCTGTGAACAGATTGCACTAAAATGTGGAAGTGATTACTCGTATCTATAAGGACTGAGAACTGTTTAAAACTGTGAAGGGTTGCGTGTTACAGAATCTCGATCACATAATGAGACAAAAAAGATACATGTTAACGCAACTGAATATCAAAGGAAAAAATAATGGCAAACTAGGCATAGGAAAATGCTGCATTTCTTGATTTAAGAACTAGCGGGAATGGTTTAAGTCCAATTTTACTGAGTTATCTTGGGTTGTAGTGAACAACATCGGCGTCGTTGATGAGTCTCATAGTCAAGGATCCTTTCGTTACTCAAACCGTGAGCAGTAGCTCGTCTACGTCGATCTGGTGATCTTCTGTGAGAAAACAGTTCGATCCTAGATGCGCACTTCCTCCCGCAGATGTCACATAAATGTGGATTTTGCTGAGTCGCCTGGCAATGTTGACGCATATTCGTAGCACGTTAACTGTTTCTCACACGTCTTGCTGTTGAGATGACATCAGCCGAAAAAAAGATGGCTCTCCGACCTCCACGGTCCCGAACCACCTGCTTCCAGCCCTCAGGCGCTCCACACAAAGTCAGATACTCTCTATATAGCGCATTCTCCACCCACCAACCCTTTGCTTGATCACTGCTTACCCAACAACATAAGGATTGACTCTTATATGAGACGGCATATCGAAAATAAGTAGATTCTCAATAACCCAGGGTAGCATAATCCTGATTTAAAACTCTGAATAATCACCACACTTATATACCATTACGCTGTCTCCCTATCAGGGCTGGCAGATACGATATAGCGCAAGACTCGGTAGGATAAAGTAAATAATAATTTGAAAGAATGGAATGCAAAAACTCAGAGAATTCGTAAGAGTTGTGTGAGAAAGTCTATGGATGTAGAGGAGGAAAAACATTTATTTGATTTATTTACTACTTAATACTTTTGCACCTTTCCAACCAACCAGACACAAGTAAATACAGGAAGTTGTATGGTTGCAAAAATTATTCAAATGATTATTCATCTTTATGAAATTTATGAACATGTACACAATAAAAGTAAAAGTGAGATATCATTAATCAAAGGAAAAGGAAGGGCTGGAAGATAAGAAAGAATACCCAGGAATGAAACACGTTACATTTTATAGTAATTAAGTGTTTTTTTTCAGACTCTTCTTTAAGCATTCCAAGGACGGAGTAAATCTAGCATTGATTTGGTTTGTATCAGGTTCCAGAGTCTCACTGACTGTATTGTATTGCACTTTCGGTGTATACAGTACAGCCTGGTGGGCTTATTGCCATGTCGCAATCATTTACAACTACCAGAAATATGTTAAAGAGGCCTTGAGTGAAAACTAGACTGGAAACTATTTTTTTAATCTGGGTTCCAGCGGGATTTGAACCCGCAACCTCCAGGCTGGGAGACCGACGTCTTACCAACTAGGCCACAGAGGTTTAGTTGGTTTGCCTGTCTCACTGATGTGTCGTGATTGGAAAGTATAGCGCTCTCTTCTCTCTGTCTACTCTGGCAGGGAGACGACGTGATAGTGTGCATTTTTGTTTGAGTTACCTTTAATAAATTCAGTATTGCATTGCTCTTCAGAAAACGTTTAATTCAAATCGGCGATACAAAAGACAGTTTATTTTTAATACTTATAATAATATTCAAAATCTTCCGAAACGTTGGTAACAACAAATCACTTATTTACAGAAGTAGATTGATTTCTAGTGAAATTTACATATTTTTTAAAATTAAATTTGTAGAATCAAATTATTTTGTAAAGATTTCCAGCCAAGTGTTCAAATGAAATTCTCAACCATCTTTAATGATGTCCTTCCAGGGCTAGTTAGTAAGACGTTTGTCTTCCACCCTAAAAAAATCCGATTTTGCTTTAAAAGGTTTCAACTGGTTAACTTAAGGTATCTATCATCTTTCTTGTTGGTTGGTAAAGATTTCCACATGACAATACAGCCATCAGCTATTTTTGTACATAAAGAAAATTTTACATAAAACAATCAATTTTATTCGTATGAAATTGTAAATGCATTACTTTTTCATAAAAGCTTGTAGTATAGATTTTCAGTAAAGGGTCAAAGTGAAATTTTCAACTTTAATGAAAAAGAGTTTACGTGGAATTAGTAACTGTATTATATTTTCATCAGAGACTACAGTGTAGATTTTTAGTGAAATTTTCAACGTTAATCAAATTTAATTCTCATGAAGTCGGTAAAATTATTACATTAGATTGTTGTATAATTAACGATAGTTTTATCGGTGCCCTTTGAATCTATCAAATTTGTCATTTTGTTTCTTTTTTACTTATATTTTCCTTACTAAATGTAAAACTGTTGATAACTACCTTTATATTCGTCATATCATGTTTATGCTACAAGTCCATACTTTTTCGAAGCGATAAAGCATGGTACGATGAATACGAGTATGAAGGTGGTAATCGACAAGCATTTTGATTAATTATCTAAATAGTAAGGAATATATTCGTGAAAAAAAGATAGAAGACGTAATAAAGATGTGCAAGAAAATAAAATGGTGATGGTTAGGGCATGTAACCAACATGCTAGATTTCCGATCGACATCCGAAATAATCCAATGGTACCCCAGAGCCATAAAGAGGCCAAGAAAAAGACCGAAGATTCGCTGGATGGATGAAATTAGGAGCTTGGCTGTATCTCATGGCACCAACAATAAAAAAACCGAATTATTTGGAGTCAACTTGGGGAGACCTTCATCCAGCAGTGGATTGACCCTGGTTGACAATGATGATGATAATGATATTCGTAAAAAAACAATTTAAACAAAATAATAAATTTGACAGATTCAAAGGACACTGCTAAAATGATCGTTTACTATGCACCAACCTTATAATTTCACAGGAGACTACATTGCCGATTTTCAGTGAAAGAGTAGAGTGAAGTTCCCAAAATTAATTATATATTTAATTTGCATTAGTCAACGTATTGTATTTTCACAGGAGAAGAAAATAGACTTTCAGTGAAAGTTTGTAGTGACATTTTTAATGTTAACCATACTCATTTTTCATTTATATGCATTATTTCTTGATGGAATGTTTTCTAACGAATTTTTTTATGGTAATGAAATAGAATCATTATACTCGTATACATCTCCTTTTTGTAAATCACTATAGTAAAGTTCAACATATATTCGCAATGTTTGTCAATTCAACTTGCACCAAATCAGTTAATGATATTTCTTATGTTGGCCCTTTGATGATTTCCGAGATTATACAGTTAAGGGTATAATTCCCCTCAGGGCTGAGATTTAAAAAAAAAACAGGTTTACAGTTTAGTATCCACTTAAGCCCTCTTTAACATCTTTCTGGTTGGTTAGAGGCAATTTCTAAATGGAAATAAGCTCTTCAGGCTGTTCTGTACACAAATAAAGTGTATTGAAATTAAATACGCCCATTTTTAAGATACAGTTTTATTTTTCAGTTTAAAACTAAAAATACTTATAACATAATTTAGAAGAATTTCTATGAGTTTAACAACACTGATGTTTTCTTTTGACGTGAAATAAAAGAGTTGTTTCAACTTTTTTCACTGGCGCAATATTCTTTTCATTGTTCTTCTTGTCTATTGTTTCCTTTTTATCCATTCATCATCTTTAGTTTTGAGAAAGAATCTCATTAAAAAAGTTTCTTTTCAGCATGAAAAAAAAATCGTATCATGGTAGGGAAACTAAACTTAAAGAGATTTTTTTGGTAGTATTCACTAAAATTTGAATGTTTCATTCCACTGAGCAACGCTGAATTGATTACGTTCATTGAGATATACTGAGAGCCGTAAACACAGAAAGCTATCGCTTTTAAAATGAGGTGCATGGCCGCGCGGTAACGTGCTGGACTTCTGTGCGGAAAGTCGTCGGTTCGAACCCCGCGCTGTGATACTTCCCTCGAACGACACAGGCACTATTTCCGCCTAGGGCTAGAGGGTAATTAAGGATACCTATGACTTTGGTCATATCTATTCCTTGAAAATAAAAATTTGAAATAACAACACGTTTATCAAATAAATATACTTTTTTATACATAAATACCATCAAGCCGTTCCCTTATTGGGGTAAGTGGAGAAGACAAAGTACCTTATTTTCCTATCTCGGCGCACACATTTCATCTCTTCAACATTTAAACACATTATAACACAACTCCTTCGATTTCTCTTCCTTTTTACATTTCCTTCTTTCAAAATATAACTTCCTTGATCCAACCATATTTTCTGTACACTTTCTCTACCACTCACTTTTGCAATGTTTATTTGTTTTGTTAGTCTTTCTTCAGTCATTCGGTCCTCGTGCCCAAACCATCTCATAGTGCTCTTCTTCAGCTTACTTAATACATCAATATTAATTTTAAATCTTGAATTACTGAAATTCATATTCCGTCATACATTGTTTCCTCATGTATTTTTATCAATGCACGCATTTATTCGTATCCCTTGTTTTTTTTCAAATTTATTTTTATTGATATGATAGTGTACAGTGACCGAATTATTTCAATGACAAGACATTGTATAACTCCTCATGTGAATTCCTTAGCCTTTTAACCTCTCTTTGTTCTTTCTTTTCTGAAAAAGTTTTGTTTTTCGTATATTTCTCTGGTATGGGGGTTTCTGGGTTTATCTTTTAAATATTTGCCTGATTTATTGAATTACGTCAGTAATGTCAATGTTTATTAATCTGGCGGGCTTATTTCCAGGCGGCAATCTCTACCAACCAACCAGACAAAAGTAAATTAAGCAAGTTAAATGGTCGAAAAAAACATTCAAATGCCTATCCAATGTTCATTGATAACAAATTATCATATGCTTAAATGGGAAAATATAGCAAGTTATCTCTTTATGTTGCTGGGAGTGAACTTTGATGTATGGTAAAGAAAAGTGAACGTGAAAAAAGACTGAGAAGAGTCAAATAAATGCTATAGAAATGCCAGCAATGAGGAGAATACATAGAGTGACAATGTATTGATGTTATAACAGAATACGGAATGAAGTGAAAAGAGATCAATGTGAACTTAAGGCTGATGTTTTAAGTATGATGATTAAGAGCACGTTGAGATGGTTTGGGAATGTAGAACAAATGCATGAAGGAAAACTAACAAAACAGATATACAGTGCAGATGTGAGTGGAAGATGTATGAGAGGAAGACCAAGGAAAGTATGGTTGGATTAAGGGAACGATATTCTAAAAGAAGAAAAGTAGAAAGTCAGAGGAATTGTAGAGGTTGTATGAGAAGGTGTATTGATATGAAAGAGGCTAAGGATGTGTATTGAATTAGAAAAGTATGGCGCTTTGTCCACTTGGCCTACCCCGATAGGGAAATTGCGTGATGTAACTTTATCGGTAATTTTGTATAGCTGATCCTTACGTATGAAATATATTTACTTTGAAGCTTCTTCTGAAACGTTGAAAGGCTAATTCCAGAAGAGCTTTCAAGAACCGTCTTGAGATGATACCTTGTGAAATACCCTACAATAAAACAAAAAATGGTATTCATTCGTTTCCGTGTCCGGATCATCAATTATCCACGTGTTTTCAGTAGGAGACTACAGACATCGTTCTATCATTCATATGAATAAGATCGTATCCAGAAACCGAGTATGTATTTCTGACGGTGGTATAAACTTGCATAGTTATGAGTCTTGTGAATCCCCACAATCATATTCAGTATTATTTTTATTCAGAAAACTCCATCGCAGTATTGTATTATTCAAGTAGGCCATGGTAATGGTCTCAAGGTGCAATATTTCCCGAGCGTTATCAATGAAATGACAGAAGTCATTAATTAACTAACAACATATTTGTATAATTTTTACATAATAAGACCACACAAAATGGGCAATGAATATGGGCATTGTATGCATTTCAACCGACTTTCACTACTTACTCGTATATAAGTAAAATGTGAAAGATATTCTGGCCGGGATGAATTGAGTCATGTATATGGGTTTGCTTTGTTATTGTAATGAATCTTAAACTAATATTTTCTATTGACTAACAATGCGTATTAATCTAATATTTTCTAATCTTAAACTAATATTTAATGGCATGATGATATGTGTGTGTGTGTGTGTGTGTGTGTGTGTGTGCAAATGTGGGGTTTTGCATAATTACGAACATTTAGTACTTAAGCTTTCACCAATACAATATTTATATACGTAATGTATTATAAAAATCATGAAATTATGGCCGAATATTTTTTTTATTGTTGGACACTTGAACACCAGTTAGTTAATGTTGTGTCCATCTTAAACTCATATTCTCTATTGTCTAACGATGCGTATTAATCTAATATGTTCTAATCTTAAACTAATATTTCCTATTGTCTAATAATGCGTATTAATCTAATATTTTCTAGCCTTCTAATATTTTCTATTGTCTAACAATGCGTATTAATCTAATATTTTCTAATCTTAAACTAATATTCTCTACTGTCGGTCAATGTCGGTTATTCTTCGTATAAAAATATATCATAATGTTTAAATTATAAAATAAATAAATAATTGGTGAAATAGTAAGATTTAAAAAAAAAGGAAAAACATAAATACGAGTAGAACCTTTTTGAATCACTTTATAAAATGAAAACTTTGGCAATAAAGAGAAGCACTAAATATTTTTGTTGTACCAGATAAATATTAAATTTAAAGGATTTTCTTTAAGTTTTTCAATCCATTTACGATTCTCACCGCGGCCCCGTTTGGGGAAGTGGGGCGCGATACCTCTCCCCTGAGACCGGGCCTGGGATAACATAAATTATCGAAAAGATGCGAGTGTTTTCGGAAGTTCTAATCCAGTCCCAAAGTTAATACTACGTTTCTATACAGAAGGTGTTCGGACTGTTTCGGTACTTATCGGATTTTTTCCTTTTTCATTCACTCGTTCACAATATGGTCAGTTGGGAGAATTGCTCAGTCAACATCCATGTATCAGATCTACAACGTAGTGAAATCTATTTGATTTTATTAATAGTTAAGGCAGTAACATTGTGGAGGTTTAAATACATTGTAATTTGTTTTATCAAACACTGTTTATTCCCCTTTTGTGTAACTGTATAACCCTACCGGTTTCAAGGCTTTCGCATCATCACCAGGGGAGAACAAACAAGACTGTTACAAAAAATACCGTTACAAAAAAGTGGAATAAACAGTGTTTGATAAAACAAATTACAAAATCTCTTTGAATTGCATTTTTCAGAAGAAAAAATCCCGGTACCTTTTTGTCGCAACTTTGAATACCAAAGATCTCTTCAAGAACCCCTACGTTTATGGAGATCTTTATTCTATATCACATACAATCTAGTAGGTTTATTGAAAATATCTTTCAACCAATCAGAAAGGTGTTAAACTAGCCTTGAGGGAAAACCAGACTGGAAAACATTTTTTTTTAAATATGGGTACTAACGAGAATGGAATCCGCAAGCCCCCCGGCCCGAAGACAAGAGTCTTATTAATAAGACCACGGAGGTTGCCATTTTAATTAAACATCTTGTGAAATTATATAAAATTAAGAATCTTATTAAATTCTTCTACGCCATTAATCCACCATAATTTTAGGGGAAGCTAATTTCAGCTTAAACAGGTTTAACCAATATCAAATAAGAAAACATGTATTTAAAAAAATGTCACTCGTAGATCTCTGAGACAAATTCAGTTATACCTACAAAGGTTACTTACGAATTCAATCCTTAATTTATTTACGAGATATCGATATCGGAAAATTCGTTCAACAAGGTCATTCCGATACACAAACAACCTTAGTGTAGCATGTCTCTCAGATGGCATATCTTGAACATATTTGAATGTACTTCAGTAACAGCGTACAACTCCAGATTCACTGTTGTAGAAGATTTTAACAAGTAAAAGTTCAAAATGAGGGATATATGGTTATATACCTTGTAATCTTGTGAGATGGGCATAAATACGCACATAACATTACGACGTCAAAGAAGATACATTATCAGAATTTTATATCATAATATACAGCTTTCGCCTTCTCAAAACCCATTATATTTTTCATATAGAACCTATGATTTCATTGACTTTTACATTTATTTCTTTAAAGATATCGTTCAACAGATAACAATTATTTCCTTGGTCCCCTTTAATAATACCTTTTTATTCACATTTGCATTGTATAATTGTTTCATCAGACTGTCTTCCTTTATTCGTTCTGTACGCTCAGAGAATCTTGGATTATTCTTTTTCATGCTACTGAAAAAAGTATCCTTAAATTAGTTCACATTCATACTTAATAAATTCCATTATTCAACTCTTCAGCATATTTCCACGTCTACGTTTGAATCCCATATATCAAAAAGGGTACTTAAATACTGATGTGGAATATCATCTAAGCAAATTTCGTTTTTGCTCGGTTTTTTAATGTATTTTGTCGACGACTGTGATCTTGCGGCTAGCATTCTCGCTATGCGAGCGAGCGTCGCATGTTCGATTCCTGGCGCATCAGCTTGCAGACCGGTTTTATTCTTGAACTATTATACGTCTTTTTATCCGTAGCTTAAATACTGCTTATACATTTTTATATCGCTGCAGAGTAGTTTAAAATAGTTTTATAAATAATTAAAAATATACAATTTAGATAGCAGACTTTCCTTAAGGGCATTCAACTTGGGATTCGAGCCAATCATAATTGACAAATTAAAAATATTACAAAATGAATGTACATACATAAGTTGTATGTAAGGATAGGGACGTGGCGTTTATGGTCATTAGAGTAGGTACTCGGTCTCAAAAATTATGTAATGGTAATGGCGACACTCAAAGATGATGTCCATTCTCGAAGGCCGATTACTACAATATTTGTAATGAGCCAATTAAAACGTTGACCAAGAATTTGCCAAATGAAAGGCTGCAGCAGATAAACCTGCCAAATACTCGTATTTTGCAAGTTTTGTTATGAAATGAAATTTATACTTAAACGAAATGCAAAAAATCACACACATGCATCTTTCATCCGCACCGTTAGAATACATACAGTCACTATGGAAAGTCTGTCGTTTTCTTTTCCCATTAATATACGAGTAGTTTCTTATTCATACTTCAAAAATAGTTGATGTGAAAATAAAATAGGACTTATGTTATGTCACATATCTGCATGCTTAATAAAGCACGATAGCACCCTGTGGACCATGTATTTAGTACATCTTCAATTTCATCTTCAATTTTCCTGAGATCTAAGGAGGTAGGATTATCATTATCCATATGGGCTGTCTGTCGTATATAAGGAATATCGTTAGTCTATGTAGTAAATTTATGCAGCACATATTATTGAATCTTAGATTTCGACAAAGGATTAGAGATAATTGGATTTATTTAATAAATGTGTTTGATCGTATTACGCTTCATTTGTATATATTATATGTATAACCTAGTGGACTAATTACTATGTAATTTTTTCTAACTAATCCAAGATGCTGGACAAACGACCTCCGTTACCTAAATGGTAAGACTGATTTTAATCTTTCATACATGCAGACATACCAAAACGCCATTTCCCAGCTAGGGTAGGTAGATACGATAGAGCGACAGATTATCCTATCCTAATACATATTTCGTATCTTCCACATCCATACATCTTCTCATTCAGCTACTACGATTCTCTTAATACTTACATTTCCTTCTTTCAAAATATAATTAATTCCATTCAACTATACTTTTCATTCTCTACAATGCCTTATAATCGAATATATACTGTAAATTTAATTTGTTAGTCTTTCTTCTTTCATTTGTTCTACGTGCCCAAATCATCTCAGTGTTCTTCTTCATCTTACTTAAAAAATCAGACTTAATTTCCCATTCATCTCTTATCACTTCATTCCGTATTATGCCATACATAGTTACCCTATGTATTTTTGTAAATGCATGCATTTCTACAGCATTTACTTGGTACTTTACAATTCAGCCTCCAGGTTTCACTCACATACTCGTACAAAAAAAAGGATTAAAACACTAATGTGAACTTACCACCGCAGCAGATGTCAATATTGTCTTAGTCTGAGTATATATGTTTTAGTTTAGTTGTTCAGCACTTGACATCCACTCGGAGGGTTTGGGTTTGATTCCTAATGGTAGCTAATAAAAAAGATACCAGTTTGGTAAAAAAAAATCATATACTTACAACACTCCCACGTTCCGAGTGCTTTTACGAGTGTTATTATTTCTTCAAGTACGGTATTGGTGTCAACGTGTACATTGACGAGTTTCAAGCCAAATCCAGTTGTTCTAAACCAGAAGGTTCAAATTCTATATAATATAATAATCAACATCAATTTTGTACACTGTTGGAACATTTCTATCGTGTTGACCATAAGATCCGTGTAACAAGTAGCAACCGCACCAGGCAAGTTCCTAAAGAACTAGATGAAATTCCCAATGCAAATAATTATTACCAAGAACGAGCACTGTAGGTAACTATTCAAATAACTTTCAGTTACAAACTTATTCTAAATGTAAGAAAATAATTGAATATTGTATTTTGTTTCAGAAATCCGAAGGATGTGCGAAGTTGAAGATATTATCAAATGGGGACGACAGAGAAGAAGGTTATGGAACGAACACGTATCCAGAATGGTGGAACCAAGAGCTGTAAGAATGGCCAGGGACAGTATCCCCCAAGCAAGCAGATCTCCAGGACGATCTCCCAAAAGATAGAAAGACAGCTGGCAGTCGACGTCACAAGAGGGAAACAATAATGCAGGACCATAACAGGCCAACAGGCCTAAAATAAGAAGAAGAAGAAGTATTTTGTTTACGTATCTAAATTGTTAAAAATATAATTAAAGATATACCTGCCGCTTACCCTAGGGCTAGCGGGATCTCAGCATTCATTGTATTTGTATAATATTAAAAAATAAAAACTGGGCCGAACCTTTTTCAATACGTCCAAATCACTAATTTGAATGTGTTAAAGAGTACCTTACGTAAGACCAAGAATTGTTCAGAATTCCAGTCCATAAAATTGGTCCTTACCCGAAGAACCTTTGAGAGCGCCACGAGCCTTACCTGTGTTGAGGCTAGTTTTTCAGCATAGACGGAGCCCTAGATGTATGGCCGAGGTCATATTGGAATACATCATAAATAATATAAGGTTTGAAGTTTCTGCCCTTAATTCTTTTTCAGGCGGTGCGGTGTTCAAAGAAAAAAGCTGCTGTGAAATAGAGAAAAGCTCAGATGTTTAAAAAAACGTTTACCAGTTTTAAGCAAAATTATATATAGTGATTTAGTGTATAAGCATTTATTTTCATTTTGTAATGTATATGATATATTATACATTGTATTTATTACACTATTGTTGTATACAAGATTGAAGGTTGATTTTTCCAATGCGTATAAATTTTATATGTATTTAATTTTAATGTAACAACCACCCTACTTTTTTACCTTAGAATTTATAGCTTAAAAACAGTTTGCTCTTTTTTTATATTTTATTCAAAATTTAAATTTGTTTTAACCAAAACCTAAATAGAACAAAATAAAATTTATTAATGATATAGGTCAGTGATGGGTGGTAACCTATGACACGCGTGCCAGAGGTGACACACCAAGACATTTTGGGTGACACGCATCGTTTACGGAAGATCTTTGCCCAAGAACGAACGATGTGGTTTCTTCGCTTGTATATTTCGCAGAATTTCAAGACAGCATCTGGGCTCAAGAGTTCGTCGACTTAAGGTACAAACTCATGAATCTAGAAATAAATCGTTTGGAGAATGAAGAAGAGTGCCACTACGAACAAGATATTTTGAATGCTTGGAAACGATTACCGAACACTTTTGGCATTCTGAAAAATCTAGCGATGGCTTTACTCACAATATTTCCCTCAACGAACCTTTGTGGGACCTTATTCTCGGCGTTGAATAATATTAAAAAAAATAAAAGAAACCGACTGACTGATGAAGTTTGTAATGCTTGCATGTGTTTAAAATTTACGAAATACTAACCTTCAATTGAAGATTTAGCAAATGCAATTCAGCAACAAAAAAGTTACTAATGTAAATAATTATTTGTTTTTGCTTTTTAATAATAATAAATAAATAGTTCAAAAACCAAACTCTTTCATTTACTAGGGCTGTAAAAAAAATTAATATTCCTAGATGTGACACGGCACCCGGGTCAAGCCAGGTTTTTTTTTTAGAATTTTGATACGCCGAGCTAAAAAGGTTACCCATCACTGATATAGGTTACAAATTGTTTTATGTTATTTTGTTTTTTGAGTATAAATTTATTATTTTCAGATACACAAGATATAATATTCATTATTTAAAAAAAAAGCAGGGTGTTTATATTTATGTATTTTTATATATATTTTTGCAATTCCTAATGATATTCAAATACCGTTAATGTGAAAATATTTCAAGAGGAAACCACTAAGTCCCAAGATTGATCATCATAAGCTGTGGAAAGCTCGTGGCAAAGTTAAGACATACTCGTGCTAATCCAAGCAAAGTTGATACAGTCTTTAGCTTGATCCCCCATGAAACGAGGAATTATTTTGTTTGATGGATTATTTTATATGGTGATTTGTTGATATTTTGAAAGTGTATTACAAAAGCATATTTTTCTAATCTTTGATTATTTATCTTTACAATATGACCGATTAAGATCAAACTTTCTGGATAATGTGCTGGCAGACTTATAAAGAGTTAGCAGCCATTGGTGAGAAAAGGGGATGAATCGTCTCAAAGTTTCAGAAATGTTTTATTAAAATTTTATTTAGTCATGAATTCGTATACTGAATTTTTAATCTTAGATAAATTGTAGAATAATAAGAATAGCTACTTTGAATAATCCTAAAAATTTTAATTTTCGTTTCAATTGATGTCCAATCAAATTCATTTACTTAATTCCTAACAGTTAATATTTCTGAAAATGAAGTAACTGCTGTGTTCAAGAGGCGAAGGTATCTAATTTGATAGAAGAGTCAGTGCATAAAGAACGACAACTTAACACTTTTAAAGTATTATTTTATTATTCTTTTAATATGGATTTCTCGTGTTAAATTATGTGGGTCTGATTTAACATTTATTATTAATATCAAAGAATACTATGGAGGATTCTTCTCATACTACTAGAAGGTACAAACAGTACCCAGCGGTAAGTAATACACATCGAGCTTAAGAAAAAGACTGTCGGCTATAATCGGCTAACTTCGGCTTTGTAGAGCGTCGTCTCTATCATTCATACACGTGTTCCGTCGCGATTTGTCAGTCAATCGTGCGACAAAGATGACGCTCTACAAAGCCGAAGTTAGCCGATTATGGCCGACAGTCTCTTTCTTAAGCCCGATGTGTATTACTTACCGCTGGGTACTGTACATACCATCACGCCATTTCCTTATAGAGGTAGGTAGATAGCGCAATTATTTTCTAGCTCGACAAACATTCTAAGCCTTTTCCTAATTCATACACCTTCTCAAACAACTTCAATGATTCCTTTTACTTTCTACATTGCCTTCTTTCAGAATATCATTCCCTTGATCCAACCATACTTTCCTTGGTCGTGCTCTCGTACGTCTTCCGCTCACATCTGCACGGAAAATTTGTTTTGTTATTATTTTTTTATTCATTCATTCTACATGTCTAAACCATCTCAAAATACTCTTATTTACTTTACTTAACATATCAGCCTTAAGGTCACATTTATCACCTATCACTTCATTCCATATTCGGTCATATATTGTCACTCCATGTTTTTTTTTTCTCAATGCTCGCATCCCTCAGTCTATTTTCACGTCTACGTTTAACTCCCATACATCAAAGTTGGCAGCTAAATACTATTGTGAACTATCATCTCATCTCAGCTGATGTTTATCCCGTCGTCCGGTTTGATTATATGTATTTTAGGGCCCCATTGACTTTGTTTCAATATCCTTCTCAACTCTTCCATCATCTGAGAATATACTAGCAAATCAGCAGAATTCCTCAACTTGCTGCAATCTCTCATTTTTACCCATATATCACATTTACTTTTCCTTTCACACTTTTCTATAACCAAAACTTTAAATTTTTCATAAGTCATTACCAGATTCTCTTCGCAACTCTCACACAATTTACTAATCAAACTCTGTAAATCACCTTCACTCTCCGCAAACACTACCATGTCATCTGCATACATCAATCCATATACGTTCTCATTTGACATTTGTGTACCACCAATTGACCTCTAAAGTTCCTTCACACATAAATCTATATAAATATTGGACAACCGGTGTGACGTAACGCATCCTTGCTTTACGTCTTTGGAAATATTAAACCATTCAGTAAAGGTATCATTCACTATAATACACCCGTTCTATAAATCTGTGAAGAATAAAATTCTATATTTCGGAGAGAGAAAACTTTCGTTTTATGAAAAAGATAGGAAATAGATGAATTTACCAAATTACAATATATAAAGCATCCTGGATATCCTTAAAAAGATGGGACAATGCTGGGATTAACATTTAAGGTGAAGAAGTTCACATAAATCAGGACACAGTTCTCCTTTTTTGGTATCTTTAATATTTACTGTTTTTATCATTTTTTTAAGCACTTGTAGCGAGATGCTTATCTTGATACGTCGTGATGATTTTGATATGTCTTGTATTTAAAATAAATACAAGACTCAGGAATGCGGATAAAAGTGAGAGTAAATAATCAATGAATGGTCGAGTGAATAATAATGTTTATTTGTCTACAAGTAGGTATTTTATAGTTGTGCGTGAATGCGCCCGCGATATATACTTTGTCTCACTCCTGCGCGTGCCCTAGTATAGCGGGTAGGATATTTATTTGCCGAAACGGCGAGACAAAGCGATGCGCTCTCCCTCTACCGTGGAATGCAGCGTAAATAATATTTGCGTGTACACGGTGTTGACGTTTCTGGTATGTGACAATTGTAGATGTCCAGAGGTTGATTCATCGGTCGTTGACCCTGTATGTTTGACAATTTATTTAGGGACGTAGGTACCCTACACACTCTCCTGCGTATGACTGTCTTAAGTATAGGTAAGTTTCACAAAATAAAATAAAAAATTAAAGAATATACAGAACAAACATAATAATAAAAATCACAATTTGACAGGAGATAAATGAAATCTCATTATAATCACATAAAATCAAGAAAGATCATTCAAATCACAAACATACAATAAAGAAATAATCATTAACTATTGTGCATAAATAAAAAGCACTCAGAAACCACATAATCAAATAAAATTGAATCGCACATGTAATACTTTCCACTGTATAATTTAAGAAAGACGTATATCATAATGCGTATAGACATAACCTATTCATTTATTTCCAATTTTTACCGGCTACAATCTTAACAAAAAATCAATTTTTACTTACAAATGTATAAAAAGACACAATATTCAAATTAAAATAGCAACCAAATTTCAAAGCATATCGCATTACAAAAATGAAAATAATCAAATTTGAACATACGAGGGTTGATCAAATAAAAACGAGACTTTTTTGTTTCACTTTTTTTCTTTGTATAAAGAAAAATACCAAGTACACGTAATTTTTCTACATAATCTCTTGCTTTAAAAATGCATTTTTCCCAGCGGATCGGTAGTTTTTTGTATCCCGTCATTGTAAAAAGCGATAGATCAGTGCAATAGAGAGGGTGTTCCAGTCGTGTCCAACTAATTTCCTCCAATTGTTCGCATATTACAGCAATATGGGACCTCGCGTTGTCATAGAGAAGAATCACTTCTTGTATCGGTTGGTCACGTCTTTTACATCGATAAGCAAATTTAACTTCACTTAAAAGCTCGCAGTAGTACGCTGAATTGATAGGGCAAAGATCGTGCAAAATGCCGCGCCTGTCCCAAAAAATGGTCGCAAGCACCTTACCAGCTAACAGCCGAGTCTTTGCTTTCACAGGGACTGTTCCATCCTTCTTTCTTCACTCCTGGCTTGTTTCGACTTGGGCGTATAGGGGTGTAGCTAAGTTTCATTGTAAGTAACAATGCGACTCAAAAATGTGTTCCCTATTTGTGCAAAACCGCGCCAAGAGCCAAACACAGACGTGCAAACGTGCCAACTTTTGTTCTGCAGTCAAAAGACGTGGGACCCATCGAGCAGACACTTTGATTATGGATTGTGTGCTCCTATAACTGATTGCTATCTCAAAATAAATGTCGGAAACCGTCAAACGTCGGTCGCATTCCAGAAGATCACGAATGGTGTTAATGTTTTGTTCGGTAATGCTCGTCCGTGTGCGACGATCATGGCTCTCGTTTTCGACACCTTCACGGATTTTCATGAACTCCTTATGCCAGGCAAACACACGGGGCTTTGACAGTGTTTGAACCCCGAGTTGCGCAGTCAGTCTCCGCAGAATTTCGTCCGGTTTTACGTCCTCACGAGCGAAAAATTTGATAATTATGCGTTGCATAATCGACGGATACACCTCTTTCTCAGACACCGTGTGCCACACTAATGCCAGAATTTGCCGAAGCCGGTCGACCGCTCTCTCCGCTCCTGATATCCATACACAACACTCATCGAGGCGGCCGTGCGCTCCGTTTAAAATTACGCGCTCTTAAACAAATGTCTCTTTTGTATTTGACCCACTCTCGTAGAAACATATATATTCAAAATATAAATAACGTTTGTATTTTTAATTAAAAATTGCTCTGAACTCATATAAATGAACATAGGAAATGAAAATAAAAATGTCGAACGGGAATGACTGTGGTACTGCATGCTAATGGCATGGTAGTGTTGGTGGATAATTAAAATTAAATACAGTGTATGATAAGTGAATTAATTGTATGTGAAAATACCTTATATTGAATATTGCAAAATCTAAAGTCATGGCAATTTAGCGACATTTTAGTGACCGATGACTAATAAAACGAGGTGAAGAATTATGCAACTTGCGAAGTATTCTCAGACGACGAAAAGGTGTAACGAGATATTGAACGGCGAGTTGCAGCAATAAATAAAACCAATGGGGCACTTAAAGACACTACTCGCATTCAATCTAAACTTAGTTGAGATATTTAAAAAATGGGAGTTACATATGACACGCTGTTGTAAATCCAAAGAAATGATTCACAACAGCGTATTATTTGTACATTCTACTTTTCTCCTAAACTGAAAAATAAAAATCGTTCATAATGTAACAAGAGTAAAATGCCTACTCCCTTAAAATATTGTTATTTCATTAATCCGTAGGATATTTAATATTTGAATTGCATTTAGTTTGCGCTAGCAATGAGTACGAAATTAATTTCCGGCGGAAGCTGCCTAATTCCCAAGATTGATCTTCACTAGCTGTGGTAATCTCCTGACACACTAATCTCGGCAAAGCTGACAGCATTAAGCTCGCGGTGTCATTGGAATGAAGGATTATTTTGTTAAATATCAAATTTTATGTGCTGAAATGTCAACGTTGATTGCCAAAATGGTGGCAGATTTGACTTCGTATCGATCAGAAATTTGTAAGTTGGACCGGTTTTCATTGAAAATATTTCAAATGATGTTTTTTCTCAATAAGAATATATATTACCGAAATCATAGGTATCCTTATACCCTTGAACACTAGGCGGACACAGTGCTTGTGGCGTTCGAGGGAAGTAGCACAGCGCGGGGTTCGAACCGACGACCTTCCGCATAGAAAGAAATCTAGTGCATTACCGCGTGGTCATGCACCTCTGATTTTTTAATATATGTTACTTTTCATTTAAAAAAACATTCCTATGTGTTTTTTATTGAATGAAAAGACGAATGAATGAATCAATGCTCATTACCCGTGAAGTGTTTAACATAAATCACTATACAAAGTGGGGTATTATGGTACATGTTGTTGGTGCCACCGGACATGACGATATGTCAATTTTCGTTAGACATATTATTTTGCACATATAATAAAAAGCTTAACTACTTGCAGTTGGTTCAGTCTTATTTCTTCAAAGAGTCCGTGATAACTAGCAACATTTTTACACCATTTTTTTTTCATTGCATTAAATTGAATATATTGGCGAATCATTAACTGAACTTCGAATCAAAACAATAAGAAAACATTAGTAAAAAAGTATCTTAATTTGTTATATGAGACATTACGACAAACTCCGTGGTCTATTTTACAAGACACTTTTTTTATATGAGACATTACGACAAACTCCGTGGTCTATTTGGCAAAACACTCTTTTTATATGAGACATTACGACAAACTCCGTGGTCTATTTGACAAGACACTCTTTTTCCGATCCGGGGATTGCAGATTTATCTACCATTGGTTTCTATATTTTAAAAAGGAATTCCTGTCTGGTTTTCCTTTAATGCTAATTTAATACCTTACTAGTTGGTTGGAACTAATTACCATATGGCAATTAATTTGTCAAATTAAACTGTAAACAACAAAACAGTTATAGAATACTCTTTTCAAGTAAGGATATGACCAAATTTAAAGGATTATGTCCCTGAGTACAAGTCGAAAAAATGCCCGTGTTATTTGAGGGGCATATCGCGGAATACCGAGCGGACACGTGCCTCGATGGTTGGTGTAACTTTTAAATAAAAGCTTAAAAATTGCTTCGTTTTGAAAAGTAATGATTCCAAAAATTGCTTCGTTTTGAAAAAGTATTACTTTAAAAATAATTACTATCCAAAAACTGAAAGGTAAACCATAGAGTACGAAACATAACAATGTAAAAAATTCAACATTTTGTGGATATGGAGAACTACTTTCCTAGACAAGGCCTGTGACAAAATAGTCTCATTTCTTTATTTAATTTCATATATTTGTCCTAAATATTATACTTAAACACCCAGTTGAAGCACTCACATCCTTACAATACTTAAAGTAACGATTTATTTCGTAATAAGGGATCTCCACGGCATACTTACTAACATAATTTGGGCTTGATTCCCGATGTTAGCTAAAAAAAAGGATTTGTATGCGTTTTTTCACATATTGCCATTCTGATTCTTTATATTGTGTACAATAAAGGTTCAATATGAAAAATCATTTTGATTGTTTGTTCTTTATAAAATATTATTTTTTAAGATTTTAAAAAGAAAATAATACTCAGTGTTTTATGAAGATTCAAGGTTATATAGCACGTTTTGAAATAGTTATTCTGATTAAAATAATACAAAAATCTAAGTCTTCAGAGAATTTTTTTGGTTAATAGGGAAATATTTGGAAGCGAACAACACCATGGTTCAAAATACCAATGAAGTGCACAATAGTTTGAATAAAAACGATACCATTTATTCATGGTTATAACTGTTAAATTGGTGAACATAATCAAACATTTGCTTATTAGACATGCTCAAAAAAAAAACATTAATTTATCAGTCAACTAGTTAAATTATTTATATATTGACAATTTCTATCTGTGATTTTACAAAATTTATGTAAAAAGAATCCATTTGAAATAAAAAAACCTTCATTAATTGTCAATTAAGCAGCAAAGTAAGTTTTTGTTAAGTTTTATTCCTTATCAAAGTTTTACAAAGTCAAGAGCTTTTATAAATAAATTTATTCTACATTATTACAGAGGAACATTTGTATAAGCTACAGTGTATTTCTGAGATTTATCTTGAACCTGAGAAAGTGCGATCATATGACTTTGTATTTATACCAAATTCACATATTGTCACTGCTGCATCATATCGTTAACAGTTCCGCCACCTCCTCTTATTTCGCCGAAAATTTTCACCGTTTTTCCGATCATGTGCTTACGCTACGTAAAATCAAATATTATTTATTGGTTTTCTCAGTTGATTGTTATTTTTTTAAGTAATCTTCAACTGTCTTTCAGTAGCATTCTAGAACCATTTACCAACTTTTATAAGATTCACTCCGTCATTGGCATTAAGCGATAAGAAAAATTCTTAATGTTACGTGTTTGATTATGATTTTTCTTTTTTCTTCAACATGCATTCCTTTTTCATTTTCTGGACAAAATTCCACTTTTATTGTTGGTACTTATTTTATTCATGATTTTTGTACGAATTAATATGTTTTTGCAATTTTTGTGGAAGAGATTGCCACCGGGAAATAAGCGAAACCATAATTTTATACAATTAAGTTAATAAATATTCTATATAAAATAATTATGGCTGCTAAAAAACAAACGAAAACTTGCATGTTTTTTTCTTTAATATGTTTGAAAAACACACCCTTGTGTTTATTTATTAATTTTCGTCTCGGTCGTTACCGAACTTAAAATCATTTTTTTTAATTAAGTAATCAACTGATTGGAATTGGAATTAAATACTTTTTTTAAATATGGAGTAAAGTATGACACCTTGCGGGTATTAATAGACTTACCAGTTTTAATAATAATAAAAATACAATTTATATAGTGCCGTTTAGAGAGCAAACACTTCTCAAGGGTAGTCTAACTTGGAATTCAAATCCACTATTATTGACAAAATAAAAATATTACTAAAAAAAGTGGAGATAAGTATAGAAAGGTGGTAGCTGTGGTCATTAGGTTAGGAATTTACGTGCATCGAAGACTTATCCACATCGACCTATTTAGAAAAAATATGTTTGGTGGGAAAACTTGCCAAGGACGACCAACTACAAAATAACCTTTGTAGATCTTTGAATATATGAAAGAAACATGTTCGATTACAAATGGAGTGTAGTGTATAGTATGTATGTAGTTTCTTGAATCTTCGAAAAGACTACAGTTTCACTTTGTGGTGTCATTTTTTACATAAAAGGAAAAAATAAGTAAAATAAATTTTTTATTTTTTATTTTTGTGTTCACCACAGGTTTAATTTAGGTTCACAACTAGTTTCGAACACCACCGTTTTCTTCGTCAAACTTCGTCATCTTAATATGTTTCCAATTTAAAATCCTCCCCTGTCTTAAAGATTCACATTCACTTTCACATATTTTTTCCCCGCCCCATTCACCATTGTATTACATCTCTCCCCACTTCACGTCCCCTACCTCACCTCTTTTATATTAGATTATTTACACTTGTACAGAATATATTTTAGAAACTTAGTTTATATTCACCTGACGAAGAAGACAGTGGTCTTCGAAACTAGATGTGAACCTAAATTAAACATGTGGTGAACACAAAAATATAAAATAAGTTTTTTTATTTTACTTATTTTTTCATTTTATGTATGTATGTAGTGCTCATATATAATCTAATCGTTAATTTTGATAAAAATGTACAAAAAGGATTGACTTTAAGTACCTTATAAAGAAAGCTGTACACTTGATAATGGAAATACAAATGTTAATTACTTTTTTATTTGTATAAACCTTAAATTAAAAAGTGAGATTAATACTTGAAATTTAAAAAAGTTGATAAGTGTTATTTACAAGGGATCAGCTTTGATGTGTATTCCATTATTAATCACTCGAAAGAGTAATGTTCACAATAAAATTGAATTTTGCGAGCAGATATTGATGTTATCTTGGATTATTTAACATTCCAAAGAAGGTGGACCGAACGTGTAGATTTCTTCGCTATTTTATTTTAAAGATTTGGAGTTTGGCACGATAATCGAAAATATTAAAATCAGTTTTTTATTTTGAATTCAAAATAAACCCGTTCCAAAAAATAAGTTAAAGGAGAGTTGTAAGTGGCTTATTGGCAATTAAGGGACTTATTGACAAGTAAATGACTTATTGGTAAGTACTTGACTTATTGGAATTGCAAGTTTCTAGCGTATTCTAGTAGTTCTAAGCCCAAGAGCTAAATAAATGGAGCCGAAGATAAGGTTTTTTTCCGTTGTCGTTCTTCACCATGCCACATCAATAAGTCTGAATTTTTCTTATTCTATGTAAGTATTGCACCATTTATAACCAATTTAAAGACTTTTTGCGTACTTAAGATCCACAAACTTATTCAGCTTCCAAAAATGATATGAAATGATGTAATGCTCGTTAAAATGAAATTATTCTTATTATTTACAAACTTTAATAAACGCATTGATTAACACTTTAATCATACAACATTTTTCCCTACAAAATATGTTAACATATGTGTTCCATTATTACGTTGACGGTAATGTACATAAATATTTTTATGTACATTACCGTCAACGTAATAATGGAATTTAAATATACATAATTTATAAAAATAACAATAATTCAAGCAATTACGTTTTAATCATTAATACTGTTTTATTGAACCTTCAAGTTAATTAAATATTTTTTTTTATAATTTCGTCAGTAATTTTGAGTATTTTGACTACATAACTTGACTTGTGTGTATTGTTTCATGTTACATAAAAGACATTGTTATGTCATGAATCAAAGAAATGAACAAATCAAAAAATATGTTTCTAGATGACCATTAAACTATGAAACATATTTACTTAACAAAAACCTCCTCGTTTTAAATGTAAGACCAAACAATCGTTACAAAAAAGGATGCATATTATTCGTTTAATAAATATATTTTTGTTTCTTACTTTTACGACCACCCGATTGCTCAACGGAGTCTAAAAAATCATAAATTTCCGAGGGCAAAAAAAAACAGTGTTTTATATCATATTGAATTTCCGAATTCGGCTGAACCGTCCAGAAAACCTCTCCCGCGGGACGAAGTAAAAAGGTCCAAATGTATTTCCCTCTACGCTGCCCGACCTAGATACAAAACACTTCAATATTTTACAATAGTGATTTCCAACATATGGATCGTGAGCTGAATACTCACTCTATGGTATCTGTATCATTGCTTTTATGATTAGTTCTGTATCATATACGTGATTTTTTCCATTGATTTGTTTATTTATTTAGTAAAATAACTGGTTTTTAAATGTATATAGTCAAATAACTGGTTACGAATTTCATGGATAGTAAGGTGAACTATCGCTTCCATTCTCGAATAACTGAAAATCACCAATAGATTTTCGACAATATACCTTCGACGAGTTCTCCGATTCTTTGGGCACATTACTCCAAGTCTTGCATTTGGAGCCCGGTGGGGGCGCAGAACTTACTCATGGTGGAGAAAGTACAAAAAAATATCTACGATATCTCTATATGAGAGAGTTCGGTGCCTATTCATGGCTTTATTCTACTCAATGTCTGCTGATCATGCTCGGGCATAACTCCTTGAGCGTAAGAAGAGATCTGAGTCTCCTGGTATACGTTGTCAAACTCGTTCGAGGAGTTGTGAGCTGTCCAGCATTACTACAAAGATTAGAGTTAAACGTTCCTAACAATTACACTAAACTGCACCGGCAAGAACTGTTCTCAATAACATACGCAAGAACGGGTCTTCCAGCCGCTATGCCTGTTGGAAGGGCCTTAACTCTTTTGAACGGAACTGCTTCGGATATTGACATAATTCATATCACATTACCAAAAGCAAAAGTAAATTTTGTTCTAAGATTGAGCGGGCTAGAAAGCACTCATCAACGTACTTAAGTGACTGCGAATATATGTGTATGCTTGTGTGTATATATGTATGCATATACATTTTTTTTATTTTATATATTTTTTTATGCTATGTGATTTTTCTTTATTTTTAATATGTCTTGTATTTTTCAAAGTAATTGGGCTAAGCCTGTTTTGAGAAAATAAATTACTCGTGGCTAAGGAGACAGTTTGGAGATGCTTATGGTTACTGGAACCCTCGAAGGAAGACACACAAGAATAAGAGTCTCTATGCGTTGAACTGACCAAGTGAAAGTCGCGATGTCGCAACATCATTACGCCATGTCCTTATTGGAGTAAGCAGAGGGAATTAATCTTCACTTCATTTTATTCGGGCATTTAATCCCCTTAACGGAATATGTTCATCGTATCTTTCAAATCTGTGTCTGAGAGATGTTGCTTTTGAGATGAGCAGAACTTTAAAGTCCACCTCGTCTTCACCGATTAAATTAATTGTTCCGAATCGATGCAATAGGGTTTTGTCATTGTTGGTCCCGTGGCTTGGAATGATCTACCGCTACGTGTTACGAGTAGAGATGTGGATAAAATGTAGAACTTTAAGAAGCACTTAAAGACAACTTTTTTAGCCCTTTGAAACTTTGTTTTTTTTTTTAATTCGTGACACTGATTTATGAGAAAACTACATACATACACGTATCCACCTAAAGTTGAATATGTTATCACATATTGAAAGATCTAAAAATGTTTCTTTTTGGTTCGTCTTCCCTTGATAAGTTTTCTAATGTTTCTTAACAAACATCGGCAAGTATAATCACCACAGTCATCAGCTTTATAACGTGATACTTTTTTTTGTATTATTTTAAATAATTTTATCTGTTCAGAAGAGAGGATTTGATTCCCAAATTTAAGCGCTCTTGAGTCGAGTATGCTCTCTAAACGGTGCAGTATCAACTGTTATTATTCTTATTTTTCGCTTCTACTACGTCCATACACTTCGTCATGTATGGTCTTCGTTATAGAAGATATGTATGGTCTTCGTCATGTATGGTCTTCGATCACTTTTCATATTTATAGTTTGATTCTTCGAAGTATTTTTTATCTTGTATGTAACTCGTCTAGATTATGTTTGTACATGTTGCATTCATCATACGTAGCTGAAAAGTCTCAATGTTTCATTTTTTATCTAAGACATTACATATTTTTTCAATTCGCATTGTTTCCTTATGTCTTTCTTCTTATTCTGTCATAGTGACACATTTCAAAACTAAAACATCGGAATACTTAATTTACTATCACTAGAAAAAAACTTACTTATTTTGAGTCAGATAAAATGGAAAGCCAGAGTGCTAGTCATCCTGACCAAATTTGCAGCGATTCCTCAAACGTAACGCAAATGCCGGAATGGGACCAATTAAAAACGTGCGCAATCGCAATCCTACATATCCCACAGCGTGACCCACAAAAACATTTAACAAAAGTAAAAAAGATAACAACATGTTGACATACACACAGAAATAATAGAAAAAGAAAACTGGTATGAATAAAATTGTTTCATATTCTTTTAAGCATCCATAATACAATTAAAATTTACATCGTTTTAACGGAAACTACTACAGAACAATGTTAAAATATTCCATTTTATGGATTTAAAGAATTGCATCACTTAGTAAGGCTATGACGAAATGGTGTCATTCTTTAACCACAAATTTGATATATTTTTCTTAAAAAATTATACACTCTGCTGAATTATTCATTCTCCGTATTTCCATTCGTACATATACTTAAATTCCAAGCTTTCACATACACAAAATTACAACCGCAACATAATCTAAACAACCACATCAAAATCAAACCATTTTACCTTTTTTCAATAAATTTATTACTTTTTTTTATAACTTCGTGTATCTCTATTTCTAGACTAATAAGACTAAGAGACTTTAACATTACTAAGAATTTAAACTAAGATAATTTGACAGTACCGATATCCTTCGAAACTTATATAATTATCTAATTATAACCAAATTATAATATTCATCTACAGTTTGGGCTTCTCATCAGCTCAAATATAAAAACAATATAGAACAAATACAAAAAAAAAGTCCTCAGATACCTATGGTACAGAACAAAGGTCGATTACCCAAAATATGCTCACCATGCCGAACTTCTCACGGTGTGTAACTATAGAAGCCTCAAAACAAGAAGGCAAGATTCCATTGCGATATTTCTACTTAAGGTTTTTCAAGGTTGCTTTAACTGTCCCGCGATTCTAGAATCACTAAGTTTATATGCCCCTAATAAATATAGCCGTGCAACGAATCACCCTCTGTTCTCCATACCAACTTACAGGACGAATATCATGGCTAAACACTCAGTCACGCGTGGTATAGAGATATTGAACCAACTGAATGATACTGTGGGTATTTTCTCGGTACCGCCATTTACTCGGTGTCATTTTCAATTCATATTTTTTTCATATCATTCCAATATATGTACTTTCCCTAGTATTATCTTTATATCATTCCAATATATGTGCTTTCCCTAGTATTATCTTTATATCATTCCAATATATGTGCTTTCACTAGCATTATCTTTATATCATTCCAGTTTATGTACGTTCACAAGCATTATCTTTATATCATTCCAATATATGTACTTTCACTAGCATTATCTTTATATCATTCCAGTTTATGTACGTTCACAAGCATTATCTTTATATCATTCCAATATATGTACTTTCCCTAGTATTATCTTTATATCATTCCAATATATGTGCTTTCACTAGCATTATCTTTATATCATTCCAATTTATGTACGTTCACAAGCATTATCTTTATATCATTCCAATATATGTACTTTCACTAGCATTATCTTTATATGATTCCAATATATGTACTTTCACTAGCATTATCTTTATATCATTCCAGTTTATGTACGTTCACAAGCATTATCTTTATATCATTCCAATATATGTACTTTCACTAGCATTATCTTTATATCATTCCAGTTTATGTACGTTCACACGCATTATCTTTATATCATTCCAATATATGTACTTTCACTAGCATTATCTTTATATCATTCCAATATATGTACTTTCCCTAGTATTATCTTTATATCATTCCGATATATGTGCTTTCACTAGCATTATCTTTATATCATTCCAATTTATGTACGTTCACAAGCATTATCTTTATATCATTCCAATATATGTACTTTCACTAGCATTATCTTTATATCATTCCAATATATGTACTTTCCCTAGTATTATCTTTATATCATTCCAATATATGTACTTTCACTAGCATTATCTTTATATCATTCCAATATATGTACTTTCCCTAGTATTATCTTTATATCATTCCAATATATGTGCTTTCACTAGCATTATCTTTATATCATTCCAATTTATGTAAGTTCACAAGCATTATCTTTATATCATTCCAATATATGTACTTTCACTAGCATTATCTTTATATCATTCAATATATGTACTTTCCTTAGTATTATCTTTATATCATTCCAATATATGTGCTTTCACTAGCATTATCTTTATATCATTCCAATTTATGTACGTTCACAAGCATTATCTTTATACCATTCCAATATATGTACTTTCACTAGCATTATCTTTATATCATTCCAATATATGTACTTTCCCTAGTATTATCTTTATATCATTCCAATATATGTGCTTTCACTAGCATTATCTTTATATCATTCCAATTTATGTAAGTTCACAAGCATTATCTTTACATCATTCCAATATATGTACTTTCACTAGCATTATCTTTATATCATTCCAATATATGTACTTTCCCTAGTATTATCTTTATATCATTCCAATATATGTGCTTTCACTAGCATTATCTTTATATCATTCCAATTTATGTACGTTCACAAGCATTATCTTTATATCATTCCAATATATGTACTTTCACTAGCATTATCTTTATATCATTCCGATATATGTACTTTCACTAGCATTATCAATTTTTCTATATTATGTAGTTTATTTCCCTTGTCTTAGGCGTTAAAATATTTTATCTATACATTTGTGTAATATGAAGGTTCTTTTCATTTATTATATTGAGTTCCTCAAAGTTAAAACAGATACCTTTGATATATTAAAGATACATTAAAGGGAACCTGGACTATGTTGAATATGAATACAAAACATGTTGAATAACTCCTTACCAACTGGGTCACTGATTTTTTTCATAGACGATAAGGTCCTTGCCTCACACCCGTAGATTATTCACCCCTTTTCGATTTCTTTATTACATCTGTCAATAGTTTCTTGAATAAAAAATGTTTTTCTTTCCTGTTACAGAAGATAAAAAATCTAATAGAAAAATTCCCAGGTGTTCTCTCTCTCCCTCGAGAATTGGTGCCAGACGCAATATTTCCTGTCTGATACATAAATCAAATATTTCACAGGATAATATTCCGGGCCACTCTGTATATAAAACTCATTTCACAGGATAATATTCCGGGTCACTCTGTATATAAAACTCATTTTCGCACGATACGTTTATCAATTCTTCACTCGCTGAATATCCTTATACACATACACATACCTGTATGTAAATACCTATAGAGTAGTTACATATACAGGCAGTTATTTTGGACTTTGGAAATGTTACTTACTTTTTTGTGATATTTATTGAATATTTAAAACCCTTTTTATACATACATACACATTCAACTACATATTTGAAAAAATCTAATATTGTATGGTTTCATATTCACAAAACGATATCAAGTCTAAATAATTTGAAATTCAGAAGGGTGTACGATAAGGGTGTATTCTTTTCCCAATATTTTGAATAATATGTAGACTATGTTTATTTGTTTATTACAATGTACTCGTATGTATCCGTATTCGACTCCTGTGTTCTTCTTGTGCTAACATATGGGCTAGAAACATCGGTGCTGAATAAACAGATTATGCACAAGCTCGTGATGACGCAGAGGGCCATGGAGAGAAGAATGTTAAATATCTCTCTGAGGGATAGGAGAACCAATGAATGCATAAGGCAGCAGACCAAAGTAGCTGATGTCGCCGAAAGAGTCGCCATTCAGAACTGGAACTGGGCGGGACATATTTCCAGACGCACAGATGATATATGGACCCGGAGAGTGCTGGAGTGGCGCCCAAGACAGGGAAGAAGAAGTGTAGGCCGTCCTCAGACACGGTGGTCAGACTGCATTAGAAGAGTGGCCGGGAGCAACTGGAAACGATGTGCCCAGGAAAGAGAGGAATGAAGACGGAGACGGGCTGATGATGACTCGTATGTATGGCCTCTTATCGATCATTAAAAATAGTAACGATAGTAATACCCAAATTAGATTTTTGAATGCGCATAGATATAAAATTGACATGCATCACATATAAAAAAGTATCAGAAAGCAATACATACGAGTATATGCATACTTTATATCATATATACAAAATAAAAACTTGAGAAAGACCAAGGCTTAGGAGATCCAAGGCCCCAACAAAACATTTTTTTTTCTTCTTTTTTCTTACCTTATCTCATCTATTTGGGGTCGGCTGCTTGGAACTTTTCCGCCATCTATCTCTGTCTCGCTAATCACTCAGGAGTATTACGAGTCTCCCCATGTCTTCCTTTACTTTCTAATGTAAGCTCTTTTTGGGTATTGTGGCTATCTTTAGCGTAGACCCTTCGTCCCGCCGTTGCACGTACCCATACCAGCGTAATCGTGCTTTCAGGGCTTTATCTACCATTAGCGCTATTTTTTATTCTAATTAAAATAACGATCTATTCTGATGAAATAAAAACGACAATAGAGAGATATTCACATGATTTATGCATTCCGATACACAAAAAAGCGTATTTCAAAACTTCAACATATATTTAGAGCTTTCGGAGAGTTTAAGAGAAAAAAGTAAAAATTGAAAAAATCAACGAGAGATATTTTGTTGGAAGTTCTGGAAAATTGAACTCTGATTTCGCTTTATATGGTAAAACCCTCAAATCAGAAATATGCTGATGAAAATACATGAATTGGTATATTGGAATTCAACAACCATCATAGCCTTGTTCGTAAATCACTTGACTGCCATTGGAGGATTTTAGGTACGATACCCAATGATACCCAAAAATAAGGGGCTGGTAAGAGTTTATATGGTAACAATACTCTTACTTACCAAGTATCTGTATGAGTGTTGTCACTTCGTTTCGTGAGGTAGTGTCAACAATATGTGCAATAAAGAACATAGGGTTGTGTCCCTACTACAGTAGTTCTATACACAAATGCTCGATTACTGGGGCTTAAGACAAAATTGTCGCCCGCTACGCTGTTCAATATATTCAAATAACTAATTAAGACATGTTAAAAGGTAGCGTATAAAAGAAGAAATATAATTGTTACATTTAAATATACAATAACAACGCTCCTTCAAACGTTGGAATATGGGAGCAAATTGTCTCATCATGATATCTAACAATTTTAATTACGGCAAAAACAACTTCTTCACTTAAGGTAATCATCATCCTGTTGCGTAGCTCATGACAGCATCGTGACTATTAATCGGTGCACTTCGCGGCTCGAAGGGTAGTTGTTAAAGGTTGTCTAGTTACATCTCTCACTTGATCAGTCCACCGCTTTGGGATTATTCCTCTTGTAGGTCATACTTCCACGCTTTCAGTAATCATAAACCTCTCCAAACTGTCTCTTTGGCCACGAGCACCGTGCCCAAAGAATCGGAGGGCTCGCCGAAAGCATATTATTGACAATTTGTCGGTTATTCTTAGTTCTTCGAGAATGGACGAGTAACTCATCTTGTTGTCCATGGGATACGTTAATACGTTACATCCTTCTCAAGCACCATTTTTCAAATGCATATATTCTACGTTACACACATGTTTTCAGAGACCAAGTCTCCGCGCCATACATGAATATTGCGAAGATGAGAGCCTTAACTAGGCACTTTTTCGTCGCGATGGTGATAGTTCTGCTCTACAATATCTTTTCCAACTTTGATCTCGCATTTTTGTCAATCCAGTTCATTTTTTCATCTCAGCTTCGCATCTTCCATTGTTCCTAATACTGGAGCCTAAGGCCTCGGCCACACAGGCAGGAGTCTCGCTTGATGCTTAAAGCTTCGCTGTGAGTTAGGCGACACCTAGCGAACCAACGCACCGCATACTATCACAATGACCACGCTGCACGCTTCAAGCCACACTACATGCCGATTAGTCACTGAGTGAATCTCCTAGCGAACTAGACGTGTTGGTTAATTTTATTGTGTCACCGTGATTTTACAAGATGGCGGAAGTTTTAATAACAGCTGTGTATAAAAGGGGACCCTTTGTGGAACCCATCGAGCAAATTATACAAAAATGTACTTGTAATAAAATCCCTTTGGAATGAAGTTGCATAGGAAATAAATAAAGATAAGGTAAGTTGTAATGAAATTGGTTAGTTTTGAGAGTGGCATCGTTTGTTGACTCAACCGCTCCCAAATGTCAAATGGCACTTTGGTGTGGCCATGCATGAAGTAATCTAGTATATGAGTCACGTTAAGCTTTGCTTAGCACCTAACGAAACACTTTGGTGTGGCCTCGGCCTAAGTAAATACAGTGAGTAACCACTTCTAGACCATGATTTACCACTTCTAGATCATGATTCACAACTTCTAGACCATGTTTGTTACTGCAGTCTATTATCATTAACTTAGATCTGACCTATTGATTTTTAGGCTCAGTAGATTGCTTTAGTCTTCCACTGTTTTAAAGGAGAGTGGCCATTTCTTCTTCTGATGTGGCTATTAACGTCGTGTAGCCTGCGTATCTCTAATTTGAGAGTTTTTTCCACCAATAGCAATTCCGCCGTCGCAACCTTTAAACGCTCTCTTCATAATATGTTCTCCACAAAGGTTAAACAAATTAGAAGAGAAGATGCACCCTTGACGTACACCCTTTTGCATTTTAATATATTTGAACTTGATGTAGTTTACTTTGACTTTTGTAAATATTTAATGTCAAATGAAAATTTATTAAGTGCCCTTATTGATTGCCCAATCTATGTAGTCTCGATATGCAAGTTGTTCAAATAATTAATTGCCATTAGTTCAGTATGGAACAAAACATTTGGCCAAATGAGCCTACAAGGAACGTGTAACATGACAAACTGAGTTAGTTCCAAGAGGTTAGCTGGCAGCTCACATCCCAGAAGTTATGTAAAAAAATAGACTACAAATCTACTGCAAGAAAAACATCTAGTTAAGAAAATACTGCGAATAAACCGATCAATATTAAATTTCGATTGATTTTGTTCCTTGAAAGGGCTACAAGAAACCCTATTACAATCAAGATACTCTGGTACCTTATTAAAGCAATAAAATTTCAAATATCTTTACCAATATTTTATTTTTAGTGAAAAGGGACGTAGTCATAATGCGATGAAATATCGCCTTTCCAAGTGGTTCTCTCGTAAAACAATTAAAATGACGCTGCAATTAATTTTCCAATTTATTTGATGGTTCAAGCATATTGCTATTACAAGGAAGTCTTTACCAATAATTTTCTTTTAAAAGTAAAAGTTAGGGAATATTATATTAACGTTATTTCTCAATTTTA
The DNA here is from genome assembly GCA_949825065.1 of Odontocerum albicorne. Lineage (NCBI taxonomy): Eukaryota > Metazoa > Arthropoda > Insecta > Trichoptera > Odontoceridae > Odontocerum > Odontocerum albicorne. The sequence goes on along the minus strand of OX463848.1, from coordinate 32,916,022 downwards.
CTCAATAAATTTGAATCTGCAACGTTTTTGAAATAACTTAACACCATTACAACACATTATTTGTATACTTTTTCTTCGGAATGTGACGTTACTGCTCCTTTAGTTAAGAGCCACATGTTTAAATCAATCGATTTATACTGGAAGTTTGTTGAAAATATCTCACAATATCGAAAATTCCCGAAAGAATAGAATGTATGTTAAATCTATCCAAATGTGTGGAAACAGTTAAAAAATTCTCTGATATTTAAAATATGCAAAATTCTTTTCTAATTTCCAATTAATACATTCTCTCATTTATATACGTCATGTACTTAATTATTTTCGTAAGACATATTCAGCGCATTATGTCCTGGTGCAGAAATGTCTTGGTGTGTTAACTTTTAGGACAGAAACGTTAGCGAATTGGTGACCATATATTGGCAGCTCTGAAACGTTCAAGTTCTTTTTTCTTTTTATAATATCCATACGTTTATTTCCAATCGTACCAAAACAAAAATATTAAAAATTTTAATGTTGTTGTAGGAACTACTGTCGTCGCTGAATATTGTCATCACACACGGTCAACGACCGACGAAACGACCTTTGGATATGTCCAAAGGTCGCATACCAAAACATTGAAATTGTTTACCCGCAAATACTATTTACGATACATTCCACAGTAGAAAGAGAACGCATCGCGCTGTCTCGCCGTTTTCGCAAACAAATCGTCTACCCACAACACTAATTGCGATGTCTGCAATATTTCAATCGACCATCTCTGCACACACAGAAGCGAGATAAAAATATATTGCGGGCGCACTCCCGCGCCCATCCTGAAATTTATAAATACCTACTTACCGATAAATAAATAATCATTAATCACTATTTATTATTCATTGATTAATTCACTCTCTCTTTCCGCATTGCTAATTGACGTATTTTATTTAAATACCAAATAATCAAAATCATCAGCGCGTCCCACTACAAACATCCGCTAAATTGTTATTTGTTTTATTAAAACCTGTTTATTCCTCTTTGTGTAAAAGTATAATCCTACCGGTTTCAAGGTTTTTACATCATCATCAGGGGGGCACAAAGATGATGAGATGAAAACCTTGAAATCGGTAGGGTTATACCGTTACATAAAGTGGAATAAACAGTGTTTGATAAAACAAATTACAATGTCTTTAAACCTCCACAATGTTAATACCTTAACTGTAAAGAATAACCTTAATATTGCCTGTATTCTTGTATGGCGCCGAAACATGAACGAAAGTCCGAGAACTTGAAAGAATGGATTCTTTTGAGATGTGATGTTGGCGTCGGATATTAAGAATCCCATAGACCGTCAGAAGAATGAACGTCTGTTTACTCCAGGAGTTAAATGTGACGGTACGATTTTCCTAAATATGCTTCCAGAATGTCATAAGAAATAAATCATATTTTACCTTGTCTAAATGTGAGAAAAATTTTAAAACATACAAAATTAAAAAGCTTCAATTTATTATACTTAATATATGGATTTAGGAGTATCAGTGTATTCGTACCTTCGTAGTCTAGATTGTAAAATACCTGTCTCCCAACCTAAGAGTTGCACGTTTGATTCACGTTGGTACCCAATATTTTTCAAAAGGGGTTTATTCTGGTTTTACTTATTTATTTATTATTACACATGACAAGAAATAAACATAATTTGTGAAAAAACAACAGGTGATTTAATTTGGACATACAATTTTAATGGATCTGGGTTGGTTGCCTTTCATTTGTCGTATCCCCAGTAAACTAGGCTTTTGCCTGTATCTCACTGAGGATATTTAGCATGAAAAAATAAATCGATACTTCTTTCCGATTTTTGATTACACAAAAACAAAACCCCGTTGCACTTTCTCATCAACCTGACAAACAGTGACACTCAATTACAACTGGAAACATCATGCAAAATTAAACTCCTCACACACCACCACTCCAGAAAGACCAAAAATATTCATCCCACAATATACCGCACACAATCAAAAGAATAGAAATAAAAAATATACAGAAACACAAAAACAAAAAAATTTAAACAACAAGAAGAAACCCACACTCACGAGCCCACACAAATCTTTTCCACACGTCATTCATCCTGAAAGCCCAAGTACTCAAGATCCTGTCACAATAACAACACTTAAAATGTCTAAAATTGTCTTTTTAGTTGGTTGGTTGGTAAAGATTACCACGCAGCAATATATCAACTATGTTTAGGCTATTTATAGATTGTTCTGTGTACAATAAAAGTGTAATTAATACATTAAATTATTTTTCAGTCCTACTTACACTCGAAGAATAAAATAGTTGTATATTCTTTACCACTACATATACATAACTCCTACTTTTAACAAATTCCCAAATAATTTGTGATTTAGATTACATGTTACATTCACAAATAATTTGTCATTTAGATTACATTCAACACCTCGAACGATTAGATAAAGGTACTCTAATTTAAAATCACCCTATTGACATAACCGCAGCATTTGCATAATGTATAAAGGCAGGCCTGTACTCCATCTGACTATGATATAAGCCGGTTTTCAGGGCGCACTAAGCCCTTGATTTATTAACGTCGATGCAGCACTGAACTCAGCTAGATAAATTTGACATTCAGCTACACGATTGCTCTTCTTATACTAAGAATTCTTTTTAATTCAGCGACTCCTCCAATAATATGAGAATTCAGCGGGATTTTTTAATTACCACTTGTAAAAAAGGCAGTAAACATAGTTTAAAATATTTTTTCTTCTTTTTGTCCAGCTTGTAAGTTCAGACGTCGGTAGTCACACTTATAAAAGTGTCTTGGTCTGCTAAAATATGAACGAATTCATTAAATCATTCCTCGTAGTTTGTTATGCTCTTTACAAAGCAGTACTCGTATTGACTATTGCACTCCGCGCAATGATACTCCCCTCGAATGACACATGCATTTTTTTCCGTTTAGTATTCGGGAGTATAAGAATATCTATGAATTTAACCTTTCCTTCCCTGTGTTGGGTATCTTCTACACGTTGCTTCTAATAACCATCAATATTTCTATAAATATAATAAATACAAGGTTAAGATTTTAGATATGGCTCCATAATATATTTACGCATTGATTTAAAAAATAATATTAATAATAATCAGAATTTATCGACTACATCGAGGTGTTTTGTAAAGATCGAAAACAAATTCGCATTTAAACGCTGCGAGTGCCTCGTCTTGACGATATATGAATAGTATGCGGGAAGCGCGACACTATATTCGCATCTCACTCTTGCATACTAGACTGAATTGCGAGGAGCTGAATTGTCTCAACGTCGCAAGCAAAGGCGTAAGCGCCGGGGTATGTGACTGACGTTCCGCGCCACTAGTAGCTTCTAGGCTTGCAAATAGGTTAGACGTACGCCCGTTCCGTGAGCGTTTTTTTAATGTTTTCAGATGGTTTTTTAATGTTTTCAGCAAATAAATCTCTATTATTATAATTTTTAACTTCAATTATAATCAATTAAGGGGATTATCTATGAATGTTCTTTTTTTACGATTTAAAATCGCTAATTTTTGATTGCGTACTCACTACCCAACACCGGAGCACGCGTATTATTTTTATCACCGTAAGGGAAGGGTTAATCATACTGTGAAACTTCGATTTTTTTTATTTAAACCGTTTCTTAAGGCTGTTCGAAAAGAGTTTTGTTCGAAAACCGAATAAATTTTTCCCGTAATAAGTAATGTAGATTGGATTAATTCTTTCCAGACCCTTAAAATGCACAACGCGGTAACAGAATAAAAAAGAAGAAAATTTTATTGCCCTCTACCTGTACTAAGGAGAGCTAATAGCATAAATGAAGGATAATGAGGCAGGGGGAGAGAATGAGAGATGTTATTGTTTGGAAAGGGAGTCACCTTGCATAGAAACGTCAGGCGACTATCCTTCTTGGACTGTTTCTCTTTTCTGTCTCAGTAAAAATCTGTCCAATGATATGTTGTTTATAGTTAAGGCATAAGCGTTGTGGAGGTTTAAAGACATTGTAATTTATTTTTATCAAACACTGTTTGTTCCACTTTTTTGTGACGGTAGAACCCTACCGGCGAATCCACAGTATTTGATAAAAATAAATTACATCTGTCCAATGAGGTGTATTTTTGCCTGGGTTTAAAAAAATTAGAAGTGACGTTTTTTTAAGTATGTTCGGGAACCAAATTAAAACAGTACGTTCTGGAACCAAATCGTTCGAGATTAGAGACATTCGAAAATATGACCAGCCCCATGATACGACCTTTATATTTTTCCTTGGTTCACCAGTATTTTCATTTTATCCTCTCTTCTGGTAATATAACCGAAGTACCTGAGGATTCGCAGTTATATTATTTAAAACAAACGTTGTTCGATTTTGTAGTTTTTCAAAAATTGGTGAATAAGTTTTATACGATGTTCAAGGTATTCGTAATATACGTCGCTAGCATCGCATCTCCAAGGCATCTATGTTTTTTCATTTTCCGTTGTCAGATTCTCCATAATACAACTTAAGGGTGCCTTTTACATTATCTAAAAAAAATAGTCAAAAAAATAACGATATAAACTAGAGCGTAACTGAAGGGCTATCTTGTTTTAGTATTTATATCTATTGTGTAAATATCAATAGTCAATAATTTGTTCTCCATATCGCATCAAAATCCTATTTTTAACACTGATCTCCAATTTTTTATTATTGAGCAAAAAAGAAAGTATATTTCTATAGTTTATAGATTTTGAGGCATTGAATACAAGAACAACCGCCTTTAATCGAAATGTAGGCCAGCTTTTACAAATGCTTTTAAGAGACCGAGTTTTATACGTAATAGTGGGATCAAAACTTTTGCTGTGAATCACAAGCGGTTCGCATGTTACATTTTACGTGCTAGACACAAGAGTTGCTAATCCTTTTGCTTGTATTATTTTGTGTTACGCTTTCGTTGCATACAATACAACCTGGCGGGCTTATCGCCATGTGGCAATATCTTCCAACCAACCAGAAAGATGTTAAAGGGGCCTTTGGTGAAAAGCTGACTGGAATCCTTTTTAAAAAAATCTGGGTTCCAGCGGGTTTTGCTTATAGTGGGAGCAAATCTTAGTACAACTATCCCTCCCCGTACAAATAAAACAATAGTATTTGATACACCCACTTTTCAAAACCACTATATTCCTATGATTTTCAAACAAACTTTCATGTTTTATGAATTTGAATCAAAATTTTATGTAAACGCCAATTAATTAGAATTAATTGATACTTATCAATGCCATTTGAGGAGAACTTTTCATGTTTATTTTATGCACCTAGCTACTCGGTGTCACTAGATGAGAATAAGTCTTCAAATTGCTCGATACCCGCAAAATAAGACTAATGTTTTTTCAACCTTTTTAAAGACGTCACCCAGATTCAAGTTTTAAGCCGTCACCAAGATTCAAGTTTTAGTTTAAGTTACACAAGTAAAACAAAAAAAAAACGAATAATATAACACATACAGATACCAACCAAATACATTTCTGAAAATTTTGAATATCTAAAAGATGTTAAATTTTAAGTACAGTATCACGAAGGTGATAAAATTATTTTGAATTATTATGTGACGGATTTGAAATGCCAACTGATCCATTGGTTGAAAAACTAGGTATATCACAATCCATCGAAACACAACTGATAAGGGATATAATATATATCAAATCTATTAGATTATCAAATCTATTAGATTATCAAATAAAAATATAAATAACAGATGAATTTAAAAAAAAACAATGAAATAGTATAAATGGAACGTAACAATAATTGTATTTAATTATATTCATTTCCCTGATATTTGCACATTACTGAGTCTGACTTCAGTAATATAAATATACATAACTACCAGTAGTTTCTTAGAACTGACAATAGTAAATTGAACCCTCTTCGTTGTGAATTTAAATTAAATTTTCCTTTTTAATCGCGAAAAGTTGAATGAAGTTTTCTGCAACGAACTTGAAAATGACTTCTCTTTTTTTCTATTCTGTATTGTATTGAACGTTTCTTTGTTGCCGTTTAAAATAAAGTTTAAAAACAGTTCAAGTCGTTAGAGAGAATCACATGATTATTTTGTAAAAAAAAAACTAAAATCAAAATAATAGAATAATGGGCATGCTATGTATGCACGTGGACAAAAGTGTAGAAAGGAGCTTTGAGACGATTTGAATATGTGGAGAATATTAATGATGAAATAATAACTAAGCGAGTATATCATACAAGTTCGAAGTGCAAGATGTGCGTGGAAAATGTACACTAAGGTAAACCTAACTGGATTAAATGGACCAGATTTAAAAAATAAGGTAAAGTGAGAAGTATGGTATATTGTGCGTGACGCGATGTATGAATCTGGAAGAGGCAAAAACTGTGCGTTTGAAAAATAAAAGTGAAGAGATATGTTCTTTCTGTCGGCGTGATGTTATGTTTTCTAATACAGCTTCAGACTTTGTTAGAAACTGCTGCTGTGTTTGCTTCTCTATGATATGATAGGCCGTCCATCGTGATTAAGCATTATGGTCAGTCATTCTATTGAAAGAAAATATCTGCGCGTGTATTGGTTTAATATGTGAAATCTGTCACACTTCAGCAAATCAAACCAACAGATCAAACCAAAAGTTCCGATGGTAAGGATATCCAAGTAACAAGACGACCGGCAGGTTAATCTGCTGTAACCTTTCGTTTCGGTAGATTTATTGTATATAGCGCTATTTTTGTGTTGCTTTAAAAGTTTGGAATTGAATGCGCCTGTGATCGAACCTAGTGCGCTCACTTGCATAGCGTGACTAATAACTATTAGACCAGGCCCGCCAACAGAGGCGGTTTGGCGACAACCTTTATTCAAATATGTTTTGGTTAGTGCATAGTAAACGTGTATACGTTTGATGTATGGGAGTGAAATATTGACGTGGAAAAAGAGCAGAATAAATGTTGTACAAATACGTGCACTGAGAATACTATATGTAGTGACAACGTATGCCAGAAAACGGAATGAGATTATAAGGAATAAATGTGAACTTGGTATGTTGATGATTAAAGAACAGCAATCTGAGATGGTTTGGGAATGTGAAACGAATGAATGAGGAAAGAGAAGTAAAATAAATTTAGTGCAAATGTGAGTGGCAGATCAAGTGAAAAAAGTGGTAGACAATAAAAATTAAAGGTTGAATCAAGCGAATAATATTCTGAAAGAAGAAGTAGAAAGTCAGAGAAATCGTAGGAGTTGTATGTGTGAAAATGTGTGTCGAGATAAAAACGTTTGGTACTTGGTCCTCTCGGCCTATCCCGCCAGCAAGGTGGTGTGATGGTGCGTTTAATATGTAAATGGATAGTTACATTAATTAAAAAATGAGAAATATTTTATAATTACGTTCAAAGTACGTTTCAAAACAATTAACATTTCTCTCATATGGATAACTAAAAAAAATTAACAATACAGCGTGAATTTTTGAATGACTATAATAATTAATCGGTAAAGCTTTACACCCTGCGTGGCGAAGCTAATGTTATAAAAATTTCTCGGCTTCGCTTATTTGGGTTTTTAAACCGCGTGCAGGACACTGCCCCTGCTAAGAAGGCTTTGTTCAACGATCCGATAAGGGATAAGGCAGTGGGGAGATAATTGTGTGATAGACAATTGCTGCACACTATGTGTTATCAATTGCTGCTGAGAAGAGGCAAGAATCATCTTAGGTTTGACGATGATAATGATAATTTATGTATAGTGTTTAAAAAAACATAACTTTTTTTTAATGATAACAAAATGAAAGAATGAGAAGACGACCTTTTCATTACAAAATGAATTAATCAATGTTTTTATTTAGAAGTTAAGTAAACACAGAGTGTATTTGATATAAATTCCAACGTCTAGATATTTCTCAAACTGAAAGAAAATATGGTTTTATTCTCTTCTCTGAGAATCTGATCATTTTTTGAACAGAAAGATTTTCACAATTTATGAAGACGTATTTCTAAACAATCACAATTTTTTTGTGATATTTCTGAAATATAGTTTATAAACATTTTTACAAAAATTCATTTTGTTTGAAATGATTTATAAAATGAAATTGAATTGAAAATAACTTTTTATTTTCGCAGACCGAATATTCTGTCAACGGAATTAATTGAATACTTTATTTCTAATCTTTGAAAGGATATCTTGATTACATTACGTCTGTTTATTGATTTTTAGTTTAATAAAATTAATTAAACACTTTATTTCTTTGTTTTCCCCACTGTTTTATTGGTCGAGTTCATTACCTGTTTCAAATGCCTTTTTTCCTTCAATATTAAATGTTGATCTGTTTTATTCGACTGTTGGAAAATCTTTTTTATTCCTCTTTTGAAGATTAAAGAACAAAATTTAAAACAAAAAAAATCTCAAGTTTTGCATAATTTCATGTTTGGAATAGACGCCAAATTCACATACTGTCTCTATTGTATAATATCCTTAACTGTCCCGCCACACCCTCTTATCTCGCCGAAAATTTTCAGCGTATTTCCAATCATGGATTAGCGCTACGCTTAAACAGAGATTATTTATTGGCCTTTCCGGTTCAGCGTTTCTCTTTCTTTACGTCGTCCTTTACTGTCCATGCAGTGAGACTCTGGAATCAGTTACAAACCAATATAAGACTCGCTCCGTTCTTGACATGTTTTAAGAAGCGACTGAAAAAACTCTTAATTTCTAGTCAGTAAAATAACGTGTTTCATTCCTAATTTTTCTTTTCCTTTCCTCTCCACCATCCCTTTCTTTCTTTTTAATTTATGATATCTCACTTTATGTGAAAAATAATGTTCGGGTGATTGTCCGTTTTTGTGGGGTTCGTGGGCATGTGCTCACGTATATATGTTTATGGATTTCGTGGGGATGGATAGTCATTTGAATGATTTATGCGACCATGTAACTTGCTTCATTTACTTTTATCTGGTTGGCTGGAAGAGATTGCCGCCTGGAAATAAGCCCGCCAGTTTGTATTTGCAATTCAAGTGTTAAATAAATAATTTCATTTTCAGACCATCTTTAAAATTCATTTCTTTCAGTCAATATATTTGTGTGTGTGAATGTATGGATACTATATTAAATTCAAATGGGCGATTTTTTAAAAATTCGTTAATCACTTATATAGATACGCTGTCCGTGGGTTGAGGGTTCGATTCCTGCTGGAACCCAGATTTAAAAAAAAATGAATCCAATTTAGTTCTAATTTGAGGGATCTTTAACATCTTTCAGGTTGGTTGGACGAGTTTGTCGCATGACAATTTGACTGTTAGGTTATACTGTATATAACGAAATTGTAATACATCACAATACATTGTAACTCGTTTATTCCAATACTATTTATTCCATTTTATATAACGATATAACCCTACCGCTTTCAAGGTTTCCCCCTCATCATTAGGGGAGCACAAACAAGACTAAATTTTATTCGAACTGGTACTGACATAGACGCTTCTAGCGGTGAAAATTCGGTTTGAGGATTGTGGGCGGAGAGAGACAGGAGACATCTTCAGCAAGCAGCGGTGAAATCTTGGGAATATACCAGATATTCAGATCATAATGGAACTGAGCAAACATATTTCGAATATTAAAACGAATATTCTAAATATACATATGTTAGTGTCAGTGACAATAAAATTTTAAGAACAAAAAGTCTTCTTCCATTGACTGCAAATACATCATTCAATTTTAATATAAAAGATAACATATTTTTTTATCAAGTGCCAGAGTTTAAACCTTTCTTTGTGAATATAACTAGGCATCTGTTTTAAATCAGGTATCATTACGCAATCTCCCAGTTGGGGTAGGCAGAAAGGAAATATGCCAAATTTTTAACGTTATGCTAGGAAATGGTAGGGTCGAGGAAAGATATTTTGATTGAGGGAAAGGTAAGAAGCATCATAAATAGAAGACCATGTATGACTAAATCTATGAGGAAATTGTACAGATCTTTCCTCTCTGCGTACTTCAATGGGAATGATCTGAATGGTTTGTCATAAGGTAATAAAACTACATGAATGTATCAATAAAATCGAAATCTGATTTTTACGTAAATACATATAGTACATACCATTTCCCTGTCAGCGTAAGGAGAGAAGACAAAGTGCCAGACTTTCCTACCTCGACACACATACTTCCCCTCTTTCCCACCCATATAACTCCTATGATTTATCTGACTTTCTATGTTTCCTTCTTTCGAAAAATAATTTACTTGATTTAACCACACTTTCTTTGGTATTTTAACACGCATTTCACTTAAGTTTGCGCTTTAAATTTGTTTTGTTGGTCTTTTTTTATTCATTCGTTCTACATACCCAGACCATCTCGGCGTGTTCTTCTTCATCTTATTAAACACATCAACCTTAAGTTCATATTCATCCCTAATCACTTAATTATGCATTTATTCATTAATCGTAACCCAATGCATGTATTCTGCTCCTTTCAGACTTTATATGCTTCCTTGTTTTACTCTTATACATCAAAGTTGGTATATAAATACTGTTGTGGGATATTGTTTGGTTCGAGTGAATATATTTTAGTGCCCCATTGCCTTTGTTTCTTATCGCTACACGACATTCGATATTTTGATATACAATTTTATAACAATGTATAAACCAACATTTTTTTTTTGATATGGAGAACAATATAATTACATTTATGAAACAAATATATACGAATACATTTGAAATTGATGATGAGCTAAGAAGAGATAGAACGAAAAATATTTGTAGGAGAAAGGAAGAGTTTTAACTGAGGGCAACGTAAGAAATTTGTGAAACAAAATAACGTGTATGAAAGTGGCCGATGCGAGAGCTGTGTGTATAGATAAAAAGGCGTAGAGATCTTCCCCACCAGCTTAATCTAAAAGGGACATGACATTATAGTACGTTTTGCTTATGATCTTGAAAATTTTAACGTCCACATTAATTATAAAAACTAAACTATTATAGCGTTTTAACGAATTTCATATATTTTTCAAGACCAAAATATATAACCTTTTCAGCAGGGAAAGCCTTCTCGGAAGTAAAAAGCAATATCCGGGGTAGATCTTCAAGAGACACTCCTATTCCTGTCAAGAACTGTGAAGATGCCACACACTTAGCTGAAGATTTCCTGGGGGAGGGACAATGCATACAGAGGGAGGTCTTGATTCATCTTAACTTCATTCATCTAATTATTTTTATAACATCCTCTTTAAAATTATATGTGAATTACCTTTTTTTTATTTTTGATGATTCATCCTCAGCATCACACTCTACCCCTCCTCTAATGGAGAAGGTAGAGAGAATACATCTCCACTTCATTCTATCTTTACACACATCTATCGCCTCTGTCACTTCCATACACATCGTCATGCATCTTTTCTTTAAAAAAGCATTTTAATTCTTCCCTTTCTCAAAATAAGATTTCATTGGTTTCGTATCTTTTATACAACTAATGGGTCTTCCAAATTGAGCGATTTTTTAAATTCTTGAATAAAACACACAATTTGCTTTGATTGAATTTTTTTTAAGGGTAATTGAAGTATAATGTATGGCATTTAAATACAAAAACAATATCCGCCAAATGTTCACCTCTTGCAGCTCCACAAATGTCCACTCTTTAGTCAAACATTTCGATAACATTTTGGCATAATTGCGGTTCTTACTCACCAATAACGCGAATAATTTCGAATTATTAATCAGGAGTCATTCTTATAGACCTGGCTTTTCACATAACCCCAGAGAAAATAGTCCAACGGTGTCAGACCACATGATCTTGGTGGCCAATTAACATAACCGTTTCCGGAGATTACAATGCATAAAATAATTCAACAATTGGAACGCGTTGTTGTATTCTATACGACTCCATTTTTATAAATATCATAAATTACACTTCTCAAATGTCACAAGACACAGGCAAGTTCTCGACGCCATCTGTGTTTTATCCAAGAATTAAAAAAAACCGCTCAATTTGAAAGACCCTTGATACAGATAATTTTTGATAATCTTTCATCATTATTTATTTTTGTGACCATGTCATCTTAATGGTATTTTCTCAATATTAAGCAATGCATCTTCTTTCAATCTGCATCCTTTTCTAATACCCTTATTCATTACTCTGTCATACGTCAAATCAACACACATTTTTTCTCAATTTCATCACTCTGATGATATCAACGGATTATTCACGTTTCAATGATGCATGTGCATGTGGCTTGATTCAACGCGTACGCATAATAAATGAAAAAGAGGAATGGTGCAACGAGGACGGAGTACCGGAAACATATATTATCCATTCAAATTTTCTCGTTTGTCGTAATTTCTGTACCCTAGAGGATAAACCACGGGAATCACATTTTACCCTGGAGGATAAACGACGTTGCATCATATAATTCATGTATGACTTATATGACGTTTATCCTCTAGGGTGCAAAGTGACTTCCGTGGTTTATCCTCTAGGGCAGGGGTTCCCAACCTTTTTGTACTCTAGAGCACATTCTAAAATATCGGTAGGGTGGCGGGCACCACCTATTTTTAATCGACAAACTCCTTCCATAACTTCTCATTTTCCCATAATTTATTTTCTTATGTTCATAATTTATTAATAAATAATAAACAAAAATGTTTCAAAATAATAAAATTACTATTCAAATTGCATACACACAGAGAAATGTATTTACAAAACGTAAACAAAGTAAACAAAAAAACACAAATACAAAGAAAACATTTTATAAAAAATATAATATCAATATGTCAATGTGATCTTTGGCAATGCATATCATTGGCCAGTGCCAGTGCCTCATACTCATAATTAGGAGAGTATGACGATAGCAGATAGCAGATAATCCTGTTAGCAAACAATCATAAAGATGCTCATCGGTGAGTCGAGATCTATATCTTGATTTTATTCAGTTCATGTTTGAAAACATTGGCCAGTGCCTCATACTCATAATTAAGAGAGTATGACGATATCAGATAGCAGATAATCCTGTTAGCAAACAATCATAAAGATGCTCATCGGTGAGTCGAGATCTATATCTTGATTTTATTCAGTTCATGTTTGAAAACATTGGCCAGTGCCTCATACTCATAATTAGGAGAGTATGACGATAGCAGATAGCAGATAATCATGTTAGCAAACAATCATAAAGATGCTCATCGGTGAGTCGAGATCTATATCTTGATTTTATTCAGTTCATGTTTGAAAACAATGTGTAGCATAAATATGGCGAACCGAAAAATGATTCAATTTTATATGCCGCTTTTTTAAAATATGGGAACTTTTCTCTGTCCACTGTTTTCCAAAAGTCCTCTGATATTAAGGATTTTAGCAAAATATCATTCTTAAGGTCCAAAATTTCTGACTCTAGTTCTTCTGTCTTACCTTGAACAAAATCTGCAATACATGCGGCCATTTCCATTACATTTATTTGGCAAGTAAAATGATTGATACAGAAGGAAACAATCGGCTCGATATGTGTAAACTGCAAAAATCTCTCTTCAAACTGTTTTTTTAACAATTGAACATGCTTAATAAATAATGACTCGTTTAATTCATTGTTACCTAGCATTTGCTTCATATGTGGAAAATGCACAAGAGAATTGATCTGCAGATGTGATATCAACAAATCCAATTTAGCTTTAAATGACTTTACAGAGCTTATCATTTCAGCTATGTTTTTGTCTTTCCCATGCAACTTCAAATTTAAAGAATTCAATTTTTCCATGATGTCTGTGAGAAATCCCAAATCAATCAGCCAGCGAGAGTCAGCTAGTTCATCATAATTTTCCTTTTTATCGTTTATAAATGTTTTTATTTCTTCAATTAAACTCACAAATCTTGTAAGAACCTTTCCTTTACTGAGCCAACGTACTTCAGTATGCAGAATAAGATCATGTTCTTTATCTTCAGTATCTTCTAACAGGGCCTTGAAAAGTCGGTGTTGCAAAGGAGCTGCTCGAATAGAATTGATTATTTTTGTAACTATTTTCATAACGTGTTCAAATGGAAATATTTTACAACACAGAGCTTCCTGGTGGATAATACAGTGGTAGGACATAAAGTTTGAAAATGATTCATCCTTCTTGCAGAGGGCAATAAATCCTTTGTTTTTACCTAACCAGTGCTGGTGCCCCATCGGTGGTTATCGCAGACAGCTTGTGCAAAGGCATATTTATTGACTTGGCGTATGTTCTGAATGTATTATAAATATCCTCGCCCCTTGTCTGTCCTTTCATATGTAATATTTGCAACATATCCTCTTTTACTGTGAAGTTACTAAATACCATTCTCACCATAACTGCTAACTGTGCGGTGTCTGATATATCTGTTGACTCCTCAAATTGTAGCGAGAACCAGTCACATATTTCCAAGTCAGTCTTTAACTGAGTTTGTATGTCTGTTGAAATTGCATGTATTCTTCTTGTGACGGTGTTATTTGACAACTGTTAGTCTTGTAATGATGAGACAATCTCACGTTTGTTAGAAAATCCGTTTTTCTGCGGGTATAAGGAGTGATATGCAAATAGCAATCCCCGTTCCAGGCTAGCGTGAAGACTGCAGTCTGGCTCGCCGCTAGACAAGTTGCAACAAGTACTGTCAGCAAAGGAACCACTCATACATACGATATTGCAAACATACGAACGTATTTAATAACCTAGGCACTCAAAAAAATTAAAACTCTAACAAATAAATAAAAATAATTCACGTTTTTAATAAATGTTTATGAAAAAATTCTGTCTCTGTGGAATAGTGGAGGGCACATACGAATCGTTCCGCGGGCGCCATGTTGCCCGCGGGCACGGGGTTGGGAACCTCTGCTCTAGGGTACAGATTTGTTTTCATCAAACATTGTTTATTCCACTTTTTGTAAAGGTATAACCCTACCAGTTTCAAAGCTTTCACCTCATCATCAGGGGAGCACAAACAAGACTTGTTTGTGCTACCCTGAAGAAGAGGTGAAATCCTTGAAACCGGTAGGGTTATACCTATACAAAAAGTGGAATAAACAGTGTTTGATAAAACCAAGTATGATGTCTTTAAACCTCCACAATGTTAATATTTTAACTATAAATAATATACAAATTAACATTATTTATAAGGGTTACAAGATTTATTTTTCATTTTAATGAATTCATATCCTTTTCTTATTTAAAATTCTATGAAAGTTAACATTTCACTAAAAAGATGAAATGGAAAATATCTTTTAAAACTTCTTTTTAAAAGAATGTCCTTCCAGGAAGGATAAAAAAGGGGTGAAGATGACAGGGCAACAATCCAGAATAAAGAAAATTGATTGACAAACACGGGTGCAAGAAATCGACTTCCAATTTATTTAAAGCTGGGTTGAAAAATACAAAATTTAAAATAATTTTTGTGGAAAATAAAAAATAGGGATCAATAATTTGGGAATATTTAACGTTATATTTTGGGTAATTGATTAAATTAATTTGTTTGAATATAAATTGAATCGTCAACCTTTGTGGTCTAGTTTATGAGACGCCTGTCTTGTAGCTCGGGGTTTACGAGTTCGATTTCCGTTAGTACCGAGATTCAAAAAAAAAATTCTTGTGCATTTATCACTTGAGGTTTGTTTAAATATCTACTACAAATAGTTGTTTGGAAAAGGTTGCTAAAAAGCTTCAAACCCGGCTTTCCTGTATAACACAAAGTATAATATAATACCATTTATCAACAATTTCTGAATATTGGCCTTTCAGTGCGATCCCGATGCTGTCACACAATATGCCTGTAAGATCAGAGGATTAGTTTGTTGGTCGAATTATAAATTTTATATAAATTAAAACGAAATATACGTTATAAAAGTTAATATTTTCTGATTTTATTTTACTTTCATTATGTACGAGTACACTATAATTTGTTCCAAACGACCAAAAATATAAATATTATATCAAGTTTTCGAAAACAACAGACTTTGATCATGTTTTAGGTAGCGTCAGGAATCAATCCCTAAACCTCTAAATGAAGACAAACATTCTGTCAACTAGACTACTAAAGACGTAGTAACATACTAGGTGTTGATGCACTTTTTGGACGTCCTGAGCGTGGATCGTCTTCAACGCTTGTACGGACACGCTTAAACTCCAAAACCCATCGGTGAACGATTGGAAATGAAGGAGAAGACTCCTTTAATACTTTCACCATCTTTGCATGGATCTCAGTTGCTGATAAACCTTCCAAAACAAAGAATTTAATCACTGCACGATATTCGTATTTTTCCATTGTTAAAAAATACACTGACATGTCAACTTCAAATGGCTTGTAAACAAAGAATGAATTGACAGATCGAAATAAAATTTTGAGTACGTTCTTATGAAAGATAAAATATTAAAATGGCGTAGAAATTTTGGTTTTTATACTGCTCCATAGATGTCGCTTTCAAAACTTTTTGACTAACCTATTAAATGTATTTTAAATGAAACTATAAGAAAAATATGGAACAGATTGGGAGTCCAGTTAACTGATTTCTGATACTTTCTATCGTTTCTCAGCCTGTGGATGTCAACCCTTATAAGCGGGACGGTGAAATACCAGGGGGTCAAGAAAATAAAAATCACAATTTATTAAAGGTAACCTCTGTATATCTATTGTATTAAATAACTAGTAATCGTGTGTAGTAGGTTGATCATCCTGTAAGTGACGTGAAACAGTATAAATCCTTACCTGATAAGATATATCGTCTTTGTGCAAGTACAACATTTGTACAGCCACGTGCATATGCATCAACAAGACATTTAATTTAACAGAGGGGGAAAGGGTTGGAAAGTCGTATTTTAATATGCATATTTTTTTAATCTTTTGTAGGTCGTTAGGCCAGTTGGAAAACAATGCTGTATCATATCGAATTAATCGTCATACTTCTCGCCTAAGTTAGCCATATATTGACTATATCATACTCGTTTATATATTCGTAATGTTAATTCAACGAAAACGATTATTTGTTCTATTATTTTTGTTTTTATCCTTTATATTATTATATTTTTTTCTTTAAAAAAGTCTCAAGAAAAATATCGTACATTTTATTTCTTCCGCGCTAAAAAAATTTCATTTTAAATATTAAAAAAAGTTTTTTTAGTTTTCAGTAACTACTTTCAGTTATCCCTGATCAACCTCTAAGGCGTGCAAACATTTCATTCTTGGAAAAAATGGATCAATATAAAAATATCTGTTCTACAGCTCAGGGAAACATGAATTCGGAAAAGTAATTACTAAGTTTTAAACTTCTTACTTATTTTTTTAAATAGCCATGATTTATTTTAAATTGCCATGATTTGTCCAAATTAAAGTCATTATGCAATTATACGAGTCAATATGATAAAAATTATTTAAAAAAATTACAAAAGGTTTTTTTTAATTTCTTGTAAAAAATGAAAATAATCTATATAAACATCTAGTTTATTATCCTTCCGAAATTAATGCGGATATTAGCTGATTGTAAAGTAACCCTACTTGAGCTTTGAACTGACGACCGCTTACTTAAAACCTGACGACCACCTACTCCAAACTGACGACCACCTGCTCCAAACCTCTGAGCATTAACTGTACAACTAAAAATGTCAAGATCTTATTAAATAAAATAAACGGTTCACTCGGCTCGATTTAAGAACGATCTTCCTTTCTCAATTAGACATGTTTCATTATTGTTTTTATTGAGTATAAACTTACTATATAATTAACTAACTATTATCGTCTTTAACTTCTATCTTAACCCCTATTTTCATTGTGATTATCTTTTATTTTCATATTTGTTACTTTTTCTCAAACACTGTTTACAATGATTAAGGTAGACACGATCGTGGATAC
Organism: Odontocerum albicorne; assembly: GCA_949825065.1. Classification (NCBI taxonomy): domain Eukaryota; kingdom Metazoa; phylum Arthropoda; class Insecta; order Trichoptera; family Odontoceridae; genus Odontocerum; species Odontocerum albicorne. Next base: position 32,898,190 of record OX463848.1, on the reverse strand, counting down.
CGAAAAAAAATATAAAACGAAAGACGATTAGAAAAAAATACTAAGAAGCAATATATATTCTTGATGTATTTGTATGAATGTGTTAAATAAATAATTTATTATTGTGGAATAAATACATAAAAGTTCCCCTTTTAAAGCATTACCTTAGTATCAATAACTTCCTACCGCCCCCGCCATGATGTAACATTTATGCAAGTGAAGCAGTGTGATAGCCCCTCTAGTTGCACAGGAAGAGGGAAGCATACATTACTGGAACATCCTTAGCTCGAGTTCCTTAAGACATCAAGGGGAATATATTCGGTGCAATAATTCACTCCACTTTACCGGACATTTCATTTCAGGGGAAACACATCAATTGACAACATTTTTTTTAATCGAAACTCGTGTTTTGGTATCACCCAAAGTGTGTCAATTTTCTTATATTTATTTATATAATACAAATAATGAAAGATTAGGACAAATTGAGGAATTTTGCTGTTTGAGAAACATGTTTACGAGACCTGCTAAGTTAGGAAAATATATTGAAAGGCATGTCGTTGCATGAGACAATGTCAACGGTTCACTTAATACTGCTTTTGCAAATAAATCACATGCTAAATCTTTAAAATTTATTGTGCACAGTGGTGCGTTAGTGTTCATCTTGATGTATGGAAGCGAACAGTGTGTACATTGAAAGTGAAGAGAAAAAAACAAAATAAATGCAGTAGAAACCTTTGCTTTGCGTATGATACCTGCATTTATATTTTTTAAATTAATTGAGAGCAAGGAAGAGGAAATAATGGAAAGTTGGAGAAATTATAACGGAGAAAAAAGGTTATAACGGAGAAATTATAACGGAGGTTCGAGAAAAAGAAAATCAGGTTTGACGAGATATATGAATGGGGACAATTTAAAAGCTGTGTGCACGAATAGAAAGTTTTAAATATATGGTCTCTTTGTCTAGCGGAAAAAGGATATCATGTGACGGTGTGTATCACTTCTTTGATTAGAAGAATATTTTTATTTATAAAGAAAAAATAATATTCATTCATTGCTTCTGCCTCCCTTCTACCTTCCATGGTACTACATCTACTTAAAATCTACATCTGACTACTTATCACTACAGATGCACATTACTTAAACATTCATTGCTTCTGCCTCCCTTCTACCTTCCATGGTACTACATCTACTTAAAATCTACATCTGTCTACTTATCACCACAGATGCACATTACTTAAACATTCATTGCTTCTGCCTCCCTTCTACCTTCCATGGTACTACATCTACTTAAAATCTACATCTGACTACTTATCACTACAGATGCACATTACTTAAACAATCATACCACATAATTATTCCTCTTGTTGTTTCGTTTAAGTTGTGGACGTCCTCAGGACCGACTTCTTGCTAGTACTCTCTAGAAGCTAAATCTGGGTATCCTGGATTCGTCGGATATCACAATCCAGACTATTGTTTAAATTGGGATTTAAGTGTGTAAATTGGGATTTAAATGTGTAAATTGGTATGTAAGTGTGTAAATTTGGATTAAACTGTGTACATTGGGATTTAAATGTGTAAATTGGGATTCAAGTGTGTAAATTGGGATTCAAGTGTGTAAATTGGGATTCAAGTGTGTAAATTGGGATTTAAGTGTGATGATGCGAATTCAGAGTGAAAATGTTCCAGCTGAGTGTTCTAGTATTTACAACATATATGAAATTTTTGATTATGGAATGAGATCACTTCGTCACAGGCTTTGCCTAGTGAAGTGGTTCTCTATATCAGTGTTCCGCAACCTTTTCTCACCTACGACACACCAAAATTCTTCCTACAATTCCGCGGCACACCAAAAGCTAAAATATATAGATATTAAATTGAAACACAAATTTTACAATATTTTTTTGTTTTTTATTTGAAAAGTATACATACATAAAACTATAACATATTTATTTTTAAGCAATCTTAATAATTATTATAAAATAATAATTAATTAATGTGATACCTGCGCTTGTTTCAATGAACACAAAAGTTTTATATTCGGCTCGATTTTTGACAGCGCGTTTATTTAACTTTGTGTTGTTAAAATAGTGACAGCTCTGCACACGACAGTAATGACGGACGAGTGAACGTGATGTAACGCGTGCAAATGCAGTATAACGCATGCGCATGAGTCTTCAGCGACGCGCATAAGGGATCATTTTTCTTTGTCTATGGCTAATTTGGTGCGGCCATGGTGTGTATAAAGCACACTACGCAGCTTTCAACAGTTGGCACCAGGCGCTGGGGGACCATTGAAAAATTATTTAGTTATAATAATTATTCTATACTACATTTTGAAAAATAGACAATATTATGAAAAATAATTTGTCATTGTGTATTAAATACATAATGGAAAATTGTAAAATGTCAAATACATTGAATTTGACCGCGGCACACCTGTATACGGCTCACGGCACACCAGTGTGCCACGGCACACCGGTTGCGGAGCACTGCTCTACTATATATCCACAAAATAGAAACTTTTTTGTATTGTTGTGTATTTGTTGTACTCAACAATGAACCTTCCATTAAAATGATTTAAAATATAAATGTTGTATTGTGGATAGTAAAAACTTGAAAACAATTTCTATAGCTATAAAGAATTTTGAAATAATTTAAGGTATTGGAACAATGAAAGTTTTCATTTTTGATAAATACATAATATTTTTTGTTTTGTTTTTTTTTGCTAGAAACACGCCTTGTATGTATTATCTTATTGTGATTTTAAAATTTCTCAACGTTATTTATGTATTTTATATTGCGTCACAGTTTTTATTGTTATATTTAACATTTTTATTAAAAAATATCTGTTAAATTTCTTCCAATCCACAACTTTTTGTACCATAATAATTTTTGGTATGCATGACATTTATTTAACGTAGTATATTAAAACAATATCGTAGAATATGAAAAAAAATATCGTAGAATATCAAAAAAATATCGTAGAATATCAAAACAATGTCGTAAAATATGAAAACAGTATCGTAGAATACGAAAAATACGACATATTTAAATTTTACAAAAAAAAACCACAATGATTGATCGTGAAACATGCTGATTTTATTGCTTATGATAGTTTTTTTTTAAATATTGATTATGATATTTTTTCTATGCGCATTTCTATAACTAAGTTACACTAGAAACAACTCAAAACACGGATTCATTCTCAGCGAAAAAAAATATTCTAAAGATATTTTTCTGCCTACTTAGGAGTTTCAAATCTAAATTAATTACTAAAAATAATAATACCACAAAGAATGAATAAAATAAAAATTGTAAGTAAAGTACGAGTATCATCGCTCTTCAATCATCACGTCGTCCTTTTCTGTCCATGCCCATCTCTCTGGAACCAATTGCCAACTACCGTAAGCCTTTCATCTTCGGTGGATTGCTTCAAATAGTGATATAACACCTCTTTTCAATGGTGAAGTATGTTTCTCCATAACTAATATTTTCTAGTCCTATTCGTATTCCACCCCATCTCTTTTTTTCCGATCTTAAGTGATATTTGCAATATTTTTTTTAATGTTTTTTTTAAATACCTGAAGTACTCGTATATCTTTTAAAAAAATGTGACTTTTCTCTCAGTATTGGCTCGAATTTATTTCACAATTTAAGTTTATCCTTATAATGAATCATTCGATACAAGTATATACAAAGCCATGCCTTATTTTTTAGATTATCTCATAACAGGTGAAATCTGGGTTGAGTAGTTTTTTTTCACAAATATAGGTCTACTAGTTGCAGCCCGTGAAATATTCACGGAAGTAAAACAAATTCTACATTTATGAAAATATATATTCATAAATGAAAAATTTGTTTATATATATCATTTGTACATCGTCCCCTGGTTCAAAAATTGTAAGATAGGTATTTAAAATTCGTTCAGTATCACAGACCCACGTAGATTCAAATTTCGAATTACTTTCGGAGAGAATCCAAGTATTCCTCTCTCGCTCTCTTGTATTCAAAATTCAATTCTCGTATTCTTTCTTTGACGACAACCATCGTATGGGTTTTGGCCTATTTATATTATGATGACATAAAGTTACAATTTTACTAAACCATTCGATGATTTGAAAAACTGCCAATCGAAATGTAACAGTGACTTTCAAAATATGTTTTCGAACAAAATAAAATGAGATTCAATAAGGAAAGAGAAATGGAACACAGAGTTTCAAGAATTAAAATTGAGTATTATTTATTCTGAAATTTTTGCCGAGTTCATAAAATAAGCTTTGTGTTAAAAAAAGGTTTCAGCGCAGAGGCAAAGTCACTCGTTTAAAATCTTCCACTTTTCTTTGTTATCTGCATACTTTGTAAAGTGGCCTGTTAATTTTTGTATTGTTTTACAATTTCGTTGTGTACAATACAATCTAAAACGTTAATAGCTATTTGCCAATCTCTTACAACTCTTCAGAAAGATGTTAAAGATACTTCAAGTGAAAACCATACTGTATCCCTTTTTAAAATAAATTGAGTTCCGATGGAAAACGATCCTACAAAAAACGATCCAACGGAAAACGACCCTGGGTTGATAGATATCCCTTGGTCACAGAGCTTGTTAGAATTTTCCTTTATGATAAATGATATTGATTGCTTGCAGTCCCTATATTATTTATAGTTTATATTCTGATCAAATCCAGCGTTATTATTTCTGTAGTACTATAAATTTTTGACACATGTCATATGTATATAAATTTTTGACATATGTCATATGTATATAAATTTTTGACATATGTCAAATGTATATAAATTTTTGACATATGTCATATGTATATAAATTTTTGACATATGTCAAATGTATATAAATTTTTGACATATGTCATATGTATATAAATTTTTGACATATGTCAAATGTATATAAATTTTTGACATGTCATATGTATATAAATTTTTGACATTTGTCAAATGTATATAAATTTTTGACATATGTCATATGTATATAAATTTTTGACATATGTCAAATGTATATAAATTTTTGACATATGTCATATGTATATAAATTTTTGACATATGTCAAATGTATATAAATTTTTGACATATGTCATATGTATATAAATTTTTGACATATGTCAAATGTATATAAATTTTTGACATGTCATATGTATATAAATTTTTGACATTTGTCAAATGTATATAAATTTTTGACATATGTCATATGTATATAAATTTTTGACATATGTCAAATGTATATAAATTTTTGACATATGTCATATGTATATAAATTTTTGACATATGTCAAATGTATATAAATTTTTGACATATGTCATATGTATATAAATTTTTATATGTGTTAAAACTTTTGAATTAAATAAATGTAGAAGTATTTCGAATGTTCCACTGATCTCCTGATTAACAACCAAATGCACCTGGAATAAGCAAACGTCGTATTTTCTTTTCTAAGAATTATTTAAAGATAAATAAATGTGAATTATATTTCTTCCTATAATCTTGTATCGAACTAAAACATGACCAATTAATGCCCGAGAACGTACAAGAATCGATTCATTTGAGATATGCCGATAATGTTGAATTGCAAAGAGGAGAATATATTCTCGTTATTGCTAGGCCTCGAAGTCGAGGACCCTCGCCTTTCCGACGTTAATTCAGTTGAATAGCGAAGTTATACCTTGTGTTTTTTTTCGTTTCTTTATTCTTTTAGGTAAGTGAGCTGTTGCGCACCAGCAAACTCACCGGTCACATCGCTTTACTGGATCCGATAGCACACCGAGGTGAGACGATCAGATCACATCGGCTTGTTTTTATTTTCTCTATTTTGAAAGAAGAGATATGACGGAAGTCAAATGTATCCTTATACCCTCGAATAGTGGGCGGAAAAAATGTCTGTGCAATTCGAGGGGAGTAGCACAGCGCGGAGTTCAAACCGGTGACCTTTCGCACAGAAGTCCAGTTCGTGACTGCGCGACCATGCACTTCGGATATATGTAATGTGTCAATGTGTGACAAAATTAAAAAAAAATAATTATAGAGGATAAGTATAAACTTAAAACTTACATGTTAGGTAGAGTTATAACTCTTGAATTATTAATCTGACTTAGGACAGTCTTTTGATCTAGAATGGTCCAGTAGCCTGATTAAGTGCAACTTGTGGTGAATTTCACCATCTGATTACTCGAAGGGCGAACCCGTGATTCACTTTCTTCTTACGCCAACATTGACCCAATGGTTCGTCGTAAGAATACACTGAGAATACCATTTGAGGATCCCCTACACCCCTCCGTCCAAGATCCGACTAGAGTAAACTACAAGATCCTGGTAAAGATTTCCTTAATGAAAGCATTTTCGCTTATGTCAAACGTGTATTTTTTCATATATTTATTTCAATTATATTTAAATTTTATAAATTGCACTCTATTTTTATTAGCAACTCCACTTTCTCTGAGCATTGGTTTGTTCAATAAAATATCTATCGTAAGGAAAATAAAACGTCCTTCCTAGGTCATGACAAATTGAACGAGAATATGAATGGAAGTGGAGAAGAAAGTATGTTGTAATATGAAATTTGACACTCTTTCCTCTCTGCCAACCTCAACAGGAAAGTTATGTAATGGTTTATACGTATATATTTTATAAACATGACCATGGTTTAATTTATTTATATCGCAAAGGATAAACATTTTCTTTTACAAAGAAAATTTCGTTAACATCTTATGAAATGTAAATCAAAAGCGAAAATATGCTTTTTTTTCATTAATAAGATTACATATTTTTAAGAAGAAAGCACAAATCTGTCATCTGTATTCAGAGCTAGAGGTTGATTGATAAAGTTCCCCCTTGCTTCATTAAAAACATCTCGCCGCTAACAAGATGCTGAAGGATACTTATTCCATTCTTGGCAAGAGACAACCCTTAGGACGGCCTGGACTCCGACCACTTGTTTTCATGAATAATTCAGCACGATCCTTCATGTCCAGCTATATCAAGTAGAAATTCATAGGCTTTCTCTTTACTGTAAACAGGGATGTTGCTCTATAATAAAGTATATTTCATGTACTGTTTGTACTGTAGACCCATGTCACTTGTTAATACAATTTCAAAAACTAATACCTCCCTTTTTATATGAATAGCGTGATATATTGGGTTGTTCAAAAAGTAATTTCGTTTTTTAGATCGAATTTAAACAAACATTTCCATGAGCAGTGGTTTTCTGATATTTTAAGTACCTCAATAACCAGCCGTGTCGTTGAATACTGGTTATTCTCGATCAAAATCTTGATTAAGTCGTCATCGGTAGTAATTTGCCTTTCAGAGCATAAACTATATTCGAGTGACGTATTTTTATTACGGATGTTTTTAAACCACATCAGATACACAATCGCTAGCTTTATCGTCGCCTTAAGGACTGCTAAAATGTACATACATATTTATTTTATTTGGGTTATGTATTTTTTCTGTTGCGGTAATAAAAAAAGCATCGATCACCAAAAAAACTATTAATTTGATTCCAATTTCAAAATGACACCATAAAATTATTCTGGCCTTTTCTCTAAATAATAGCCGAAAATGCGTTAAATTATTACTTTTTATAAAAGTATACATTCAGCGCGTTAGGAATGAAATGAGAAACGAAAATGTTGTCCTAACGATACGAGTATCTATCCGAGAAATATGAAATTATTTTCTGAACAACATCATTTTGCCATTATTCTGTTTTCAGATATTTAATAATCAATATAATTAAATTTTGGAATAAGACCTTATTCAAGAAGACTTTTAAACAGTATCGAAATCGCTTAGATTATACAAATGTCGAATTGGAATGTATGCAAAAGGGGCCTACTTTTTGGGGAAACTAATTAACTTTAATAAGATTTAAAATAAAAAAAGTTCGAGTCGGATTTTAAAAAGTAGATATAAGAAATAAATTTTAGGGTAGTTTAAACATATCAACATGATACATTCTGAAAGACTCAAAAATAAATATATATGTCTGGAATGAATGGCGTGGAGGTAAAATCTAAAATGCGACAGATAGAAGACAAGGCAACGGTTATTTATGTGGATAGGAAGTTCGAGACCTTTCCTCTCTGTCAACTCCAAAAGGAAAAGGCATGATTGTATGAATCTGTTGGTCATTGGCTACTCTGATATAGTGGCGCCAAAGGATATCATAATTTTGTTGCATTCGAATTTTTCTGTGAAATACTGGCAACTTGTTTGACTTTTATAACTCGAGGTCTTACACAACTTTCTTAGGATATGTACTGCGTTGCGAATAATTATCCTTCTTTTTTTTATGTCGGACTTGAAGTCCTTTGTCACTACTATTCTTTTAAAACTCAGGTGTATCACCACCGGAGAAGCAGTTTTTTTAAGTAATCCTTTTTTCGTCATTACGTGACGTCGCGTTGACAATAAATAAAGAAAAATTCAATCTCCGATGGTGTCATATTTTGTCCCTTATAACAGCGTGAGTGGTGATGGGATCAAACTGAACTGTATGTCATTAGGTAGTTAAGCTACTGGACTATATAAATATCTCGTTACGAATTGTATCGAAATCTAATTTTGTCCCCTATAATAGCGTGAGTGGTGAAGGGATCGAACTAAAGTGTATATCATTAGGTAGTAAAGCTACTGAACTATATAAATCTCTCGTTACGAATTGTATCGAAATCTAATTTTGTCCCCTATAAAAGCGTGAGTGGTGATGGGATCGAACTTAACTGTATGTCATTAGGTAGTAAAGCTACTGGATTATATAAATATCTCGTTACGAATTGTATCGAAATCTAATTCTGTCCCATATAACTCCGTGAGTGGTAATGGGATCGAAGTGAACTGTATATTATAAGGTAGTAAAGCTACTGGACTATATAAATATCTCGTAACGAATTGTATCGAAATCTAATTTTGTCCCCTATAAAAGCGAGAGTGGTGATGGGATCGAACTTAACTGTATGTCATTAGGTAGTAAAGCTACTGGACTATATAAATATCTCGTTACGAATTGTAACGAAATCTAATTTTGTCCCCTATAAAAGCGTGAGTGGTGATGGGATCGAACTGAATTGTATTCATTAGGTAGTAAAGCTACTGGACTATATAAATATCTCGTTACGAATTGTATCGAAACATAATTTTTACGTATATTACATTAAAAATGTTTTATTTTGTTAAAATATACCTGGGTATGTAATGTATCTATTGTATTTTTTAAAGTAAACGACATTCTTTTTTAATTACGTATTTTAGTACCGACCCTTCTAATTGTAGCTCGCCGGCGACTCACTACACTGCAAGGAAAAAAGCTCATTCATTATTCCTGTGTCATAAATTAAAGCACTTATTTTCTTTGAAATGAGAGCGTTATGCTTTTTTCTGAAACTTTTTTTAAATTTCTAATAATATAAGCTCATGTTGTACGATAAACAAAAACATTTTAAATATTATATAAGTATTACTGCTTTTTAATAATTGTGCACAGTGGTGTGCTGGTATCAAAGCTTGTCTTCTTCCTAGAGGCTTCGGGTTGGGTTTTAAAAGGTCTTAATAAATAATAGTGTACGAGATTATTGATATATTTTGCAACGCGGTAGGTTTACCAATATATACGGCATTGGACAGTGAGTTATTTGTGAATTTTAATTATTCAAAACCAGAATGCCAAACAAACATGACCAAAGATAGTACTATCTCTCAATTTTATATCCATGCCACGCTCTTTAACTAGTTTGCATGTTCAATATTTTGTTTGTGTGGCCGCGCGGTAACATACTGGACTTTCCTGCGAAATATCGTAGGTTCGAACCTCGGACATATGTGAAGATCAGAATGCAGTCGTAGACCTGGGCATCATATTCGACCATGTATTGAATGCAATGAGACGTGGATTAAGACCATGTGCTATATTAATAAATAAATGTTTTATATTTATAAATAAATATTGGCTACTATTATTACACATATATAATGCGTTTGTATGTACAACCAAACTCTTTATAGGAAAAATAACAAACAACAAAAAGAGTTGAAACGAAGAAAATATAAATAATTAAAAAAACCTCGAAGCACCCTTTCTCATTTCATCAAGTCGAACACTGAAACAAAATAAACACCTTTCCATGTCATATTAATGAACACGTCAATCTATTATCAGATAATTTATAAACTGTTTGTTTTAACCCATTTAGTGCCGTTAATGTCACGTGAGAAATATCCCCCGTTTCCTTTCCACATGAGGCGTGTCCCAAATATTGAGCTCGTGACAGGTCCATTTAAATATTTTCACACCCAATTTTGTACGCCTATTGTAATTTATCATAGTGACATGTTTAAAATTCTGTTTTGACAATCGATATACTCGTGTACTTGTACTTCGAAATGACCACAAATAGTTAATTTTTAATTAGTTTGTATCAGTTATTATTAGGTCAGAAAAATATAAGGGAAGGGTTTGTTTGTCAAAGGCTAAAATGACTTTTGTTTCAGACTGTTTGACTTGTTTATACAACATTTATAAAATTCACCAACAAGATATTTGATATTGAATCTTTAAAATGTGTCTTTTGTTGCAGGTTTATCAGTTTAAATTGTTTTTATCAACATTTTTTCTTTTTTTTTTTTTAATCTGGCGAGTTTATTGCCATGTGGCAATCTCTTCCAATCAACCAGAAAGCTGTTTTTATAGGACCTAAGTGTTAACCAGACTGGAATCCTATTTAAAAAAATCTGGGTTCCAGCGGAGATTGAACCCGCAACCTCCGGATTGGCAGACAAGTGTCTCACCACCAGGCCACGGAGGTCGTGTATAGCACCGGTACAAAGACTGTAAAATAGTACAAAGACTGGTGGATGGCTGCCGCTCAATATTTGTCGATTCCGGTTTATTTCTTGCGTTTTCGGTGAAAAGTAGCAGGGAGAAGATATTCAATATCTTTAGCAAGTAGAAGTTTGTCGTAAACAAAACACAGCGGACGTTCCAAAAACTGAGAATATATTTTGCTCATTTTTCGTTCTATATGTGCAGTCCATCGCTCATCGTAAGGTCCTTTATTCGCTCGTGCATGCCGTCTAAGCTTACTATATATTTGTTAGATACCATGTATACCACGCGCTCTCTGCATGCATGGGCTGTTCGATTATTAATAGTGATTATTGCGAAGGTCACGCATAAGGAACATTTCATTACAATATGTACAAATATCAACTCTACAATATTTACACAGCAATTACACAAATAAAACCATATATTTTAGGTGACGTATACGTCCAATACAAACATAGTAGGCAATTATAATAAAATAACAACTTATATAGGCCTGTTTAGAGAGGAAATTACCTTCAAAGGCATTCTAACTCAGGATTCCACCAGAATATTATTGACAGAGAAAAGAAAAATAGTTGAGTGTAACGATATAAAGGTGGTGCCTAAGGCCGTTAGATAAGAAACTTGCATCTGCAAATATTTAGAAAATACATATTTGGAAAATTTACCAAGAGAGGCCGAATATAAATAAACTTTTGTAAACCAATATATTTGACACTTTCAGGTAGACAATGATATATCCAATTGAAATGTAAGTTTAGAAAACGAACGTTTACTAGAAACAAACTCATCAATACATCATATATTATGCAACAATAATATATTTGTTGATATAACAAAATAAACACGTTAAAATTACAAAACATAAACTATTATCAACTAAAACCAATCAAGAAATAACTCATAAATATTCTAGAATACTGTTTACAGCTTTAGAAATAACATACTCTATTCGTACATAAATATTCTAGAATACTGTACACAGCTTTAGAAATAACATAATCTAATCGTACATAAATATTCTAGAATACTGTACACAGCTTTAGAATTAACATACTCTAATCGTACATACATATTCTAGAATACTGTACACAGCTTTAGAAATAACATACTCTAATCGTACAAAATTCATATAAACCACAATTTACTTTAGAAGAAAACTAAATACACACGATTCACAAGAATTTATGTTTGAATGTTCATATAATCGTATTCGAATGTTCACATAATCGGTACCCTTCAATATATCAGAATTTACGATATAACATACATATGTGAACGTATTGAATATACATAATTTTCTAGGGCTAATTTGGATATACTGGAGTAGGCATAAAATTCGTAGGACATGATGGCACATCCTCAGGGTGATGTATGAGTATAAAAGAAATCAATATATTCTGTAGTGTTTTTTGACATCATCCAGACTTCACCTAGTAACAACCCTTTATAAAATTAAATATAACTTAAAAATTGTGCTGATACTTTTATAAACCTGGTTTTCTTTTATTTTCGTCAAAATAATGAAAAGTGTAATAAATTGAAAAAGTGATTTAAAAAATAAACATAAAGTTTCGTCTGTAATAATTAACAGTTTGTTAATTAATTGATGTTATAGTACATTTAATGACGTTAAATGCATTTCGTCTTATTATTATTATTCAAATGCCGCTTTATCAAAAATCGTTCTTTGCATTATTAAGTACTGAAGATTTTCATTAAGTTTGTCTCGACATTTCTGTTCTTCCCATAAAATATCTTTGTCAACAAAAATGAATTCAAGTATTTTAACATTTCCAAAGAAATATTTATGCTACGACTTTTTATACACGATTTGAGATCTGCTCATTTAACCAATTGATTAAGTCTGTACTATTTTACATCAAAATAATGCCCAACATATACTTATCTCGTGCTGTATATTCGCATCAGTCTGTGTGAAAACCTTCAAAAGCTTCTCATTTCTCGATCTCACCCTGTCTATATAGCCTTGTTACTTTTTTTAAATCAAAAGGTGCAAAATATCAATAATTAACACTTTTCACGTTATAAATTATAAGCGCAAAGAACTTCGCCTTCTTCCTCACAAACGATGTAAGGACGCGTGGGGCTGGAATCAGATTCAGTGTGCAGGTATTTTAAATATAATACATTGTATTAAAATCCCTTAAAACTGGTAATTTATTCAATATTGAGTTTCATTTCATTTTTTTAAGCCGGAAATTGATATCCAAATTTTATTACACTCTGACAAGAAAGAGACTTGTCAGAGTGTAATAAAAAATCCACTGTCATCTAAGGGAAATATTTGAGGAGCATGCAAGGATGGAATCACTGGGTTTAATGACATTTTTTGTCGTGTACCCCCCGCAAAAATATTAAAATAGTCTTCCTATAAACTACCCTTAAAAAGTTTCTTTAAAAGTTGCTCTTCGATTGTGAATTTGAGGATAGTAGGTAAACACAACAAACCGTAAAAATATTTTTTTACTAAATTGTAAATGCTCATTTTTTTTTGTCAATGCCTGGATCATGACACCGAAAGTAAAGAACGAACTGAAAACCTCCCTCGGTTGCGATGGATTTCCAATAACATGGGTCGTATTGAAAAACAAAACTTATAACGGTAACCTATGATTTATTTTTTCAATTCAATTCATTTCACACATCTTGACCGTTTACAATGAGAACTGCTTCATGCTTACGACAGCAATAAGAAAGTTAAATAAAAAGCGCAGTCAATTTACTTTTTACCGTAGCTTTGATAAACATCTCTCATCAAAGTTTTATATAAGCAATCAAATATTCAAGCTTTAACTCAATTTTTTACTGCTTTCTAAATGAACTCTGTGCTCTGATTCAGTATTGACTCTATTTAAAAAAGTGTCTCTTTTATGATTCATGAACTTAATATCCGAATCAAAAGTATTTTCAGCTTTGAGAAAACGGTTATATGGGAATTGTTTGATTCTTTGATATATTTAAACATTGTATTCATTTATACACGTACTTATTAAACTGATTTTTCTTAAGGAAACGGGTATTTGTGATTTGTTTGAGAATTCAATATTTTCAAAAACAGTGTTCATAAATATTCATTAAACTGGATACCGTGTCTTTTTTATGATTCAGAAACTTAATATTAGGAATAGATAATATTTTCAGTTTAGATAAAACGGTTATTTGTGTATTGTATTTGATATATTCAAACATTATATTTAACTCGTAAAACTGGGAATAATTTATTAAGTATGTGGTAGTAATACCCAAAGTCAATTTTAATGGATGATAGTAAGCGCGGTTCTATTTCATTGAAAAACCTTTATATCTCTGGTTTTATTAATATTTGTACTCTATTAAACTGCAGTAACTATTTATACTTGAGAAGCTAGAACAAACTTGGATTTAACATTAGAAGGATAAAGACAAATACTCCATGATACGTCCCTTGTGATCAAGTAAGATTTTCAGCCGTCTTGTAAATGGAAGACGTCTGTGCATATATTAATTTATCTTATGAAAGCTTAATATGACTAGGCGATTTAACTTCTAAGACAATTAAGATATAACATATTCTAAGTATAAAGTCTGTTTGGAAGTAGATCCATCAAGAATCTAACATGATTCCTGCTTGCTTAGTGTAAATGCTAACCGCCAAACCACTCTGACGATACATTTTACAGGGTAGCGCACAACAAGAAAAAATTGCGATGTGTCAAAATATGTAAGGAGAGAAATAGGCAAGATTATAAATTACGTCTTGAAAGATTGGGGTGGTGTTAGAACAATAAAGATTATAGTATCGAGATGGTTTGAGCGTGTGGAGAGAATGAAATAAGAAAAAAATATTAAATGAGAAGATCTATAAAATATTGTTACATAGACTTATGACAATTTGTTTATATCATGTTGAATAAAACTTGTAAGAAGGGAAAATAGAAGCACAAGTAATAAAGAGGGTTGTGCATGAAAAGATTTATGAATGTTTAAGAAGAGTACTTGAATACAATAGTGAAAAGATTAGCTCACTGAAAAACTGAAAAAGGCTTCGATAAAAGTAGAGTTCTTTGGAAATAAAATAGGTTTTTTTATAATGAGTAAATATTTCAGAGAGCAGGTAGATAACAATGACCCAGGTCAATAGTAAGAAGTATTGTATTATCGTCAGTTATATAATACCTAGTTTTTATGTAATACGCCCTGAAGAGCTTTTGCTTATGCAGTTTTTCCGAAATATGGAATTCTTTTAAAAAGCTTGCGTGTAAAAACCGACCCGAAAATATTTTTTGACAGTATCAGAATATTAAACCGATATTTCGGAGTGGAACAGAATCGTAAAAGAAATTGAATGGAGAATTTAAGGGGTTAAATCGAATGACGTGCTTCGTCATTGATGAGGGATGTAATGATTTACTTATCGTTGTAGGGGTTGCGGACTTCATATATCATGTTTTCAGATCAATGTGTCATGTAAGAACTAAGAACACTATTCAACTCTAAATGAAAACAACCGAGAAAACCTTTTAATTTATCTTAATATCACAAGTTGTTAATCATGTCTCATCTTATACGATATTGTAGTATAAATTCAAAATAAATATTTTTTCGTAATTTTTTTATGCATTAAGAAATAAAGAAAAATATCTTCAAAACTGCAAAGCCCTGTCCTGGATAAACAAGCTGACAATAAACAACTCGGTCATTTACCCGTAGTAACAGATTGTTTTCGGGACACTCAAATACTAAAAAAACAACAACCGTGGCTTCGCTAATCGACTACTATGAAACTTATCCCAAAACTTGCAAAAGAAAAGTGAAATTAAAAAAATTGACGATACAACCATAAATTACCAGCGACATAAGGTCGCGATGTTGAGACTTTTATACAACATACAGGGGTGTATTAGGTTGCTGGGAGAGAAGGAAGACTTAGAGGGGATGGCGAATGATCGATTAACTTGGATAAGTATTTGAGATTCATGGCCATGTGAGGTCAGAGGTAGGTTAGTTTAGTCGATAAATTAAAGTGTTATATTTTACTACCTTCCTATCCTTACACTCAACTTATGTGAGTATATATGTAATATTTTAAATATGTTTGCTTCCTAAACGGCGCTATATGAATTGTCCTTTTTTAATATAATTATTTTGCTTTTTTGCTGAAAGAATTAGATAAAATTAAACATGTTTCAGGAGTGTTAAAACTAAGAAATAATGAAGGTACTCGAAAATTAAAAAGTCTGCTATGAATTACCAGCGATATAAAGTTGGCATGGATATGCCATGTAAGAAGGTCTTTGTTGACACAGTCAACAAAGATCACTACGCAAACTAACAATACTTGTTACTTAACAGATCGAGACATCTGAATTAAGATAACTTGCAGCAAGATCTTTGAAGGCTGGGTGTGAAAATCGTTGGGAGGCTAAATCTGTGGACGAATTATATCGGAGGTATCAAAACTTCTTTTCAAATTTATTTATTCTTATTTTACATGTTTAGAAAATATATATGAATCATTAAACAACAGTTTGAAGAAATACACTTCAATAATTAAATAAAAAAATATATTCCTCTTCCTTAATCATTCTTAATTTATGATATACTATATCTCAGGTACCGTAGATTTACTGACCAACTAAGAATTGAGAGGTCCTAGTTTAAGTCAACTAGCGTATAACATGGGTCAAATAAATACTCTCTTCGCTAAAAAAACTTAAAAAAAACAAACTTGACAAATACATGATTTACACTTTTTCAGTAAGGAAAAAAAATCGATAATAGCAACATATGACAAAAAAATATCACCGCACTCAAAATAGGTGTATTAAAACGTAACAACTGATAGGCAACAAAATCATTACCACAACTGATAGGCAACACGAGATCTACCACAACTGATAGACAACAAGATCACTACCACAACTGATGGGCAACAAGAGCTCTACCACAACTGATAGCCAACAAGATCACTATCACAACTGATGGGCAACAAGAGCTCTACCACAACTGATAGGCAACAAGATCACTACCACAACTGATAGACAACAAGATCACTACCACAACTGATGGGCAACAAGAGCTCTACCACAACTGATAGGCAACAAGATCACTACCACTATTTATCTTTATATGCAACAACACACTCAGATTCAGCAATATCCTGACAAAGGATCGTTGCTTCGGTGTTTATTTAAGCGTTGATGACTTCTACCATCGTGAACCTATAAAACATGTTAATAGTCAAAAGTATTGGTAACTGTGTAAGTATTGATTTAACACAAAACATTATGTTTTTCTATGTTAGACATTAATTTCAATACAAAACATTAATTTCAACACATAACATTAATTTCTCAAAAATTTAAGTTGTTTTAAAATAATATAAATATTTCATTTTGCGGAACTTTTGCATAAGATTATTTGAGAAACTTAAACACTTGTTGCTAAAAAGTCGAAAACATTCTATAAAATATGATAAAAGCTTCTTTCCATAAAGTATGAAGAAAGACTTAAATAAAGTTTGCAGTTGGCTTTTCCAGATAACACAATTGTTTTAATACATTTCAAGTGCAAGTGATGGAATGTAACAAGTCATTTTTAATATTTCATTTTCGGATCTATTTGTTAATTTTATTTTTAGTATACTCTATATTATGGAAATATTAATTATCAATGTATGATATCAAAGATCGACTCTGAAAGTAATTACTGGCTGCTGACAGACTCTTCCCTTCACTGGATTGCTTCAAACAGCGACATAAAACATAATATTGCATATCTCTTCAATGACGAAATGTATTTATACATTACACTGTTTTTCATGTCTCTTTCCACCTTCCTTTTTCGTTCCTAGTCTCAGGTGACATTTGCAAATATTTTTTTTTACTGTTTTTTTAATTTGTTTTCAAACTTATGAACATACCTTTCTAGCCTTTTGTCCAACAAATGGCACTTATCAGTGTTACTGTTGTTTGGTAGATAAGAAAAGAATGTTTTTTTTATAAACTCACCATTTGTATATTTTACAATGAAGTGCCTTAATAAATAAAAACATATAAAAAAAGAGTTTTTTTATGTGGCTATGCTTAAAAAAAAGACACTGATCATAATTAGAATTAGTATTCAACTAAAATAATTTATTATTTGGGATAACTTACATATAAAATAATCATCATAACACTTTTTAAAAGAATATGTAATGTTATACCAATCTAAAATATTTATGTACTCGTACGTAAAAATGCATAAAATTTTTCTTTTAAGTGACTCGGAATTTATTAATTCCCTTGTGTAGAACACTTTTGTTGTATACAGTATAACCTAGAGAATTTATTGCAATGTTAAAATCCCTTCCAGCCATTCAGAAAGATGTGTAAAGGGAAAAATAGACTTGAGCCCTTAAAAATGGAAACCATCATGGTAGGCATTGGGTTAAAATTATGCTTTACGAAATGCGTATTTGAGATAAGAGTAATTTTTTTTCAATTTCTAGCATACATTCCTTAGCAAATTGTGGAATATATATTTATTGCTTTATTGCAATACAATACAGATTTTACATTATTGATATTCACATTATCAGTCAAATAATTAATATTTTTAGACTTGCAAATAAAATGCAACGAGACAAATCGACTACAATTTTAAATGATTTCTAGAAATACTTATATAAGTATCGAATTTTTTTTTGTGATCAAACCCGATTTTGAAATTAACGTGGTCCTAGGGGAAAAAAACCTGTACCTGATTGCTGCTCACTCCTGACTCTTGAAATAAGCTCGCTGCCTTTTAGCAACCATCGTCCGCCACCATTAGGGGCTGGATGTGCTGTCAGGCAAAGTGCACTGTTTATTCAATTATTGTTTGTACCCTGTCTAAAGAACGTGCGTCACCCATCTTTCAACATAATTGTTTTTTTTCTATTTGAAATACACATTTGATAAACTTCTTGCAATACTTTTAAAATACACCGAACAAAGTTAAATAATAAAAAAAATACACAACTGAAATCTAGAGGAAAATTAAAAATACTAAGACCCGAAGATAGACCTAAACACTAAATTCCAAGTATGTGTTTTCTTACTAGATCATTTTGAATGCATATATTGGTCGTAGCTTTCTTGAATGAGGGAAATACTAGATTTAATTACTTAACTTGAAAGTTTGGAGCATATGGTATGATTTCTGACTCTGAATACATCACGAAATTTTAAATTTACAAATAAGTATTAAGGCCAGACTATGAATTCAGGCCTAAGTCACTTTTTTTATTTGAGAATTTGTGTTATCTCTCGTTTTTTAAACGTTAGTTTGGCGTCAAAAAGTAATAAAGCTGTTGTGTTTTTTGCCATTATTTGGAAATAACACAGAGGAAAATATCAAATCAAGCAAATGTAAGTTGAATACATGACAAAAATGAAAGCTTCAGAGAAAAACGAGCTTAAAATCAAACACTATGTGGGAGACCATTACTTGAATTTTTTATTGGCTAGAAAACGTTACTCAATTCTTTATCAAATATTTACAAATTATAAATTTAGGAGTACAGACTTTAGATTATGAAAATTGCATCCTTTTGAGTCATTTTCAGTTAAAGCAATAACAACATTTTTGAAAACACTTAAAATGACATAGAGAAAATAATTAGTATATAGATATCCAAACATTGAAAATTTGTTGATTAACGAATCACTTCTGTTTTTTATGCAGTAGAACCGATTTCAATTTGAATGTTTAATTAATTCAGATTTTTTTTTAAATTTTAGCTTACTTTTTAAAAACGAACATATTTTATGGATTTTGTGGCGTTGGATACAGTCAAAATTCAGGAGTGGCTTCAATTTCTAAGATAAATCGGTAATTTTTGTATTGGAATGCAAGTCCATCCTTGTTTAATATATTTTTCAAAAGCTGTCCTGATACCCCGTTTATGTGTAGTGGTAGCAAAACTTTACTGAAATTTACTATTTTAAATCTCAAATGCCTAACATATTTAGATTCTGAAGAAAAATACAATTTGAAGTTATCTGAAACACAGAACATTGAAAACATGTAAATGTTCCTCATATAAGTTAAAATTTAGTTTTGTGATGTTTGTTATAATAACAATGTTAAGAAAATATTTCTTGTTACCAGTAAACCTGTCGCGCTAGTGATGGGCGACTTTTAACCCTTTCTAGTTATTTGAGCTCATTGAGGAGTAATTTTAAAGGCACATTTCTAATTAAGATGTTTCTGTTATATTACTAACAATAACTTGAAATCTCTTCAGATAGAAGATTGGTGTAAAAAAATCTACCCCTTTACATGTGTGGGGACATTTAATCAATATCACACATGATGGTTGGTCCTATATGTCCCGTTAGCTGCGCGGAAGAAGTCCTGTTGAAAGGAAGCTCCAATGTACAATATTTTATTACACTTTCGCTGTTTACAGTATAACCTGGCGGGCTTATTTCCATGAGGTAATGTCTTACAATCAACCAAAAATATATTAAAAACTGTATTAAGTGAAAACCAGACTGGAATCTTTAAAAAAAATGGGTTCAAATGGGAATCGAACCCTAAACCTCTGGGCTGGGAGACAAGTATCTTGCCAACTCGCCACGGAGGACATTGAACTTGTATGTTTCTGTGCTGATGAAGATTTGGTTTTATCAATTCGATTGGAATGGAATTATTGTATTACACCCAAATATATATAAAGAAGGGCCTTTTTTTCTTCATCTGAAAAAATCATTGTTGAGCAATAAATTAAAGAAAAATATTTGTTTAATTGTACAAGTTCATAAAATGACGTAAATACAAGTCCTCCAAATATAAAGAAGGAAATTTCCCTGTTATAAGGAAATAAACAATTCTGCTAAAGTGCATAGGTAACAATACAAAGGCATTATCTTCATTACCCCTTTGCTGAATCAAATTTGCTCGCCCCACTCGGAGGGGTTGTTAGTGCAAATTGCCCTCTTCCTTGTGTATTTTGACTTAAGTGTTTGTTAGCATTTAAAATGGAAACATTGTTTCCTAAAATAAACATTTAAGATCATTTTACTAAACTAGGCATCCGAAGTTTCGTTTAAATTTAAGCGTCGATGCTTACAAATTTTTAGTTGATCGTTAAGATTTAAGGAGCTTAAACCAGGAAATAAGGGAAATCGTCTGGTAACCTAATATTATATCTATTATTATGAAGTCGAAAATACTGGCTTGGGTCGAACATATTGTAAACACCAATGGATTCTAGATATCATGTTTGTTTACGTGTTTTAATATTAATATCTTTTTTGTACAATATACACATATTTTTATTCTTCTTTAAATACGATTTAAAATTGATTTTCATTTTAAATGGAATATTTCCTTGATTGATTGATGACACATCTATTGAACAAGGGATGGAATTCAAACGTCTAAATTATAATTTGCTCAGTTAAACTAATCCCTATAAAGAAATAAGTGGTCTAGAATAATATATACATATGATATATATAAAGTTAAAAAATTACGAAGCATTTGTGAGACTAATCATGACTTATGAAATAGGTCTAGAGCAGATATAATTAAAACAAAAAGGATGCTCAGAACTATTGAAATGAGTATTCCCATACTTAAGAACTGTCAGGAAGAGGATATTGTGAGATGGGGTGGAAATGAGACCTCGTGGAAAGATTGTATAAATCAAGGGATATCGACATGTCAATACATGACATATCCACCGACAATCGGTTCTACGGAAGACCTAAAAAAGTAAGGAGTGCTGGATGTCAACATATTAAGAGAGTCCTGGAGATAACAGATCACATATCAGGGTTAGGCTAACTTAAGATATAGATATAAAATAATTTTATATTTACGGATTTTGAAATGTTAATGTATACAACTACTCGTAAGTATGAATATGCATAAAGAGTTGTGTTCTTTCATTTAATTTAATTGTTTATTGATGTTTTCATAATTCAGGTTTAAATTTATATTCTTGTGAGGATGTCTTTATAACTGTTGAATCTATTTTTAATATTTGAAGAGGGAGGTGGAAAATTTTTTGAGGTATATAAACGTGTGAATGGAGTTAGTGTTGTTTTCTACATGCCTTACGGCTCTGGGCCTTCTGGAAATCGGCTTGTTGTATGTAGTAGTACGTAGGTACTTGTTTTTGTCAGCAGATTATATGAATTATGTAAGTGGTTTGTGTATATTAAAGCAATTCAATCTATTAAGTTCTATTCTACTATTCAATCTAATAAGTTCCTTCAAACGCGTATTGGATTTCTTCGTCCTTCAGAAGTTAGATACGTACTGAATCGGTTTATTCATATTTTTTGCATCTATATTGTTGTATTTTTCTTACTGAAATTTAACATTGCTGTAAATGTACAATTTATTTATCATTAATACATTTTCACCATATTTCGACAAATTTGTTTGAATACTTATGGTTCACAATAGTATTGACTTCATGAAAAAAAAATAGCATACTGTTATGTCAAAATAATACTTTTACTTAACTACAAACCTTCTTTATTGTATTTTGTGGAAGCTTGAGAAATAAATAAATGATAATGCATAACATAGTTTTGTAAACGGTCGACAATAATTCATAAAAAAATCAAACATTCGCTTTGCGGCACCATATTATAACAAAAAAGGAAGGAAGCATATCTTACAATTATAACAATATTTCCTCTTTTCAGGATATAAACAATATAAGTGTTCAAATAAATGTATGTAAAAGTCTCACATTTTTATATTTCCTTTTTTCAGGATATAAACAATGTAAGTGTACAAATAAATGTAAGTAAAAGTATCTCACAATTTTATGTATCCCTTTTTCAGGATACAAACAATGTAAGTCTACAAATAAATGCTAATTGTTCAGAAAAAGTATCTTTATTTTTCCAATTTAAAATAAACGTTCTTCGATAACATGGTTCAAACTATTTCCATTTGGTAAAAGCTCAAAAAATCACTTCCCGTGGGAAAAGAGTTCCAGATTTATTCTGCATTCCGTCTGAATATATTATTTTGCAAAAGAATTCATATTTATAGAATGAAATCAAAACTTTCAGCACGATATTCTTCAAAAGGACGAATTGAATATTTTTCTTTAAAAACTGTTTTAATGAAGTTTATGGAAAAATCGTATTTTATATATAATTTCACCTGTAACTTAGCAACGAATCGATTCATGTATGTAATCTCGATTCATGTATGTAATCTGAATAGAAGCGGCACGAACGGCTTTTAATAAAATGAAAAACCTTCTTTGTGACGATAATATAAACTTAAAGCTGAGACAAAGAATGGTCAAATGTTACGTATGGTCTGTCTTACTTTACGGCGTAGAGGCGTGGACTCTTAAAGTTAACATAAGAAACCGCCTTGAAGCGTTTGAAATGTGGATCCACCGTAGAATGTTAAGAATATCTTGGACCGATATGATAACAAACACTGATGTACTACGTAGAGCCAATGCAAATAGAGAACTATTCACCACTGTTAAGCTCCGTAAAACATCATATTTTGGCCATGTAATGAGAGGTGACAAATACACCGTACTTCAGCTCGTCATGAAGGGGAAGATCGAGGGCCGCAGAGGGGTCGGCAGAAGACAGCTCTCCTGGCTTCGAAACATCCGACAATGGACCGGCGTCAGAACTGTGGGGGAGCTGTTTCGCGCCGCCCAGGACAGGGAAGCTTTCTCTCGGATGGTCGTCAACGTCGGGGGGACCCGGCAGGACACGTGAAGAAGAATCTTGATTTCTT
This sequence comes from Odontocerum albicorne, assembly GCA_949825065.1. NCBI lineage: Eukaryota > Metazoa > Arthropoda > Insecta > Trichoptera > Odontoceridae > Odontocerum > Odontocerum albicorne. The sequence continues at coordinate 32,874,615 of OX463848.1, read as the reverse complement.
AGAATACCCACTTTGTTCGTCGTCGATGTTTTTAAGAATTTAAAAGGTTTCTACAATGTATAAGAGTACCCCAATAGTGAGAAAGTACCGAGAGTATATTTGGATGTGGACATATTTAATTCAACGCTTTCACAGTATATGAGGGTAGTGACTTAAATTATGAAATAATGAGTGCTTTTTTAACGTCGTCTGTATAATTATACCATTCATTATTATTCTAACATGACTGAACTGTGCATAAGATGAACACTGACATTAATATCATTGATGTATTGGGTATTAACATAAGTTGTGTCCGTTTTTTTCAATTAAAAAATGAGCACCAAAAGTAAAACGGTAAATGTTATACGTCATTGGAAAGAAAATTTTCTGCTCTATAAGATATTGTGTTTGCTTTTACGTTACATATATTATTTTATTTGATTACAAGCCTTCAAAATGGAATGTCAAGTACACGAAAGTGAGCATTATCGACACCTCCTTCTGTTCGCGTTCAATCGAGGGAATACAGCTACCAAAGCTGTATTCCCTCGATTGATTCAGCTACCAAAGCTGTATTTGCAACATGTACGATAAATATGCTTTGAATAAAAGAACAACTCGTTGATGGTTTTTGCGTTTCAAAGACGGTAATTTCGACCTGAAAGACATAGAGTGTTCTGGACGACCAGTGGACTTCGATGAGGACCACTTAAACCATATTATTCATGAAGATCCCCTTCAAACATTTTTCTTCTAATCAAATAAAATAATATATGTAACGTAAAAGCAAACACAATATCTTATGGAGAAAAAAGTTCTCTTTCGAATGACGTATAACATTTACCATTTTATTTTACTTTTGGTGCTCATTTTTAAATTGAAAAAAAAAACGGACACAACTTATGTTAGCACCTAATACTATAGTTTAAAAATGATTTGTTAAATCATTGATATATATTAGTTTAAAAATTATCTGATATTCATTGATATTTTTTGATACTGTAAATGAAACATACACATTAACATAAAGTTGGCAAACAATTAAAAAAAAGGTTTTCTAACTACAATAGTTTTCGCTTAAAGCCTAGCTAATATCTTTCTGGATTGGAATATATTGCTTCATATCAATAAGGCTACTAAAGTATATTTTACACCATGAAAGTGTTTATAAAACAAAATAAACCTTTCGTTTTCTGTTACTTTTGAAAATACTCGTACATAAAAAAATATCAAATTTCTAAGTAAAATAATTTTTTTGTTTTAAGTTTTTTTAAACTTATTTGTCCTTTTTTTTCCATTTACAAACAGATTTGTTTTTAAAATGATCGAAATTGTTTTGTGATTGGCGTGATGTGGATAAGGCGCATTAGTAACGATATCTTGAGTACATTAACGGCTCGTACAAACCATCGCTTCCTGCGGCACGCTGTTTCCAGTGGCAAGACGAATTACGTCCGTGTATGTTGTACTAATTCCGGCTTGTTTTCAGAACGAGCGACAGCCAGCAAGAATAGGTCGGTGTTATGTGCGGAGTAAGTGGGCTTGACGCGTCACCAAACGTGTCTTTAATACGTTAATGGACGTGCAGAACAAACTACTATACTGCCTTCACTGACTACGCAAAAAATCTGCTATATACTCGTCAAATTTAATTTCAAATAACATATTAAGTTTTCATTGTTTATTAAAAATTAAAACAGGTTAACTTTGTATAGATGTGTATAAAAATAACGGCGTTGTGGCGAACGGACTATTTCCAAAAGTCTCGTTTTAATCAAATCCCTTAATGGGATTTTTCGAATCTGTGTCTGAGAAATGTTCTTTCAGAGAAGACTTTGAAGTCGATTTCATCTTCATTGAAAACATTGATTATTCCGAATTGATCCAATAGGGTGGGGCACTATAACGTGCAATGGTCTGCCTTTAAGTGATAGAGATATACTACACTAAAGCCGAATTTGTTACTATCAATTACCGGAAGATCAACAAAGATTTCTTTGTAGTTCGTTTTCCCTTGGTAAGTTTTCTGCAGTTATCTTACCGAATACCTTTTTATAAACATATGCAGATTCGAAGAAGTGCCTAATGTAATGGCCGCAGTCACGTCTCTATGTACATATGCTTGTCGTAACACTCAAATTGTATGAACTTGTTGTTATACTTTTAATCTGTCAATAATAGTGGGCTGGAATCCCGAGTCTCTCAAGCTTTGTAAAGGACAGTCTAATCTCTGAACGGCACCATATAAATTATCAATTTATTAAAATTATTATTGAAAATGAACCAATAACGAAAGCATATAAATATAAGATACAATATATGAGATAAGCATGTAAATAATTTGAGACGTAATTGTTATCAATTTATTTTAGAAATGAACAAAATGATATATAAACTAATAAATAACTAGTTCATTGGTAGCAATGTAGTGTGTTTAGGTAAACATACGAGTATATTCTTTAATTGAGCATATTCTTAATTCTATAGGCAAAAAACACTTGAGAAAGATAAGCTATCGTAAGGTTTGGGCACATCTCATAATGCCCTCCAAAACCAGATAATAGGTGTATTTTAAAATTAAAATCAATTCTAAGTGTATTTTAAAATTAAAATCAATTGCAGAGAGAGTTAGTTGGGAAATAGAAATAGACTGTTGAGGAAACTAACCATTGCCAATGAGTAGAAAGTTAGTTATATTTAAAGGGCAGTTCTGGAAGAAAAAATCTATAAAGTCATTCGGTCGTTAATAATAGCAAGCGAAATACTTGTTCATACTAACAGGTTATGAAGTGTTCCCCTTCAGAATCTCTCCTTCATTACGTAGTTGCTTTAGTTTTTACCTTTAGATTGACAATGCACTAATTTACTGTTATGTTTTGAAGGGTTTACGGGGTTTTGTATTAAGTGGATGGACTTATGATACCGAGAATTCGAAAACGTTGCAATTTTAATCTTCAGGACTTGTTTGTAGTCGATTTCACCTTAAATTAATTGCATTTTTCTATAAGTGCATACCCTTTGGCCTGTAGTGGCCTCTCAACCGTAACGTGAGCGCACGGTTCCAGCCAACTCCGGGAGTAGTTGAAGTAATTGTTCATTTTCATATGGTTGTCGCTTAGATTTGATTATGGAATACTATGTTGATTCTAGGTTGAATCCTATTCCTAGGTATAACACTGCTTAAGTCTTTGTAAAACTAAAACAAAGAATCACGAAAGTTTAAAAACATATTTCATTACAATAATTTTCATCCCTTCGTATTTTAATCCGTGATACCTAGTGATAAGATAACACAGGTTCATTTTTTTTTGTAAAAAAAAAAAAAAAGAAAAAGTAAAGCACATTAAGTCAAATGTGTAAGATGTGCGTGGAAGAAGTATACCAAAGAAAACGTGGTTAGATCAAGCGGACCAGATGTTGAAAAAAGATAATGTGAGAAGTACAAATAATATAAGATTTGCCTGACGAGATATATGAATTTGGAGAAAGCGAAAGTTGTGTGTTTGAATAGAAGTCTACGTTTTCTTTTTTCAAAATATTATTCTCCTGATCCAATCGTACTTTGATGACCTCTGTGGCCTAGTTGGTAAGACCTATATCTCCCAGCCCGGGTATGGGGTTCGATTCCAGCCGGAAACCAGATTTAAAAAGGATTCCATTCTGGTTTTCATTCAAGACCTATTTAACGTCTTTCTGATTAGTTGGAAGAGATTACCACATGGCAATACGATCACTAAGTTTTAATGTATACTATATAACGAAAGTGTAATACAATTTAATACTTTCCTAGTACTTCCCTCACCACATTAAGTCATAATGTATTTAAATGAAAAAAATAATTAATCATAGTGCAGTTGAATCAGAATTTTTAGTCTTTTTAATAAAATGCAATTAGTGGGTTTTATAACTGAGGTGTTTAAATTGTTTACCTTACATTAAGAGGTATGGAGAAGGAAGGCGGGATGAAGAGGAACACAGGGGCTGGCTCACTTTTAAAACAACTAACAAGCGGAGAAAAAAAAACAATGTGGCTACGTTTTTTCCCGGCGATAGACAGAGGGCAATTAGAGCTAATTGAAAAATAACAATTCGAAACTGTTTGATAGACGTTCAGGCTGGTTAATTATAACATTATTTGTTCAGCAAAGAGACTTTATCTGTTGATTCCGTGTGATCACAGCTGTGATCTACTAATGCGAGATAACGTATCTACAAATAGTTTATTTTATATATTTTACTTCAAATTTCCTTTCCACTTCGAAGGTTGGCGATTTTAATGGCTATATTGACCTTTGAGGCAGCAGCTTTGAATAAAGGGTAACAAAGTGAAATCACTTCGCGTGTCTGTCAGAAATGCGAATGCTTAGGTGTTCGACAGGAGTATCACTAAAATATAGAATTAAGAGCTCACGTATTCGTGGTAGCCTGGGGATCACTGACATAAACAGTAAGCTGGAAGTGCGACAGCTGAAATGGTACGGGCACATAAGACGGAGATCACCAGACCATACGGTAAATCAGGCAATGCCTGTGAATCTTCCTCGACAGCCGTCCAGAGGAAGAACAAAGAACTCCTGGATAACTCAATGCTCCAAACTCCTGCAGATAAACGGCCTAGATGAAAGCGACACCCAGAACCGAAGAACATACAGCCTGAAAACGAGACGAGCCGACCCCAACAGCCTACCTAGGCAATGAGTTGGGACAGTGCCAGGAAGAAGAATAAAGAGAAATTACTTCCATAATTTCTTCAACCAGTATAGTTGTCTTCTAATCATGATTTTTTACCTGCAATACCAGTTGAAGAATCTCATAATTTTTTTCTTGCATACATGTGTGTACTATACAATGTACTTTCTTATTTTGAGGGTGATAACATATTACTTCTATATATTTATTCGTCAATTTCAAGGTGCCATAATTACAAACTTTATCAACCCATTATCATTTTTCAAAAGCACGACATTTTGAAAGCTTGTAGTTTCACGTTCGAGCGCTACTCTATTATCAAATATAACGTGCCAGGTCAAATCCTCGGAGAAGCTTGTTAGGGTCCATCAGGGGTCTTTAACGTAGCGACTGCTGATATTCCACGCATTGTCATGTAGGAATCTCTTGTATTATTAATTCTTTCTACGTGGCCTCACCATCGTCTTCAGCGGTTTCTACCCCATCTCAAAAAATCTTCCATTTCACACACTTCTCGAAAAAAGAAGTTCTTATTCAATTTTTGTTTTGCATGCGATGGCTCTGAGGGTTTTCATTTAATTAATTCTGAGAATACTTTTTGTAATGGTTGTATCAGCTCAAGAGTCTATTCAATATGTCATGATTGACTCACACATAAAATGTAAACTAAACTAAACTTCACTTTTTTCTCTCCGTTTTCTTTTCATAATTACGTGCGAATAATATTTATCTATTTTTTAGCTATAAATATATAAAAGGCCTCCGTAGCCTAGTTGGTAACATACATTTCTCCCAATCCGAGGGTAACAAGTTCGTTTCACTCGGGAACCCAGATTGTTTTTTTTTTAAATATTACAGTTCAACTTTCTCTTATACATTATTTTACATCTTTTTGGTTGATTAGAAGAGATCGATATTTGATCGATCGATTTTGGTTGATTAGAAGACAATTAAATCACAAAGTTGTACTGCATACGAAGATGGTGTAATACGATATGTTTTGAAGTTTATTGAATTGCTGTTTGGATTTGATTATTTTTTATTCCATTTGTATTGTTTTTTTTTGTAAGACCGAAGGCTTGTAAATAAATTAAAAAATATCTTAGAGAACACTCCATCTCGTGAAAAAAAATGTAAGAGAACACTTTATCTGGCGGGAATAAAAAAATATCTAAAAGAACAGTAATCTGGCGGAAATAATAAAAAATTATAGAACACTATATCTGGTGGGAATAAAAAAATATCTTAAAGAATACTTTATCTGGCGGGAATAAAAAAATATCTAATAGAATACTAATCTGGCGAGAATAAAAAAACTTATGGAACACTTTATCTGGCGGGAATAAAAAAAATATCTTATAGAACACTTTATCTGGCGGGAATAAAAAATATCTAAAAGAACACTAATCTGGCGAGAGTAAAAAAAAACTTTTAGAACACTATATCTGACAGGAGTAAAAAACAACATATTGTAGAACACTTTATCTGACGGGAATAAAAAAATATCTAATAGAACACTAATTTAACGAAAATAAAAAAAAACGAGAATAGAAAAAGGCGAGAATAGAAAAAAACTTATAGATCACTATATCTGGCGGCAATAAAAACACATCTTATAGAACCCCATATCTGGTACAATAAAAAAATGTTAATTTAACTTTATTTGTTTATAATAGAATGAAATTTCTATATGATTCCAGTTTAAGTTCTCTGATATATTCTGAATTAGTGAACGTTTTTTTTTATTTCCACTTTGACCAAGTCGTCGTAAGATCATTTCGCTGAACAGTTCTAGCAGTACAAATATTATAGTCAGACCATTCGACTAGTTTTCCCTGTTTAATTTAATGACGTTGTTTGATGTAAGGATTACACATATATCAAAACTTGAGATTTTTGTAATAGTGCGGATTTTGATTTTTTAAGACCACTAATCTTAGAGGATTATAATCTCAATTATTGAAAGATATGTAATAAATTCCTTATCATTTCCTCCCCTATTCAGATATACATGTCTCTCCATATAATCTTCTCAGTGCCCGCATTTCTACAGTTTTCATTCGGTTGCTTTCAGTTTTTTCAGGAGCTTAAGACTGACATATTAAGATGAAGAAAATCACTGAGACAATTTGGGCACGTGGTAAGAATTATTAAAGAAACACTTTCAATACAAATAAACAAATGTGAGTGTGAGTGAAATACGTAGTTTAGAAAGACTAAGTAAAGTATGGTTGGATCAAGTGAATTACATTTTGAAAGGAAGGAAATGTTAAATTCAGAAAAATTAAAATGAGTTGTATGAGAAGGTGTAAGGGCATAGAAGAATTGTGAGATGTTTTAGCAATAGGAAATAGAAATAGCTACCTTGTCTTCTATATGAACACTGGACACATACACTACACTACACCTAAATCCGAATGTGTTATAATCACATATCGGAAGATATGTAATGGTTTCTTTGTAGTTCGTCTTCTCATTGTAAGTTTTCCGCGGTTTTCTTACCAAATATGTTTTTCTGAACATATATGCAGATACGGAAAAGTACTTAACCTCATTACCGCAGTCACCATCTTCATATCCGTCCTCGCATTTAATGTGTGTATACACGTACAATATATGTATATTTATGAAGTGGCAATGGGTAGGACACGTAGCCAGAATGTCAGATTCCCGATGGACAACCGAAATAATCCAATGGTACCCAAGAGGCATAAAGAGGCCCAGAAGAAGTCCGAAGGTACACTGGATAGATGAAATCAAGAAGCATCACATAGCATCAACGAGCAAAAAATCGAACTATTTGGAGTCAATTTGGGGAGACCTTCATCTAGCAGTGGATCGACCCTGGTTGACAATGATGATGATTTTATAATATTTTAATTTAACAAGAATGGTAAATTCAAGTTCCGAGTTAGAGCACCCTTGAGGAGAGTTTGCTCTCTTAAATGGTGCTATATAAATTGTCCTTTCATAATTATTTTTAAAACTCTGACAGGGAATCTGCGGGGTGGTTGGTATCTATGTTTGTATGCACATGAAAAAAAAATAGTCATCTTTTTTTTTATTTCATTTATAATATTGATTCATGTAATGCAGTTTTACATTTAATATGCTGGTACAAATTATCGTCGATTGCCTATTAAAAAAATATATTATCAAGAAACATATTCCAAAAAAAAGGAATTCACACAAATATTGAGATGATACAAATAGCGGAAAGGAAAAATTCCACACAATTTGCGTCATTCAAAATACTTATGTATACCGAATCAAGATTTTGATATTTTTATGAATACATTCGTAACATTTTGACCCGAGGGGACCGTGTAAAGGAAATATTTTGAAAAATCACAAAAAAATGAAACAAGAATAAATATTAAACTGTTATCGAGGAAATCCTTTTTCAGATGGACTTTAACATAAAGTGACTTTTAACATAAAGTGACAGATGGACTTTAACATAATGAGACAGGCTTAAAAAATATTATTTCAAAGACTAATGATTGCCAGTAAATACAAAGTATAGATAAGCGTACCATTTAATATTAATATTGTAATTGTAGAGCAAATCCAAAAAAATATAAATCTGGGATGTTGATTGGATGATCAATGCGACCAGACAGTAGATTTATCGTATGATCATACCTTTGTTCAGAATTGCAGGTTAAAGGATCAAGATACCAAGAATGCTCGCCAACTTGAAGATGAACATATAAAACAAGTTTTTGAATTGTTGTAGGTTAAGTTATTTAAAGACAAATGTTCATAGAAAAAAACGAATACTTATCCAGAAAACCAATTTTATAGTTTGTCTTTTTGGTTGGTGGTACAGTTCTTATACATATATATATATATAAGTCCATATTTCCCTCATTCGAAGTTTTTAAAATCACATTAGCTCCATCTCTATGGTACATCTAATCCTAAAAAAAATGTGACGAGACTGTCTTGAAAATTGTTATTTTTAAATCACCAAATAATTCCCGTCTTTTGTACCTTATAATTCTGTTTTTCATAATTTTAGTTTCATTGTATAAAGATCTAATTTGAAATCTTTCACCCAAAACTGGAAACCAAAGTGTAAAACGATTTTTCTAATTAGTTACAAGATATTGCTTTTCAGCAATAAACACACCAAATTGTGCATTATACAATTAAATATTCAAATAAATACAAAACTGTAATTCGTTTTATCAGACCCTGTTTATTACACTTTATATATCGGTATAACTCCACCGGTTTCAAGATTTTCACCTCATCATCAGGGAGCACAAACAAGATTGTTTATTTCCATTATCTTATCAATGGTCAACTGCCTGCTGCAGAACTGTTTAGGACAGAAAAAAACAAAGCTGTTTTATTTGAAACTGACCTTTCGTTTGAGCTGCAAATCAAATCAGTCTGCAACAAAGCAAATATGTTAAGATGCTTGGGCTTGTAATTCGTACCACGAAACTATTCACAGATATCCACGTACTCAGAATATTATATAATTCTTTAGTCAGAAGGGATTTGGAACATTGTTCTATAATGTAGGCGCCAGTAGGGATTACTTATTCACTCATGCTACAAATGGTTCAGAAAATATTTCTCTATCGTCTCTACATGAGCGAGTATGGATATTATCCCTGGCTTTATCCAAGTGTCTTCTTACTGAGGATGCTTAGTTATAGATCATTACAGAGTGGAAGATCTCTCCAATTGGGTCCCCACTTTTTTTGTTTGCTCAGGGGTAATTTAATTGAATAATCCGGCCTGAACAGTCTTGGTTTGTATATTCCGGATAATTATTTGAGACAACGCACCCATATTCTATCAACCCATAAATCGAACCAACCTGTATTTGGAGATGCCGGTAGGTACAGCAATCATACTTTTAACCGTGTATGTCCTCATATAGGCTTATTTTATGTGTTGTTCAGCTCCTTTAGGAAAAAAACTCATAATTGAAATAAAAAAAATAAAAATTTCACATGCTATATTTCGTCATAACATTTTAGTGTAATATAAACACTTTTAATATTATTTTAATCAAATAAGTCTAAAAATGTTGAATTGTTTTATAACTGTTTTTTTGTACTTGTTATGTTTGGTCCTTGTACGAATAAGGGAAACCGTAATGTGCGAATGACTTGAAAAAAAAATAATTAATGGAGTTTAAATGGAGCAACATAAAACCAAATCAGTTTATTTTTCAAGAGAAGTCAAACTATTGACTTTGCAATTTTTTATATAGTCTCAGGCACGATTTATAAAAATTACATAACTTAGTTTATCGGTATTTTATTTGTTCTGTTAACTTTTTTTATCGAAGAGGGAGCTAGAAATTAAAATATGGAAGTTGAATGAATTGGAAAGTTAGTTTTTAAGGTCCAAAAAATATTATAAAGTTTGAATATATGTAAAAGTCGTTTTGCACGTTTTCAAAATATAAATTTTTTTTAAGTGTTCTATTTGAGTTTTTATATATTAAGAAGTTTAAAAAGCTTCGATACACGCCATAATTTTATCCAAAGAGCAACGTTTACATTTTTAATATAAGGGATGTAACATCGAAAGGACCTGTTCGTGACATTCAACGAATTTCTCATTCAATTTCCGGTCTTCATTCCAAGTCAAATACTTGGAATACACTGGAGGAAACGAGGAAGGAAGAATAACATTTCAATTATTTATCCGGTGTGTGCTTTTAACATAGAATTTTTAAAAAATGTGCCGGAATCTTCAAATCCAAGGAGAATTGACAACCAACATGAAATTAGTTACATACCAGCCGAAAAAAATGCTCAGTTAATGAAAAATTTGCATGAAATGAGGGACTTAATTTTCTTTTTATAAAAGTAGAGATTATTTATTAATTTGTTTCACTTGAACGTGTTCAAATAGTAACGTTTTCCTTAGGTGCTTCTGTAAGCGTCACACTTGATTTGTTTTCTATTTAATACTACACACCACCTAAACCCTAATGTGTAACTATTTCAAATCGGAAGATACACAAAAGCTTCTTTGTAATTTCTGCTCTTTCCGATTCTGGACTATGCGGAAAGGAGGAGGAGCGGTGAACTGGAAAGGCCAAGAAACAATCTCTGTTTGAGCGTAGCGCTAATCCATGATTGGAAAGACGCTGAAAATTTTCGGCGAGATAAGAGGGGGCGGCGGGACAGTTAAGGATATTATACAATATGGACAGTATATGAATATGGCTATTTCTAACATTCAACCAGTTCAATGCCTTCTGGTATATAGTTACATGATCGTAGGTTGAAAATAAATCTTAGACAAACATTTTGAAGACGCCGCAATTTGTCCAGCTGTTCCTCTGTAATATCCATGCAGTGAGACTCTGGAATTAGTTACAAACCAATATAAGACTCGCTCCGTCCTTGGCATGCTTCAAGAAGCGACTGAAAAAACTCTTAATTTCTAGTCAGTAAAATAACGTGTTTCATTCCCGATTTTTCTATTCCTCTCCATCGTCTCTTCCTTTTCTTTTGATTGATGATATCTCACTTTACATAAAAAAGAATGTTCGGGTGATTGCTCGTCTTTGTGGGGTTCGTGTCACGTATGCTCACGTATGTGTTTATGTATTTCGTGGGGATGGATAGTCATTTGAACGATTTATAACAACGTAACTTGCTTCATATACTTTTATCTGGTTGGTTGGAAGAGATTGCCACCTGGCAATAATCCCGCCAGATTGTATTTGGAATAAAAGTGTTAAATAAAATAAAATAAATAATAAGTTTTCTTATCAAATATGATTTTTATGAACATACGTAGATGCAGGAAAGTTTCTAATCTTATGGGCACAGTTACTCCTTTTCTATACTTACACTAAATACATTTTTATGTTATATTTGTAATTTGTTAATAAAAGTGGGTTCGATTTCCAAGTCAACGCATCCTTGAGGAGATCCTTCTCTCTAAACGGCGCTATATAAATTGTTCTTGTATTGTTATAATAACGTGGCCGAGATACAACATTGTACATATTGAATCCTATTAGTCGTGCCTTTGGGTTTAAAATAACTTGTGTAGACACATAACTTGCGGTTTATCATCGCACGCGAAGAAGCAAAAAACTCACGTATATCGCGTGTAACTATTGTTACCAAACAAAATCTGTAACCAGACTGTTATCCTTGTTAACTATTTTTTTATCGTCTAAAATCAACTAAGCTTGTAATTGATGTTTCCAATAATTTATGTCAGTGAGAATTTCATTAGGAGGGCACATATACGACCCCATGTAAATAGAGATGCACTTTGTAAACCACGCGGTAGAGTTTCAAACCAAACTGCTTTGGCTTTGAATAAAATATTCACGTTTGATCAACTTTGTTTCTCGTGATAAATGATTCTAAATATCTTGCAACTTTCTTTAATTATTCATACATTGTCACTTGATTGTGAAACATTTACATGAGTTATCAGATGTGCACCATTCTTAGTGACTGGGATGATGGAAAAAAATAGTTCATTACTTATAGTATCTCTTTCGTTGTATTTTTCGTCGATTCCAATTCTCGCTCGAAAATAATGTTCTGAGAAAAAAAAACAATTCACCGTTAATATTTTAAAATTAATAACAAGAACTGAAATCTCATAAATATATAATAAATAAATGCAATATTTTGCAAATAAAGTAGTCCAAAAGTCTCGAAATATTAAATACTGAATAAAACTAAAGACGTTTATTCTTTTTACATGACAAATATATTTTTGCCTTTGATCTTTCAATATTTTTTTATTTTGGGCATTATTTCATTATTAAACAAATCTGTTTATTTACCACATACTATAATTGGTTTTTATTTTTTTACATATTTAAGGGTTGAATGTTATTGAACTGGTTGAATGTTAGAAATAGACGCCAAATTCACATACTGTCTCTATTGTATAATATCCTTAACTGTCCCGCCGCACCCTCTTATCTCGCCGAAAATTTTCAGCGTCTTTCCAATCATGGATTAGCGCTACGCTCAAACAGAGATTGTTTATTGGCCTTTCCAGTTCATCGCTCTTCTTTCTTTACGTCGTCCTTTACTGTCCATGCAGTGAGACTCTGGAATCAGTTACAAACCAATATAAGACTCGCTCCGTCCTTGGCATGCTTTAAGAAGCGACTGAAAAAACTCTTATTTTCTAGTCAGTAAAATAACGTGTTTCATTCCTGATTTTTCTTTTCCTTTCCTCTCCACCATCCTTTCCTTTCCTCTTGATTGATGATATCTCACTTTATATGAAAGATAATGTTCGGGTGATTGTCCGTCTTTGTGGGATTCGTGGGCATGTTCTCGCGTATATGTTTATGGATTTCGTGGGGATGGATAGTCATTTGAATGATTTATGCGACCACGTAACTTGCTTCATTTACTTTTGTCTGGTTGGTTGGAAGAGATTGCCACCTGGCAATAAGCCCGCCAGATTGTATTGCAATAAAAGTTTTAAATAAATAAATAAATAAGGGTCCTCGTTCTTAACATATATTGACCACAAAAAATATAAAATATTTTAACACAAAAAAACAAAATTGAAGACATATAAAACAAAATTGAATATGATACGAGTACAGCATTGTTTTTTGAAAATCAAGTTCAAGTCAATCAAGTCTTAATGATACACATAACCAAATATGTTTTATATAAAGTTGTACATACTATAATTCTTAAAATGTAGACGATATAAATAATAATATTAAAAATTTGACTCATTGAATATTTTGTTTAAATGACTGATATTCTTACTACACTAGCAAAACATATTTATCAAAATTTAAACTCACTGAATATAAAACAAAAATGTTTGAAAAAAGTTATATATACTCTTAATACATAGACAAGAAAAATAACTATACAATATAAACTGAATGAAAAAAAAAACTAAAATGTTTATAAAAAAAGTTGTACATACTCTTAAGGAGAACCGCCGTATCTCTTGAGTTGAAATTGTCTCGCTTACATATTTATATCTCCAGGAGATTTCCCAAAAGATATCCAATGTACACAGCAAGAAGACAAAGTCTATACGGGGAGATAGTTTGCTTACCCTACTTCGGTACATTCTCACTATCCAGGTGTTATCAATCTACCTGCGATATGAAATCCAATAATTTATCCTTGTCAAATAGGGATTAAGAAGACTACTCGTATTAATTAGTGCCATAGGGTTTTAAAGGTTTTTTTATAATGAAGTTTAGTACTTACTACTTTCAACACCATTCATACAATTTACCAAAAACCGCCGCAAAAACACAACAATATCGTCTCGACACATCAACTGGCAGATAAATGTGAAAACTGTAAAATCTTTACTCACAACTATTATTTATTCAACATTGCATTAAGAAACGTGGATTTAAAGAAATAATTTAAATTTTATAATTGAATTGTAACAGCGTGTGTCTCACGTTATTTATAATGGTGAAAGCAATGAAATATATTTTATACGTATATTGAAACGTTTCATCACGCCGTTTCTCCACAGAGTGCCAGACTTTCTTATCCCCACTCACATATTTCGCCCCTTCCACATTCAAATACCTTCTTATACAGCTTCTACGAAATATCTGATTTCTTACTCCTTTTTATTGTTAAATATCACTCACTTGATTCAACCATTCTGTTTTTGGTCTCTCGCTACCACGCCTTAAACTCACATTTGCACTATACATTTTTTTGTTAGCCTTTCTTCATTCATTCCTCATACCCAAATCCTCACAAAGTACGTTTCTTCGTGTTACTCAAAACGTCAGTCTTAAGTTCAAATTAATATTTCATTTCTTTATTCCGTATTATATCATACATTGTAACCCCACGTATTTTTCTAAGGTAATACATTTCAAAAGCATTTATTTAGCTTATTTCATTCATTTTCACGTACACGTTTTTCTATCATACACCAAAGATAGTACTAAATATAACGTTTTTGAACTGTTATATAACTATGATTGTATGTAGAAGCAAACAATATATACTTATAGCACTCTGAGATGGTTTGGGCATTTAGAACCAATGAATGAAAAAAAAAATAACAAAATAAATACGAGTGTACAATGTAAATGTGAACAAAAGACGTGGTAGAAAAATATCAAAGATGGTGTAATTAAGTCAAGTTAAATGATTTTCTGAAATAAAAAAAATGTACATAGTCAGACATATCGTAGGAGTTGTATGAGAAGGTGTATGGATGAAGAGGATGTAGGGAATACCGTCGTCCCTAAATATTGTCAACGACCGACAAACCAACCTTCGGACATGTACAAAGGTCGCATACCAGAACACTTATATTGTTTACACGCAAATAATATTTACGTTACATTCCACGGTGGAAAGAGAACGCATCGCGTTGTCTCACCGTTTTCGCCAATAAATATTCTACCCACTATATTATCCGCAACGTCTGCAAACACCTCTGCACGCGCAGGAGTGAGATAAAGTATATATTGCGGGCGCATTCACGCACATCTATAAATACCTACTTATCGACAAATAAAGATTATTATTCACTTGACCATTCATTGCTGTTTACTATTCATTGATTGTTCACTCTCACTTTCCGCATTCCTGAATCGACGTATTTTATTTTAAATACAAAACAATCATAATCATCACGACGTATCAATAAAGCATTCCGCTAAAGTGGTGACCCCGAACGAAAAGTGAACACGTATTTCGACTATATCGAGTGTTGCCGACTCGATAAACACCGTACAAGTGCAACCCGACACTGGCATCAGCAGCAACGCGATGAGCATCATGAACAGTTTCGTCAACGACATCTTCGAGCGCACCGCCACCAACGCCAACCGCCTCGCCCACTACAACAAGATGAGCATCATCACCAGCAGAGAGATCCAGACCACCGTCAAGATTCTACTCCTCGGCGAATTGGCCAAGCACGCCGTCAGCAAGGACACCAGAGCCGTCACTCAGATACAACACTACATCTGATGTGGACGAGCCTGACGCCAGCTCATGTGAGGTCAGTCCTGGCGATCAGCCACACGACTTCCAGGATTGCCTCCCTCGACGAACTACTGACCGACAAGATGCTGGAGCAGACAAGCATCGCTACAACCACGATACAACCACAAACATCGATACAACCACGGACATCGCTACAACCACGCTACAACCACGCTACAGCCACGAGCACCGCAGACTCCACCATCATCAAGCACCTGCAGATCAACCCTCCACATCGGACGCCATCTGCAACTTGATCTACACAACCAAGCATCGACGACCAACGTACCGCAGACAATCCGAATTTAGCGAGACACGACCAAACCTACCCCCCGCTTCCGCATCACCCATCTGTACGACACTGCAGATCCGGGGAAAAACGCCGCTCGCTGCTATTATCCACGTACCTACTTCGACAAAGGGAAACGGATAACCAGTCCAGGCGCCAGATGCACCGGAACCTAGCGTTTCGCGTAGGGCGCGCTCCCTACGCTCCACTACGAGGGGAGCCATGTAGGGAATACCGTCGTCCCTAAATATTGTCAACACGCACGGTCAACGACCAACGAACCAACCTTTGGACATGTACAAAGGTCGCATACCAGAACACTTATATTGTTTACACGCAAATAATATTTACGTTACATTCCACGGTGGAAAGAGAACGCATCGCGTTGTCTCACCGTTTTCGCCAATAAATACTCTACTCACTATATTATCCGCAACGTCTGCAAACACCTCTGCACGCGCAGGAGTGAGATAAAGTATATGTTGTGGGCGCATTCACGCACATCTATAAATACCTACTTATCGACAAATAAAGATTATTATTCACTTGACCATTCATTGCTGTTTACTATTCATTGATTGTTCACTCTCACTTTCCGCATTCCTGAATCGACGTATTTTATTTTAAATACAAAACAATCATAATCATCACGACGTATCAATAAAGCATTCCGCTAAAAGGACGTGAAATATGTGTATCGCGATAGAAAAGTTCAGCTCTCCGTTCTCTTTTCCTACCTCTACAAGAAAATGGCGTGGTGATATGTATATACAATACTGAATACGTTAGTAAGAATCATATTCTTAAAAAAAAACAGTCAACACAAATACCAAGATAACAAACGTAGCGGATAGGAAAAATCACGCAATTGGCTTCTTTCAAAATACTCGTACTTATGTACACTTACGAGTATATCGAACTAAAATGTCGAAATCTTTATGAATACGAGTATAGTATATTCGTAGTATTATTGCCCGAGAGCATTTTTTTTTAAATAACAAAAATGGAGAATAGCACGAGAATAAAGATTAAATAGCAAACTCCTACTCCAGATCGACTTTTTTTAAATAACAAAAATGGAGAATAGCACGAGAATAAAGATTAAATAGCAAACTCCTACTCCAGATCGACTTTTTTTAAATAACAAAAATGGAGAATAGCATGAGAATAAAGATTAAATAGCAAACTCCTACTCCAGATCGACTTTTTTTAAATAACAAAAATGGAGAATAGCACGAGAATAAAGATCAAATAGCAAACTCCTACTCCAGATCGACTTTGACATCTAGTGCCTTTTTTAAAAATTCATTTTGAATTTGTTAGTTTCAGATAGAAATGTAATAATTTAGAAATAACGTAGGAGTTGTATGAGGAAGACGAGCGATTATAATGTTCTAAGAGGTACCGATGGGTTCTGTTCACGTTCGTAGCAAATGTGGGAGGAAATGCGAGTCAAGGATGACTCTTCAGCCGAAGTTGGAGTGGTTGTGTCAATACATCGTCTCTCGTAGGTGGAATCAGGCCATCGGTTAATAACATACTCAAAATATTTCAAATGTCCCTCCTACAATCCAAAATAAAAAAATCAAGATGCTGATCTAAGCAAGATACCTTGTGATTATTTCTATATTTTATCGAGTTTTGGAATATAAAAATCTGAGGGAGCAGAATTTTCATTAAATTTGAGAAATTATAAGAATTTGCTTATTCAACAATATTAAGCAATTTAAATATTAGAAGGAATTCAGTAATCAATGTTTATATTGCAAAGCTGAAAATAAATGGGAAAATTTTTAATGGCATAATTAATGAAAAGATTTTGAAAAAAATACATAATTTGAAAGACTCGTTAAATTCTTTAAAAAAACCTTTTAACGGATTGATTTAATTACGTGTGAAACAAAATATATACAACTGTGACTTTAAAAGGACCTGTATTTGCAGAATTTAAGCTAACTCTTGTAAAAACATAATTGCTTGGAATAGCACATTAACGCTAAATGTATACATTGTTGAACCTCTCAATTGTAGGCAACACACCTATATATTACAATACATGAAAACTAAATCTATAGGTTGTCTCGAAAATACATTAAATTATAAAGCCTAATTTTTTGGCAAACATATGCCGAAAGACTACTTTATTATATATTATCCTTAACTGCCCCGCCAACCTCTCTTATCTTGCCGAAAATTTTCAGCATTTTTCTGATCATGGGCTTACGCTTTGCTCAAACAGAGCTTGTTTATTGGCCTTCCGAGTTCACCGCTCTTTATTTTTACGTTGTATTTTATACTGTCAATGCAGTGATACTCTAGAACCAATAACAACCCAATGCTAGACTCGCCACGCTTTAAGAAGTGGCTGAAAAAACTCTCAATATCAACGTGTCTCATTCCTGATTTTCCTTTCCTCTCCACCATCCCTTATTTTCCTTTTGATAAATATATCTCAAATTTACTTTTACTATTTAATGTATTTATTGCCCATAAATTTTATAAGGATAATAATTTGATATTTTTTTGAGGATGTAACTTTCTTTATTTACGTTTGTCTGGTTAGTTGGAAGATATTATCGCCTGATAATAAGTGCACCAGATTGTTTTTAAATGAAGTGTTATTAATGAAAGTTTAAGAAATATGAAGTTTCTAATAAATTTCCGTTATATTCATATGTAGATTAATTTGACAGGTTGACTGTTATTTAAAAAAAATCCTTCCTAACCAAACTGAATTTAGAAAGTTTATATGTGGTATCAAGGTACGAGTATTTTGTCTTGTTTTTTGGGCACCATTGAGTGTTGTTTTATTCAACTATTCCTTACTTAAATGGTTATGTTGTAATCCAAAAGAACCTCCATTAATAATATTTTACTGACCTTCCGTAACTTGTTTTACTGTTACAAGATTGTCAAATAAATTGAATTGTAAAAAAAATCATCCGTGATAATATTTCTTTCGCCATCTCAACGAAGGTCAGAGTCTCGACATTGAGTATTTACTGTGCAAACACGTGAATATTTTCACCCCTTGTGACAATGGGGACTGGCGACTGGCGGATGGGACCTCAATAATGTGTATGTTTCCATTTCCGATACTCGTCCATTGTTTGTCCGCTCAATGAGGCAAAAAGACCCCGAGGGCGTCGGCTCATCCCTCTTCGCTCTTCAGTCTGACAATGGCTCTTGAAACCCTTGTGGGTTGGTTTTTACAAGAAAAGGTACAACATACTTCAAATAAAACTGAGTAAGTGAAAAATGTGTAATTTTTGTGGGAAAAAAGTTATATCCCGAAAAAAAGTATTTTTATTTTGTAATTAATATACTGAAAAGTAAGTTTATATTTTTTTCATTGTAATCGAAATTACTCAAAAAATAAGGCTTATTCACATAATTCATTCCTGAATAGATCATAAAATATTCAATTTGAATTAGTGTTAAAAGCTTTGTGTTTGATTGATACAAATTTTTTGTGACCACAGCTAAATATGTATGTGGCTTTGCGGAAGTTGGATGGGAAAAGGGAAGGCATGGTATGATAACGAATTTAAAGACTGCGCAAAAGAAAACAATGGAAGATGGAGAATATTTATCGAAGAAAGAATAAGAAATCGTGATGAATCAATGAAAAGAAAGAGAGAGTACAAAGAGTGGAAGATTAAAGCAAAAAACTAAACGAGGAAAAGAAGAAGAAATTTAGATGATATACGTGTATGAAGAAGGCAGAAAGTTGAGTATGAATGTGGAGGAAAATAAGAAGATTAGGAAGGCAGCAAGCAAAACGTGAGGGAGGTATGCGTTGAATACACGATATGGGAGGTATGCGTTGAATCAAAGATAAGAATGGAAGGGTTTTACCAAAGAAGAGGGGTTCATTTGAGAAGGAAGGAATATTTAAAAGAACTGTACAAAAGTGGTCATACTAGTTAAAACAACGTCCAGTCTGATATGGCTGAAAATAACGAATGTTCAATGTGAATGAAATCAGTCTTCAAGAAGTGCGAATGACGGTAAAAGACGTGAAAAAAGGAAAAACGTTATGTTGTGATGAAGTTAGCATGGATCTCGTAGGAGTTGTATGATAAATTGTATGTATGTAGAAGAGGCGAAATATCTGTTGATGTAGAAAGTTCTGGTGCTCTATCTTTTTTGGCTGCTCTTATAGGGAAAGGACAGGGTAGTATGTAATGTTATGAGTAATTACCTCACCTCAAAAAAATGCAAATCCACGTCCTTCTTCTTTTCGGCAAGTAACGCTAACCCAAAACGCGACTCTGCACATTTATTTTAACTCTTTGGAGCATTTTGAGATGTAATGTTTGGTAATATTTTGATAATACACGATAACAAAAATGCTTAGCACACACACAAATCGTTGAACTAAAATGACTGTACAACGTCATCAACTTATGGTTTAACAATCATCATCATATGACTTTTCTGCACAAGATCATGCGTCAAACAAGAATACTCAGCACACACAAAAACCATTGAACTAAACATGACTGTACAATTAGGTCAACTTATGGTTTAATAATGCTTCATTATCATTACCATAGGTCTCTTTTACACAATATTATGCGTAGTACTGTCAAACAAGAATGCTCAGCACACTCGTAAATCATTGAACAAAACATCACTGTACAATGAGGTCCATTTATGGTTTAACAATGATTGATTATCATTATCATAGATTTCTTCTACACAAGATCATGCGTAGTACTGTTGAACAAGAATGCTCAGCACACACATAAATCATTAAACTAAACATTACTGAACAATGAGGTCAACTTATGGTTTAACAATGATTCATTATCATTACCATAGGTCTCTTCTACACAAGATCATGCGTAGTACTATCAAATAAGAATGCTCAGCACACACAAAAATCATTGAACTAAACATGACTGTACAATTAGGTCAACTTATGGTTTAACAATGCTTCATTATCATTATCATAGGTCTCTTTTACACAAGATCATGCGTAATACTGTTCTTGACGACCTTCGTGGCGTAGTTGGTAAGATGCTTGAGTTCCAGCTCGTCTCTCCATTACGTTGTGTTATTCTGGACCCTTCTATGTTTCCTTGGATCACTTGTCTCTGTATTGTATTTTAACGTCAGATAATATGGCTGAAGTACTTGAGGATTCACAAATTTCAGGAAGACAAACGCTGCTGCATTTGTAGCTATTCCAGAATTGATAATTTTTTATCTAAGATACGCGCCACATACATCGCCAGCACCACACCTCCATGGCGTCTTTCTTCTTGTGTTTAATCATAACATGTAATCAATAATATTTTTTTTATTAATTGAAAATAATGTATTGTTTTCCAGCTTAAGTATGATTTGTCAAGCCTTTTTATGGGTATAATACATGTATGTACGTATATATGGGTTTATTTATTTGGAAATTGCATGCAGGAGCGAGAAATACAAATCACTCGAGTGATCCCAAACACCTTATGTATGACTAAATACCAACAGCAAAGACTGAGGTTTCGGCGAAGGTTTATAACCACCCCCAACTCCCTCAAAGGCTATCCGGATGGAGAGCGTGATAATTAATGAAGGCTTGCGGACATGTATGCAGTCGTGAAGAGCTTGCATGTAAGACATCACCTACCATGCACCGTATGGAGATCTCTTAACTGTCTACTTACCCACGTGGGTAGATCAAAAATATCCTCAGGTATAGTATTTGCACAGAAGATCCACTAACATGCATGTATGGTGACATTCAATCAATATCACACCTGATGACTTACTTGTCCACTGTGTACTGTTAGTGACTCGAAAGAAGACTTGCTGAAAGGAAGCCCCAATGTCATGACAGTTTTATCTTTCTGAGCTGATGCGATATAGATATGGTATTGTCGATACGATGGTAATTAAAACTTTTGAAAATATTTAAGCATATAATGTGTTTTGAATTTGAAAAGGTGACGATGAGATGTGCGCTATCTCACCACAAGGATACTTAAGGGGGTGTCCTTAGCCAGGCTCTGATATTACATATCAACAAAAGTCACTAGATTATTGACATTATACCCAGAAAAATATTCTTATGTCATCCAAAAATATCAGATTAATAAGATATATTAAACCCGGAATGGCGGAGAATTAATCAAATTACATAAATCCCTGTTGTATTATTTAAGGAAAAATATTAAAAACGAAGTTATAATATAAAGATTATTAAAAAAATTATGAGCTTTCAATTATGAAAATTAAGATTTAGGATGAAAATAATGTTTTTATTATTTTGTTTAAAATTTTTCGAGTATTTTTTCAAACGGGAATATTAAGTATCAATTAACTACAACGCTCTTAAATAAGAAGAATAAATAAAACGGAAATGAGTTAATTAAAAATCTCAAAATTTTCGGAAGAGTTATAAAAGAAATTATTATTTTTATAAAAAAAAAAAAACAGAAAATATTACTTCAGGCATGAAAAAAAAAGTGAAACTCGTAGAATGATTAGAAATTATATATAATGAGTACATGAAATCAGGTAACAATTTAGTGTTTCAGACAGATTTTTACAATATATCTTGATATATAAAAAATGAGATAATTTATTTCGATTTTACATTACTAAAACACATACCTACTTGTAAATTTTATTAAGTAAATAGATAGAAAAATATAATAATGAAGACAATGGTGAAGCAAATATTGTATTTGATATAGACAATAAAAATACTACACAACTACTCGTTTATCAATTTGTAAAAGTGTTACCTTCATAAATATTATTAGTTGATTCACAATATATAATGTAATATTAAATTTTCTCGGATTGAGAAAAAACAATCAAAATCGTTCTTGTTTTTTTTTTATTGAAATTTCAACAAAGGTAAAATTTAATAAAAAAAGGTTTGTACGCTAACTCGGGTGGCAAAAATATAATCTTTAGGAAAAAATAACGTCCAATTATTCCCAAAAAATTGAGGTTTTGCAATTAAAGGGTGAAATGGCACATTGGGATACTAAATTCTATATTGACCAAAATGTGAAGTGATGTTTAACGCTCCTTGGGGATAGCACAGTGGCAATCTGGAGGCCTGTGAGAGAAATAAACTCCGGGTTTAATGGGCAGCGCACCTCCGGAAATCTTTAAAGTTATGAGCTTGTCGAGATTGAAGTAATTTTTCTGAAGCGACATCCAAATTTTGAGTATAAAGCTCTCAAGTTGAGCGCTAAAGTACTTAATTAATAATGAAACAAAGGGCTCCAGACGAAAATTAACGAGATATTTTAAATTAAGAGGTAATTGTTTTCCTCTTCGAGCGAAAATCCCGAAATTGTGAGGGCGGGATGATGGCTTGTTGGATCTTGAGGATTATTTTTAATTGCCTCCGACAAGACGCCGAAAAATCTTTTTTCACTCGGTCCCGCCCTCCCTGTTGAATTTTTGATACCGAGTTGAGGAACATCAAGTTTGCGCATAAATTATCAAGTACAAACAGATAGATAAAATGCTTCAGGTCAATTACTTAAAAAAATAGACAGGAATGAAGCAAAAAATAAATCGAAATAAAAGCTCGTTTATGTACGAAAGTTTTTAAAATATAATTTGAAAATATTAATGTTAACTTACCTTGTCTTCTTAGTTTCCATTTCCAGGAACAAAATTCAAATGAGAACTGCAAACAAACAAATCTCAAAATAAAACATAATAATTTAAATTGAAATCTTGTTCATTATTGAAAAAACATCAAAACTTGAACTTACAATAAAAACGGAAACATATTTATGTTCTAAACAAACAAAAATAATTACAAGTAAATAAAAAAAATGTTACAGTTGCGTTTTTCTACAACATTAAAATCTGTTTTTAATTCATCATGATTCGTGTAAAATAATAATATATGTGGAATGAAAATGTCAAATGGGAATGTACGTGAACATCACGAGACAGTCAAATTCATTCCCGGTATGTGGTCTATTGTATGCTGATGACATAGTAGTGCTAATGGAGAATGAACGTGAACTACAGCGTATAAGTGATTTGTAAGTGAAATGTGAACGTAAAGAACTAAGAATGAATGTAGTGAAAACTAAGATCATAGTAACTTAATATTAAATTAATATCAAAGTTTTCCCTTTGCTAGATGATATACGAGTATTCAAACACATCGTGGGAGTCTTAATAAAAGTATTATATTTTTTTGTAATTAAAATATCTTTTTTATTCAAGCAAAAGAGATAATTTTTTAAAATATCTAGATCGAGTTTTAATATAACAATTAAATTTATAAAAAACTTATTATATTTTGATAATTTTAGGTCTTCATGAAGATAATTTTGAAGTTCAAATCTCGGTGGTATCTGAAAAAAAAGAAATAAAAAGGGATCCCAGTTTGGTAAGAGTTCGTCTCGTATCAATATTCTCTTGCTATGGTTGTTCCCTCTTTACGTAAGTTAATATTGACAAAATGTACTCGTACGATGGTGGACTGCGAGTTCTGTGTCTACTCTAGTTGTTTTAAGCTCGAAGAATTGATAAATAAGACCGAAATCATAGATATCTTCCGACCACACTCTTTCATATATCTGCATTTTGAATTTGGATAGTTGACGGTTACCATACGATAAGATCTATTATTTTAAAAAAATAAATATGTTACGAAATCCGTTGTCCATTGTGTAAAATGACTTCCGTGATCTACAATGAACTTCCAGCCCAGATATTGCGGATTCCTGTTTAGATCCATTTTTTTAAACGGATACCAGTCTGATTTTTCTTTCGTCTTTCTGGTTGCTTGAAAAACATTTCCATATGGCAATAAACCTGCCAGGTTGTACTGTAAATACCAAAAGCGTAATGCAATACAATGAAATATTTTTAAAATAGGAATTTACCTAATGGGATCAACAAATTCAATCGCTATTTGAAATATATTTAACATTAAATAGAAATATTCATGAGAAATGCAGAATCCTATGTTTTAAAGCACTACATATCATGCTACACCTTTAAAATCATTTTTTGCGATTCACACAGCTCGACTTTTGAAAGATCTTCAGAGTTCAATAAATTTTTAAGATCAAAATAAAACAGTATTATTTATCTCTAAATATTCCTCGTCTCTATCTGCTACATGATTCTCATATTTTTTTAGTCTATTTTCCTTAAGATTTATTTTTTATTTTAATTTTTGTAACCTTTTGTTAAATACTGTGTCCATTCTTTGAGTTTAAAACACGGTTATGGGCACCGTTAATAATTTTTAAATAAAAGCTGGATGATTGGAAGACTGCACAAAATTTACATGTGCGTGTTAAAATTAATTTAGCTCAGAGAAACTCTTTTATCAAGACTATATGTATGAGTGTGGTAGGTGAGTTGAAAGGGAAATTGAAAGACGGTTAGCGATAGGGAATAAGGTAAACAAACAGAGTACTTAATATAATATAAAACAACCGCCCTATATAAAAGTTGCCAAAATGATAATACGTAAAAGTGTGTTAGTACTAGAAGTTTCTACCTAGTTGAGTAAGAATGCAGTTAAGATTGATACTGTGGAGTGCGTGCAGTAAGAAAAAGTGTGGAGCGTCAATGCATGAAAAAATACTAAATGAAGACATCAGAAACTAATGAACGGTTTAAAAAGATGTTTAAAATAATATGAAAAAATTTACGTTAAGATGGTTTTGACATGTAGAGAAAATAAGTGACGAAAGAATAATTAAGCGAGTATGCAAGCCAAAAGTGCAAGGTGCGCATGAAAGAGATCGACCAAGGAAAACGCGACTTGATCAATTGAACCAGATTTTGAATGAAGGTAAAATTAACATTATGAATTTTAGAAAATTGTGCCGGACGAGATGTAAGAATGCGGAGAAGTTGTGTATTTAGATACTCGTAAGCATGTACGGATGTCTGTTCTCTCATTTTACCTCGCAAGTGATATGACGTGATGATATGTATTTATATTAAAATAAAATAAATAAATAGGTAGAAGTATCAGTAAGTTAATATTTAATTAAATAAATTTCGAGACAAGACTTCAATGTTTAATATTTCGAAACCATGTTATAATTTTCTTATCAACCCAAAACTGTTACAATATTTATCCGAGGGATTCAATTAATTTTCAAATGCAAATTTTCTAAACATTGTCAACTTTCTCCAGATATTTCTCTATCAGTTGCCTAGACATTCAGCCGGATTAAGTTCAGAAATACTTCAACAAAGATATTCGTTTATTACGATTTTCACGAAACGCCCTTAGCAGTCACAACCGCTATTATTATTTTAACTGACAAGAGTCCACCTTAAATAAAATTATACAAAATCTATTGTAATATCGTTTTGTCGCTATAAAAAATCTTTTGTTTAATTTTTCTTAGATAAAAGCTCGAATTTCCCTGCGTATATTTAAAATTTATTTCATCCCTCAAAACCACTCAAAACGTACCCGATTAATAACGATTTATTTTAACCACGATTTACGAAAATATTTAACATCCTAAACATTCAGCTCATATTAAAATAATTTTTCCTTAAATATTATTTTATTGGATATATTGAATATTTTTAGTATGTGTAATTTTCTATACAAATGTTTAAAAGGGAATCGATTAACCTGCTAATATATTTTCTTGATTAAAAAGTTACAAAGTTTTATTGCGAAATATACGGCAATCAAAATTTAATACATTCGAAAAATTTCAACTGTTCAAATTAGTGGAAAAGGGAAAAGGTTGAACAAGTCTTCTTAAATTACTTAAATTTAAAAGTATCTTAAGTTTGTCATTTAAAATGACTCGTTCAGACCATGATGTATTATCGTATTATATGTCATTTTTAATATGTAACACATTCCAACCTCCTACACACCCTCGTATCCTAAATATTTCTCATCGTTTTTTTTATTTATCCTGAAACTATTGACTCCATTATTTTTTTCATCGAGTTTCACACACGATGATCGATGTATTCTTTCATATTGACAAGATGACATTACTAAGGGTCAAAATACGATTTCCATCACAAGAGTTAGTGCGTTATGTTAATTTATTTGAACCATTTACTTGGATAACATTTTTTAGAGTTAATTTAAATTTAATAAAACAAGAACCGAGTATGCAATGATGCACGACATAAATTAATTGTGAAGATGTTATAAGTGAGAAAATTTTAATTGAGGAAAACGTATGTTTTATACAGTATTTATTTTATTACACGTTGATATATGGTACCTAACATGATTATTGCCATATGGCAATATTTTTTAAATAACCAGAAACATGTTGAAGAGGTCTTGAGTGAAAACCAGATTTGAACACTATTAACAAAAAAAAAAGATAACCAACGGTATAAAACCCGCTATCTTCCTGTTGAAAGACAAGCGTCTTATCAACTCGACTACGGATGTCGAAACCACTTTGTCAGAAGTTTTTCTTTTTATCTATAAAATGGTGGATTCGTAAGATAATCTATTTTGCCTTTTCATTATTAAGGAATTTTATCAAAACTTATAATATTGTGGACCTTTTTTACCTTCTTGGTTGTTTCCTCTACTTTAAGGAGCGTGATTATCACAATCATAACCAGTATCTCTTTAATTCAACTAACATCTTGCCCTACGCAGTGCCTCCGGAAATGAAAACTTTACCACATTTTTCACATACACCTCATATAATAAACACCTTACCTCTGCTGCTCCGATAACTCACGTTTTCAGTCAGAATCCACTGCTCAAATAAGTTTTTCACATCTCATGTTATGTGATTCAAGTGTCTCAGTTTTTTTCTTGATCACACCTCAGTTTAACGTATAGATTGTTTATTCTGGCTATCAATACAATTCACAAAAAAACTGTATCCTAATCCACATCTTAAAGGAATATTTTAAACCATTTTTATAACTGTAAAAGTGTAAAAACAGTTTATATAAAATATATAAAAAAAATCCCACTTTTTTAACTTTCACAATTCTGGTTATAAGCCGTTAAGTACGTATAATATTTTGAGCCTAAAACATCTAACAATGTAGTTACAACTTTAACAAGTCGACATTCTCAAATGACTTGTTTGGGGTGAAATGAAGGAAAAAAATAATAAATGAAATAATTATTTTCTCGTTTTTCCCTTTAATGCGATAAACTAACGGGGTGAGGGGGAGAGTGGGATGAATTCAGAAAAAAATCCCAACATTCAGTATGGGAATACTTTGGCAAAAAACTTTTTTAATCTCTAACGAGAAAAGTTTTCCGAAATTGTTCTTCAGGACACGGTTCCTCTGGTATTACTTAGAATGTTTTGCTCCTCTTGAAAGCAAGGGGGATTACATTTTATTGTTTTGGGGTAAACCATTGTACAATTAATGGCTAAGGTATGAAAACGATCCGACTTAATTTTGAGTCCGCGTGGAAAAGCTTGATAGAAGGATTCGCTATTTGTTGTCACGCTATAAATTCACTCTGTCTTTTGTAGCTTTTGTAAAAAACGTTGGGTTGGGTGTTTATCATTATAATAAGCGGACTTAATTGGTTCACTTAGTATTTAACGAAAAAGTTTTTAATTAGGGATCTAATTTAACTTCTTTTATAATTACAATATTTTTTTGAGTTAATTAGCATTTCTTATGAAAAATACTCCGTTAAACTAGGAATTAGTCCATCTTATGACGTTGTGCCAATTTTTTTTATAATTTGATAGATTTTTATTATATTTATAATTATAGAGGTAAGCTTATCCTAGGACGTTATGAATAAAAAAAACATGTGACAATAGATGTTACAAATAAAAATCGAATTTATACTTCGTTTCATAACTTTGCCTTGATTATTTTTAAATACTTAAGATTTACGAGTACATATCAAACACCTCATTGAACACTATATGTAGTGTAAATTGACGTACTTTCCCTAAATAATATCCTTTTTGTGGGTTCTTTGTTATCCGAATTTTTATCTGTCTTGATTTCTTTATCGAGATAATACAACACAGAGTTGACCATTAAAAAAAATCTGCAGGCTAGTGGTGATGTTTGTACTTAATTTTTTTAAATTTTATTAGCGTATGCAGGAATGATTGGAAATTATCGTCACTTCAATAAAAATGGCAATGTCATATCAGTTGAAAGTAAATATATTCCTGGCATGAAAACAATGTCGTCACAATTACATTAAAAAAATATCTCATCTGTGATGAAGTTCCAATAACGATGTCTCGAGATCAATTGGGTTCCATTTCTTGGATTCAGATAGCGCAGTTGCGTAATGATCACTCCTTTTTTTAGCAGCAGAACGTATTGGAGCACACCCGGTGGCGTTTGATTGTTTAAGAACTCAAAAGGATAGTTGAGCGTATCGCTGAGGTCATCTGGTATGACGGAGACTGCATTTTAGTAATTTTCTCCTTGTCCTGGAATCATTTCAATCATCTCTCGGTTTATATCATAATTCTGTCAACTTATAGGCACTATAATAATTCTTTTTGATCATTGTTTCTCAGTTGATTGGTTAATTTGTGTGCCAAAAAACAGAATTTATGAGATCTCTTATATAATTATTGGGGAATTTCACAGTTCAGCTTTCACTGATACCTTCAATTGGCGAATGCTCACTCACGCAAACTTGAAAGAGTGAATGAATTGAAATAATTACCCATCTTCATAATATTCCAATCCAAAAAATCATCCTAGTATGGATGGTTTGCCTATTAAATAAAATATCCTATTATAAGCTCAGAATCAAAAGGTAACATATTTGTTTAATTGGTATTTCAAAGTAAATTGAACCTTTTCTCCATTCATACTACAATATAAGTTCAATATGAAAAAATCAAATGTTAATTTCATTCGTATTTAAAAGAAACTAATATTTCCCTCCAATGATACGTATCAGTTTCCTTTTGATTTTGTCTACAAAGAAAGTGACATGAAGCTAGACTATAAGAAGAATTCTTGAAATGAGTTTCAATAGAAAAATAATCGCAACACAACATCGGCCAAATTATTTTCGAACAAAACTTTCATCAGAAAACTGAACAATAAAGGTAACGGATTAATGCTGAGAATCCCTTGGATTGCTAAAGGGACGAATGTTTCTACTTTCGAGAAACTCTGATAAAGCACGGACTCATCTGTCTGAATGAGGTTATTTTTACGTACTTTAGCCACGCGACTAAAAAATAAGACAATAGACTGGATAAAATGAAGTTTACAGCGTCGATGGAGGGACAACTATTGCACTGGTCTGATTAAATTAAGACTTTAGAAGGACTTTCGGTGAAATAAAAACTCCGCTCTGCTTAGTCTTTCATAAATACAGAAGATACGAGTAGTAAACAAAGTTTATGATGTTTATGAAGATTATAATCGTTGTGTTGTATCCAGGGTGAAGGGAAAACTACTCAGAAGGAGCTTTATATCAAATTTGACCGTGTAACCTGCTAACGATTGACGATAACCCAATTGGCCTAAATGTATGCACTCACCTTAAAGTAACATATATGTATGTGCTTACCTTAAAGTATGTTTATGTTACCTTAAAGAAACTGGTTGTTGAAGAGGTTGAAAAGTTTACATGACAGGGTAGCGTCTTCACCAATGAGGTGGGATATGAACATTCAAATATGGTTCCAAAGTAAAATGTAAGTAGTATGTTATTATCATTGCAAAAAATATCTGGCAGTAAAGTTCTGCCTTGGAATGTAAAATTAAAATAAAAAATTCAATGGTTTTATCGAAAAAACTCAAAGTTATTGAGTTTCTGAAACAAGGAATTAATACTCAGTCAAAAAAATGTAGCAGTGTCATGGAAAATCTAAAAACTTATCAAATAACTACATATTTCAATAACATTATGTTGCAAAAGTCAGAATGGGTAGTTGAAAAGATCACAAATACCATTACCACGATCAACCACTTGCCAGACTGAGATACTTAAAATCTTGTTCAAAAAGATCTGAGGAGGCTAGATGTGATAACGTCCATCTCTGCGTTAATTTTTAACTGCAACACGTTGTAAGTATTACTTTAAAAAAATAAGATCATATTTTAAAAAGAAGTAATGTTTAACCATTAAGAGGTTTTCTTAATATTTGAAAAAAAAAATCAATTGTATTTGCTAATTTATTTTAAAAATATAGTTATAAAGTTTTACACATGAAATACAAGTATCTTGAACGAGTGGACTTGTTCTTGCTAAATAATTAGTTGTAAGAATTGTTATCTAGTTATTAGTTGTATGTAGGTATTAATTATTTCTAAAAAATCATATTTCAGGATTATAAAAAAATTAAAATAAAATGACAGGAGGGAAAATAAGATTAAGTAAGTTCATAAATTATGATATATGGTATACGTTAATTAAGATTACTTATGTTGTTTATAGTTAAGGCATTAACGTTGTGGAGGTTTAAATACATTGTAATTTATTTTTATCAAACACTGTTTATTCCACTTTTTTGTAACGGTATAACCCTACAGTCTTTTTTGTGCTCCTCTGAAGATGAGGGGAAAGCCTTGAAACCGGTAGGGTTATACCGTTACAAAAAAGTGGAATAAACAGTGTTTGATAAAAATAAATTACGATAAGATTACTTAAGTAATAAATTTGTATATATGTAGGTATAGCATTGACAAATATTTGTACCATATATTACTTTGTTTAATAAAAAAAGTTTTGCACATTCAGAAAATAAGTCCCTTAAAAAAATATCGACTTTATTTTTAAAATCCTAGTCTATAAGCGCATTCAAAGAACTTTTATTTTTCTTTCTCACAAAAGAGCGACAGTTTCCGTCTTTCAAAATAAATGTGATTATGAAAACACTGATTTTGAATAAAATTTATCATCACTATTTGACATTCGTTTAGAGCGTCAAAAGAAAAAAACAAACACTGTCCTATTTTAATATGTTAATAGTGAGGAGCTATGTTGTGTATATGGGTAAGTTATGAATGCTTATTTCACCTCTGAAATAATAATGGTATATCACGAATATTAAAAATATAACAATATTCAAGTGTATTTTGTGTTTACTCTCTTTTGAATTAAATCAAGGATTGTGTTAAATTATTTTAGCTTTGTTTCAGGTATTTTTTTCATTGGTAATGAAACAAAAAAAATAAGGAAAATACACTTAGTGGACAGACAAGCCAGTAAATACTCAAAAAAATGGTTCGATAATTAACAATAGGAAATATGCTACTTAAATAACCATATTAGATACGCGTTATTTTATCTCTTAAATAGACTGAAGGGGAACCAAACATTATTCGAAACTAACAATACCAATTATGAGCGATGTATATTCACGAATATGCTGATTAATTTTCGTGACCATATAATGCATGTACAATGTGTTGCACTTCAAAGGGGTTTTTAAAAATAATATATTATCCTTTGTGAGTATTTATTCGTCTAAAATGATTATTACGGAAAGCGCACATTAGCTAGAAATGTTAGTATACAGCAAAAAATCTTGTGCTAGTCTATTTCATGTTTACTGAATTGATCGATTTCGTGGTAATAGAACTAATATTTTTCGTAGTTGTTGCACAGGTATGATTTGTAGTTATTGCACTTGTATATTTCATAGTCATTGCACTAATCTCTTTCATAATTATTGCACTAATATATTTCGTAAATACCGCACTTGTCTATTTCGTTGTTATTAAAATGGTCTATTTTGTAGCTATTTCACTGATCTAATTTGTAGTTATTGCACTGGTTTGTTTCAAAGTTATTGCACTTGTCCATTTCGTTGTTACGGTACTGGTATTTTTTGTAATTGTTACTCTGGCTTATTTCGTAATAATTACACTGGTCTTTTTCGAAGTTATTTTACTAGTGTATTTTGTTATTATTGCACTGACCTATTTCAAAATTATTACAACGGTTGTTGTTGTTATTTTTTTATCCACTGCACGGATTTCTCCTGTTACATAATGAGGGTCTGTACCAGTCTATTTCGTATTTATTGCACTGGCCTATTTTACAGTAATTGAAATAGTCTGTTCTATAATCGAGAAAGTGTCGCCTAATTTATTACTTAATTGACAAAAATAAAGAAGAAGAGTATGTCTGTAGGTCAAGCAGGAGTATACAAAACACAACTTTATTTGCAGTTTGCCGTGAATGAAATTTTAACGGTTGCAAATATTCGGAAATGAATAAAACGTAAGTACGTAAGAAGATATTTCGTGCAAAACTTAAAACGAAATATCCAAATTATCCTTTTCTTTCGTATGGTACCTCTCAACATATCAAAGAGCGTGGACGGGAGAAAGAATTGTCTTTAAACCCTTTAATCAAGTCTTCGTATTTAAATCCACTGATACAGGGAAAACACTCGCGATTATTTATTGAGCATGTTGCCAATACTACTGCATGTGAAGAGACAACAAAACTCACACACATATATTCATCCCCTAAGAATATTATTTACAGAAAAATTATCTTATTAGACATTTTTTGTTGCATTGAATGTGTTTATTAATTTTTAGGAAGGGCATATGCATAATTAAGCAGATAAGTACTTATCTGCTTAATTTTGCATATGTCCTTCCTAAATCAGGTAAACTGGAATATTAAAAAAATACATATTGGTGCCGTCGGGAATCGAACCCAAAACTCCCTTGCGGAAGTCAAACATCTTAGCAACTAGGCCACGAAGGTCGTCATCCAACTTAAGGAAACTCTGGGGAGATTCACAAAATGAAACAATTAAAAGTACTCGTGATGACACTGTTTTAAGGAGTTACGTTCGTGATTATGTTATTTTTTCATATTACGAACCATATTAAGAAATGTCAAGCCGAGCCGAACCGGAAATAATTGGATAACATCATCAAAGGAATGTTAAATTTGTCAACTCCCGAGGAGTATTTAGCTTTGAGTCAAGTCGTACTTGAGAATTCTTGATGCTCCAATTTAAAATTGTCTTTTTCCACGGTCGATTCCCAGTACGGTGTTAAGTCGGGCGCAAAATATTGTGACTGAAATCTTGGAAATTAATGCTCGTGAAAAGATTATTTTCAGCAAATGCTTCTTGTATTTCAAATGTAAAAAAATTCAATTGCGAATTTTCTTTTGTATTTGAAAGAAAATGGTAAAGAAATCAAGAGATTATTAAAAACATTTTATTGTTTTTTTTTAAAGTAAACTTTGTTTAAAGTTAAATAATTTTTTGCTGTATAGTAATTTGATTTCAAAATTTGTTTTAAGTTTTAAGTAAAATATTACAATACGTTAGAGTTTTTGTATAATAAATAAATAAATACAGGTTTATTGATAGCAGCATAGTTTGTACATAATACATTTAGACACATTTCAAGAACACATTAAAAATATAATACATTAAAAAACAGAAGCTATCAATAGGTCTGGGCTCATCTAATAATATCCCCCCGGCCAAGATACACCCCACCAATAAAGAGCGAGCCCAGCTACGGGGACATCAGATGTTTTTCAACCCACACCCTTGAACATGTAGAACAAGAAGATAAAAAAAACACAGAAAATAAATAGATGACAAAAAAAAAATACATTCAAGAGAGATATTATTCTTTAAAAAATATTATTCTTTATAATAGATATATTAATTATTCTTTAAAAAACAAAAAAATTAAAATGAAGGAATGATGAAAAACTTATTACAAAAATAATCAAAACAGTAGAATAGAAGGTATGAGAAGTTAAGTAAAACTAAAATATGTAGCGCAAGTTCTGAAAGAAGGAATATTGAAAATCCTTTATAATAAGATTATATGCATGACAAGGTGTACGGACGTGGTAGAAGCAAAATATGTGTACCAAGATAAAATAAATTGGAGATCTGAGTTTTCTGCTTATCCCAATAGAGACATTGCATGATAGTGATGATGATATAGATGAATAATATTTTAAAGTGTTTATTTTGAAATTTACTTTTACAACCATCTGTCAAAGTTAAAATCAAAATCATCTGTCCAATTTAGTTTAAGATTTAATATCAAAGAAAGTCCAGGCGTAAATAGTAATAAAAATAATAAAATTACAATTTATTGAGCGCCGTTCAGAGAGTAAACTCTTTTTAAAGGCATTCAATTTGGGATTTGAACCTCATACTATTGACATTAAAATTATAATAAAATAAACAAACGCATACGTTGAGTTTATAGAAAGGAAGGTAGTGACTCATTTGCATATAAAGGGTTTCAAATTGAGCGGTTTTTTTAATTCTTGGATAAAACACAGATGGCGTCGCGAACTTGCTTGGGTCTTGTGACATTTGAGAAGTGTAATGTATGACATTTATAAAATTTGAGTCGTAGAAAATACAACAACACGTTTAAATTGTTAAATTATTTCATATATTGTAATCTCCGGAAACGGTAATGTTAATTGGTCACCAAGATCACGTGATCTGACACCGTTGGACTATATTGTCTGGGGTTACGTAAAAAACCAGGTCTGTCATATAAGAATGACCCTTATTCAACCCCTGAGCTGAAGGACGAAATTATTCGCGTTTTTGGTGAGTTAGAACCGCAATTATGCCAAAATGTCATACATTATACTTCAATGACCAATAAAAGGTTTTTTGAAATCAAAGCAAATTGTGTGTTTTATTCAAGAATTAAAAAAAATAGAATTAAAAAAAACCGCTCAATTTTAAAGACCCTTGGCCAGAAAAACATATTAGATAAAAAAATCTACAAGGAGAAGACGAGCTACAAAGAAACTTTTGTAGAACTTCGATATGTGCTATTATCACATTCGGATTTCGGTGTAGAGAAATTTATTGGGCAGTGTTCATATAACATCATAAATTTTGATAAGACCTCCCAAAAATGGTTGTCTTCAAGTGCTTCCTAAAGCTACACGCGCTACCCATATCTCTAGCATTAAGAGGTAGACCATTCCATGTCACAGAACCAACAACAGCAAAAGCTTTATCATAATACCTCACCTCATTGAATCGTTTTGGAACAATGAATTTATTAGATGAAGAATAAACAGATCTTTAAGGTTGACTTCCCTTCCAAGGATTTTTTTTTCCAATTTGAAAGAAATAATGAAAATATCCAATTAAGGGACTTAGATACAAAATAATAAAATTTGAAATCAATCCGTTCGCGATACTTACACCAGTGTAAACTTTTTAGAAGCGGGCCAATATGGCAATATTTAGGAATATCAAAGTCTAGTCTGAAAAAATACTGGAGTCTTAAAATTTGTAAATTAGGTAAACTAGAATAAATAGAATTACAATACTCCAGACGCGACACAACAAATAGAATAAAAAAAGTTTTTATTTCCCATGTTGGAAGACATTGACGTACATATTTTAGCTCTTCTAGATTATAGTCTGAAGAAACCGAATGACCTATTTGTCTGTCGAAGCAGAGGTTACTGTCAAGAAATACATAAAGGATTTTAATGTCATCTACTATGCTACCATAAATATTATTTTTTATGATAAAATATTTTTTATACATTATCATTGTACTCGTATAAATTGAAAATATTATATTTAATAAAAAGCTTCATAATAAATTCAACAAATTACTTTTCAACTATATTTATCTTAAATTAAAAGAAAAATCAAAGCCGATTTCATTTAAATCTAAAATATTGTTAAATAAACTCCATGAGTGTGATAACTATTTTAATTATGATTGCAGTAACTTTGTGAATGTTTCAGCTCTAAATGTTTTAATATTATGAAATTTGTGGTTAAGATAAATGAAATTTGTGGTTAAGAAATGAGACCACTTCGTCATAGGCCCTTCCTAGTGAAGTGATTCTCTTTATCTACAAAATGGTGACTTAATGCATTGTTTTGCAGTTATTCTCATCGGTTGACTTTTCTATTAAAACTATTTAAATAATAAATGTTTTGTGGATTGAATACTCTTAAACACGGCTTAGCAAGCAGAAATTATTACCTTAGCTCTGGAAATAAATATAAAGAACTATATGTCAGATTTCTTTTATTTTTATCAAAATAAAAAATATAGTAGAACATTGTACTTTATATGATTTAAAGTTATATAATATCATTTGAAATTATTTTTATAGTAACAAAAATCTGATTAAAGTAACAAGCTTTTTAAATAGATAGCTAACGTTGATGTGAGAATAAAATGCTCTTTATATAATAAATGATTTAATACAAGATCATCACAACAATGCGTAAAAGGTGGTAAATCTGATATAACGTATGTAAAGAGGAAGATAAATTATAAATGTACTATTCTTTTTGTATAAATTTTAAATTGGCGAGGTGAGGGGCGGGCGGCTAACTCGAGACAGTCCCTTGTTGTACAATCAAATGTGACAATAATTAAAATTTTAAAATCCTTTTGACTTGTGTACTCACATGCTTACGAGTTTGCATACATTTTATAATTTTTTGTGTTGACCTACTTTTTTTACTTTTTTTCTTTAATAATTTTGTAATGTAGACTTTACCGTCCATAAAAACGAAACAATGGTAATTTTTTTTTAAAATAATTTAAGGTCAGCTTATACATGAGGATTATTAAGAGATAAAAGAAATTATAAACTATGTGTGAATTTAGAAAAAAATATGTGTGAGTTTTTTGTATTGACCCAAAATTTCGTGTGCCATTTCTTCCTGTATCATTTAACCACCTTACACATACATCTACCATGATTTAATATCCAAGCGATCCCTCTAAGGTTCACACATGGCAACGCATCTCTTCCACCTGCCAGCAGAAGGTATATAAGGCAACCAAGGGAACGCAGTCATTAGGGTAATCACGCGTTATCTGGAGCCCGTTACATTCGCGCTAACGAGCGCCGCTCCGCCCTAAACTCTGCTCCCTGATCCCAGTTCCTTGCGTCACAGTCTTCTTGCTTTATGACAGAGAAATTTCCAAATCATTAGTTCATACTGTTTATATAAAAAAGTTCGTGTCTTATCATTCTAGAAGACTGATCGTCTTGTGGGTTGCAATCATATCAGGAGTAGAATGAGAGCAGGGGAGGATTGCTTTCGATCATTAAACAGAGCAGTAGTTTTATTTGTTGAGTTTTAATAATGTATCCATAGCCCAATTGGTAATACGTATGTTTTCCGATAAGAGGGTTGCGTGTTCATTTTCCGTTGGAACCCTGATATTTTAATAAAGTATTCTCGACCTGTTGGCGATCGATTTCTAATGATGATTTATCATAAATGCCATATTTATTATTGTCGATTCTAATGATGATCAATCCATAACATTATTTTAAATGCAATCGTTTTTTTTATAATAACTGTCCTTTTGATTGCGGTCGATTTCTAATGATAATCAATTAAAAGTGTAATATTTTCACAGTCGATTTTTAGTGATGATCTAAAATAAATATCCTTTTAATAATGCTCGATTGTAATGATGTTCAACCATAAATTTCGTATTAGTTGCGGTCGTTTTATTACGACGAATAATTATAAATGTCTTATTATTCCCAGTTGATTTTTAATGTTGATCAACCATTCCTCTACCATTATTTGCAGTCGACTTCTAATGATGATCAATCATTCATCTTCTATTATTCGTAGTCAATTTCTAGTGATGATGAAACATAAATGTCTTATTAATAACAGCCAACTGTTGATCAATCAATCATAAATAACTATCTCCGTAATAATGACACCTGTTTTCCAGTACGTGGATTTTGGGTTTGATTCCTATTGAAAAATAATTTTTAAAAAAAGGTTTTCAGTATTTTTCCTTAAATGCCTCGGTAACGTATTTCTGGTTAGTTAAAAGAAATTGTAACATGACGATACATCCGTCAGGTTATATTGTTTACAACAAAATTGTTATATGTATCAACATCAAGTGATGTCTCAATAGGAGTAGGCAAAGATAACTGGTAGTTCATCATTTTATTTTATAGTGGCACACATCTTTAACTTTGCCACGTTCATATACTTCATCATAAATATTCTCCTATTACAGAAGTTTTTCACTGTCCCTTTTTTCAAAATTTTGTTAACTTGATCGTGCAGCTTTTATTAGCTCTTCCCAAATTTTCAAACCTTCTTTACTTGTTTCATAGATTATCTTTGTATTTTTTTTCTATGTGATCCAACCATTTCAATGCTCATTTATTCGCATTAAATACTGCATCTTCTTTCAATTCGCATTCTTTAATCTACTATTTTTTTATCCAGTCATATATTATTTTTCCACGAATTCCAAGCTAAACTTTCATCTTATTTTCAACACAGATTCCATTATGAGCAGCCAGTTTTGGTTCACTTAAAATGCTCCAGTTGGTATACACATTAACTCATCATTCACTCTATTTCTTGCTGCAACTCGATTTTAAATATTTCTTTTTTATGTCCACATTTTTGCTTTGTAAATATAAAAGCTTCAGCGAAAAAAGGAGTAGAGTTTTTTTTCGGGATAAACAAGCCACTAATGGTTTTCATGTTTTACAATATTAATAATTTTCTAGCTTATTATACCTTGAAAACAAATTCCAACTTTTGCAGTGTAAAGAAAACCGTTTATGCAAAGATATAAATATCAAAAAATTCAAAAATTAAAAGGTGCAAAGAGCATATAAGCTCAGCTAAGCGGGACGCAGATAAGGCATACAAAACTGTCGTTGCAAAGCACTCTACTGAGAATACATTCTTTTTGGGAGTGACTGGGCTTGAACAATGGAGGGATTAAAACAATTGTCAGTGTTCAACAGAGAATTTCTAATTTGAATATCGCGCGCCAACATTTACTGAATGGAGTTTTCAGTAGCATTGTTTTTCATGCGGTCGCTTTTATTATTTTGCTATTGCTGTTTTCATTTAATTATATTTTACGAGGGTGAATTTTATGAGATGATTATGTCAAAAATTTTGCACTAGATTATATTATTGCTGAAGTTTGTATGGTTTTAGTAAGATGTGTTTTAAAACAGTATAGAAATAAGCATCATATTCGATAGTGATAAGGGACGGACTTAACAATACATGAGAAATTTTTATATTCATAATAAATTACGCATATAACTTCTTTGGTTCATTATCTTATTAAATTGATTGGTTTGCGTACTCCCTCTTGACCCACGCTATCACCAAATATTTAATTGTATTGTATCATTCTTACGTTGTATACAGGATAACTTGACGTGTTAATTTCTATTATGAAATGTCTTACTATCAACCAGAAAGATTTTACAGAGGCTAAAAGCAAATTCAAGATTAGAAAACTTTTTAGAAAAAAAATGGCTACCAACGGGAATCGAATCCGCAAAGCCCAGGCTCGAAGACTGACGTCTTACAAACCAGGCCAAGTTGTTCTTAATTATTCACTGTGCTATCAAGCAACATTTATTGCGGTTGTACAGTTTAAATATTCAATAAGAGTAACGTATGGATCCTTTCCATTAGAAAATATGTATAACTATTTTGAATTGTTTGTTTTTTTTTCCTTGAATTAGTATGTTACACGAATAATGAGATGGATTATTAAGGTTTATACTGAACTATTTTTATCATTATATAATTCATGAATCTGTACGAGTACATATATGAGTTTTAGTTATCTTAAAACACGTTCATATACAAGACGGTCATAACAAAAGGTTTTACATCCATGTATTTCCAAATTTAATATTAATTGTATCACAATTATGTAAAGTAGTTTGCAATACCAATCATAATACAAATATGCCAAAACCCGTACGATGGTTATCGTCAAAGAAATAATACGAGAGTTAAATTTTGAATACAAGAGAGCGAGAGAGGAATACTTGGATTCTCTCCGAAAGTAATTTGAAATTTGAATCTCGGTGGGTCCGTGATACTGAACGAACTTTAAATACCTAGGTAACAATTTTTGAACCGGTGTAAAAGGGGACGATGTATTAATGATATATATAAACAAATTTTACATTTATGAATATATATTTTCATAAATGTAGATTTTTTTACTTCCGTGAATATTTCACGGGTTGCAACTAGTTTGATAATTATACGTAGTGAGGTCCAACAATTTGTAACCTAAGGATATAATATGCTGAAATGAAACAAAAAAATCAACACGGTCCCACTGTAGTTTGTTACATTTTTAGAACGATGAATACATTTATTAATATCACTGAAAAAATATTCCGTAGTGACTGCTTCTGCTGGTCTGCCTTGACAAGGGCCATATTTAATAGACTTGCCTGACTTAATTTTTCATTGAGGAATACGACAGAAATGATTCTTTGTACACAGCATTTAACCGTGGATACATTTCTGCCG
Organism: Odontocerum albicorne; assembly: GCA_949825065.1. Classification (NCBI taxonomy): domain Eukaryota; kingdom Metazoa; phylum Arthropoda; class Insecta; order Trichoptera; family Odontoceridae; genus Odontocerum; species Odontocerum albicorne. Next base: position 32,833,459 of record OX463848.1, on the reverse strand, counting down.
GGATTATAATTTTGTTTATAAAGAAACTAGATAACTGCGTGATATTCAATTTTTATTATTTTAGAAGATAACGAAATAATACATATTTTATTGGATCTAGTTAACATATTACTGAAGATATAGGTATCCAATTTTATTGGATCTAGTTAACATATTACTGAAGATATAGGTATCCAATTTTATTGGATCTAGTTAACATATTACTGAAGATATAGGTATCCAATTTTATTGGATCTAGTTAACATATTACTGAAGATATAGGTATCCAATTTTAATTGTAACATCGCTTGACCATGCGCTGCGACCAATGCATGGTTTATGTCTTTACATACTCGTTCAGATCGAAACTTGTTCAGATCGAAACCTTTTAGACTTTACAACGGTATGTAAAATTATAGGTAAAATGTTCACGCATTCAATAAAATTAGTTTGATTATATAATTCTTCACATTTAAAAAAAATTTACATTATATATCATTTTAAATTTACATAGTTTTAAAAGAAAACTGGAGCATCGAGTACAAGTATACAAAAATTCTGAAAACCCTACCTTTTGAGAATTAAAAGAACCGCTTCACTACACAAGGGGTGTGATAAAGTAATGTCTTTATCACAAAGTTTATATACTTTTCCTAAATAGTAAAATACTCAGCTGAAACATTAACACTGCAATTTGTATATGTGCCCAAACTGGTAAGACGCCTGTTTTCCAGCCCGAGGGTTGCGGGTTCGATTCTTGTAGGTAACCAGATTAAAAATCAGTGGAATGGTGCTATAACAGTGAAATAGAAATCAAATGAAAAATGTAATATAATAATAATAGTATAGAAAAATAAGTAAGTTATATGTTACAAATGTATTACTACAAAATATAAAAAGTCAAAATGAAATAATTATGTTATATGTCAAAAGTAGACACAATATGACCAACTCCCTCACCATACAAAAGTAAAACACAATATGACCAACTCCCTCACCATACAAAAGTTAAACACAATATGACCAACTCCCTCCTCACCATAAAAAAGTTAATCACAATATGACCAACTCCCTCACCATACAAAAGTTAAACACAATATGACCAACTCCCTCACCATACAAAAGTTAAACATAATATGACCAAATCCCTCACCATACAAAAGTTAAACACAATATGACCAACTCCCTCACCATACAAAAAAAAACTAAGTTCTTTCTTGGTGAGGTATTTTGCAAAGTAAAGGAATTATTTTAATACACATTTACGTCTTTTATTCATTTTCCACGTTCATGTTTCACTCCCACACATTAATGTAAAAAAATATATATCTTAATTAAAAAATATACCTACGTCTTTCTTGGTATATCATGTTTATTCTGCATTATTAAATTAACTTAAAATCTCCTATTGTGGTAGTATTTTAAACACTCGCTCTCATTTTACTATTGTTATTTAAACCACTAAAAGATAAATGAAAAAATAAGAGTTTACCGAATGGAACAGACAGAAATAAATATTAATAAATGATGGAAAAATCTAAATAAAAGTTTGACATTGTTCTGTAAACAAGTCCAGACAGTGTTTCTCCTCCCCTGAAGTGTGCAAGCTGAGAACAATGGTTTGGAGTGGTCTGGCGCAGTAGCGTTGGGCGCTAGAACGCAAAGTACGCCAAGAGCGCCGAGGTGTCCAGGTGAAGGCGGCTCAGTTCTCTCTAGTGCCACTTCGTTCAAGTACAGTACTTATTCATTCTGCACTATCACAGTGAATCTAAAACACTTCTCAAAAGATTTCCTTACATTTGTTTTGTACTCGTATCTATTACGAACTGAATATTAATATTTTGGAAGTAAAATTAAAAAAAAATAAAGTATTTTTTCTAATGACATCTAACCACATAAAGTTGTTTCTTCAAATTGTAGTGACCATAAACAAACAGGAGAGGCTTTAAAACAATAGTTTGTAATTTAAGGATGAGAAAAATAATGAATATGCCAGACAACATTTATGTGTGTTAGTAAAAGCTAAATACGAACTTGGGCATATCTTGAAATAAATATTAAAACTGTTAAGCGAGTCCAACAATACGAATATGTGAGCTACTGGCCGAATGATCGATGATGGAACCTGTCTCCAGAAATCAAAGTAAAAGTATAGACGGTTAGAAGTTACTTCTATAAAAGGCAGAATATCCTTCGTTACATGGATTTCAATCGACTACTTCTCTATGGTGTTGAAACACCAACTCGTACTAAAGCCATGACAAAGGAACATAAAGCTTTTGAAATGTGCTGCTGTCGAAGAATGCTGAGAGTCTCATATGTTTGATGGATACTGTATAAAATGATGAAATATTTAACACTTCCCTTACTGTGCTAAAAAATCCCGCCAGCCACGTTGTTGGACTCTAAGTGTACAGTAAAAAATGTATGTTTTAAATAAAAATTATGCAAAATCTGCTAGATTATTTTTTGTAATTAGCTATAAAAATCATTTTATTTTGTATTAAAACGTCGAATAATATAAAATAAGCGCAAGAAATTATAAAATAAGAGCTGAAACAGAGAGACGACATTTCTATAGGAATTTCGTTTGTACAGTGACAATTATGGTGCGCACAGAAATCATTATCCCTACTTACTATCTGCGTATGCGTAATAGGGGTTTCCAACCGTTTAATTTTTTTCCATAAATAATACAATAAAATGTAGCGTGTATTTTTTTAGAAATAAAAATAAAATTCGAATTAAGACAATAAATAACATATTAACCAAATATAAAATGAATATATAAATACAAAAATAATAATATAAAAACAAACACAAAATTCAAATCAATTAAATAAGCAATTTGGAAAATATAAACACTACAAAAAATTAGAAAATAAGACAAACCTATAATCAAAGTTTAATACTGTGGAGAAAGTTATCGCAATTGGGGCACAAAATAACTTTTGTTTCTATTCTATGTACTAAACACACAGGTGTTTGACAAACATTGCAGAATAACCTGGTTCTTTTTCTCGATCAAATTCCTTTTCTCGGCAAAATCTTCTGATTCTGATATATTGCCTGTCGCCTCAAATCCCAAATCGCTATCGATATTTCCCGCCATCTAAATAATTATTTTTTTGAAAATGAAAAAATAAAGAAAAATGTAACAAATATACATTTATCATAAAAAGAGTAACGGTACAATAGAACATACCAGATAAAAAATAACAATAGAAAAAAACATACCAGATAAAAAATAGAAAAAATAACTAAAATTAGGATTATAAAACTGGTAACAAATCCCTGGAACGGATGTAAAATATGAACTATCAAAAATAAATAAGTCATGCGCACATTTTTGGCACACTTCGAAAAATTGTCGATCTAATATAAAATATTCATTTCTGTGGATATTTATAAATGTTTTTATCTCGTAATGACATCATTCAAATCATATAGATTTTGATGAGGAATACATAAAGTATGAAGACCCTGCAATCAGTATATTTAGAGAAATAAAATAAAATATAAGTGCTGGTAATTCGCGTCCTATCACCGTATGGCAAGTGTTAAACGGATTAATAAAGAAAGATAAATATTATCCATCATCTAAAGTTCTTATCTTCCGCTGGAATAAGTATGTAATCATTAACTACAAGTAATATTTTTTGGAATTATTTTTTGTAAATCGAACTCGAAATCTCCGGGTTTGAAGACAGACATCTTACCAACTAGTTCATGGAGGTTGTCTGGAATATAGATTGTGTTTTCAAATAATGTTTATAACGTTTGAGTCACATTTTCACGAGATTACTTGTGGATTAGATTACTTTGGAATTAAATAAGTCTTCAAATATTGCGATGTAAAAATATTGTTAAATTACAAACTATTCAAACCGCTTAAAAGACCGCTTTCCTTAACCTAATTTTAATAAGCATTTTTTTATCACTGAGCTTTTTAATCTCAAAAATATAATTTAATCAACAAAATATTTTCTTTTATGGGTTCAATGACTGTTAAACGGTAAGTTCTATTGCGTACGTATAAAAAACTCCTTGAGAAGGTTTTCATTTCAAAATGGTGCAATAGACATATTCATTGTTACTTGAATAATTTGAAGATAAACTGATACAGAGTATTTTGCTCTAAAAATAATTATTTACTATGCCAATAATTTAAATAAACTCAATAAGAACATTATACTCTAAAATATATTTATTACAAAGGTAAACAAAAAAAAAACATTATCCTATAATGAACTAATTTAAATTTAATATTTCAAATATAAATTAAGAGAAATAATTATACTACATGAATCATTTTCTTTAATAAATAAAAACAAACAAAAAAATACTACAATATATTACACCGTAATCAACTATAAACAATAATTATTCAAAGATAAACTAAAAAAGAACATTTTAACTTTATAATGAATTATTAACCATAATTAAAATTCAAAGATAAACTAAAAAAAAGCATTTTTTCTACAATTAATTAACCATTTTTCTCTACAGCGAATTATTCAAATTAATAATACAAAGACAGGCTAAAAATAATGTTTTATTCCGTTTTGAATTATTTCCTTTGATGATTCAAAGATAAACTAAACATGAATATTTAACTCTTTAATGAATTATTTACCATAATAAAAATTTAATGAATAGCTCAAAAATAACATTTTACTCTTTAACGAGATATTTACTATGATAATTAAAAAATATACTCAAAAACTATTTTTTTTTTCTAAAACGAATAATTTGCTTTAATTATTAAAAAAATTAACTCAAAAAGAACAAACCTCATAATTGCAATAACAAGGAATAAAATTTAGATATTACGTATATGGCACAATGGTGAAAGTGATATTCCTACCGCCCCAGGAAGGAGATCACCATTAGCGGTCATTTGATGTTTCTGGACCCGTCGGGGGTGCTCTTGTATTCGGAATGGGGAAACACGCTTGTTTAGGGGAGCAAATTATTCAATTTTAGTGGCTACCTTACGCGTTCTTCAACTCCCTTATATGCCATAAAAAGAAATACGGTATAATTGCTATTTAAAATATTAAATTTTATTCATTGCGGAATACATTAATATTAAAAAATAACAATGTTGATGTGTTTTAAATAAATGAGTTGATCATGAAAATGGGTTTTTAATTAATTTGAGTATTTTGAATTATTTAATGATTTTTAAATATGTATTAAAGGTTTTGAATTTAACTAAGTAGAAATCTATTCAGATGATGGAAGAGTTACAGTACCCAGCGGTAAGTAATACACATGGCTTTGTAGAGCGTCGTCTCTGTCGCACGATGCGCTAATAGTCCGGTACGCGACGACGCGACGGAACATGTGTATGAATGACAGAGACGACGCTTTACAAAGCCAAAGTTAGCCGATTATGGCCGACAGTCTCTTTCTTAGCCCGATGTGTATTACTTACCGCCGGGTACTGTAAATAGGTTATCCCAAGGCGTGAAGCAATATGAAACAAAGTCAATGGGGAACAAAAACATATTTATTTGAACCGGATAGTTTCAAAATATGCTAAGATGATAGTCCATATTACACGAGGGGACCATTTTTGACAGAACACGGAATTAAGTGATCAGGGATGAATGTGAACCAAAGGCGTTGAGTAAAATGAAAAAGAGCACGCTGAGATGGTTTGGGCATGTAGAATAAATTAAATAAGAACTATTTGCAAAACAAATATAATGTGCAAATATTGTATCAAGTGAACAAGTGGTTGGATCATGGTTGGATCATGGTTGGATCATGGTTGGATCATGGTTGGATCATGGTTGGATCATGGTTGGATCATGGTTGGATCATGGTTGGATCATGGTTGGATCATGGTTGATATATGGTTGGATCATGGTTGGATCAAGTGAATTATATTTTGAAAGAAGAAAACGTAGAAAGTCAGAGAAATCGTAGAAGGTGTAAAGATGTCAACTTCTACAAATGTAACAGCATCAAATTGAAGAGAGACAACATAAACAATGGAAGATGTATTCAGTGGAATTGATTCAGAATGAAAAGTGACAACAAATTGTAAGTAATCTATTACATTTTTTTCTTCGAATAAACAAATCGTAAAGCTGTCATCAAAATGTATACTTCAAAAGTTACAACATTTTTTTTTTAATGTAATAAAATATTTCTAATAATTAATTACAATGTACAATCTAAGATATGGACATAATATTGTGTGTTTACTATACCAATGAAAGGCAACATACATTTCAGGAGGCAAATCTCCTGGCTCCGCAATGTACGTAAATGGACTGGCATAAAGGGCGTTGGAGATCTTTTTCGGGCTGCCGGGGACAAAGGTGTCTACTCTCAGGTGGTATTCAACTATGGGGAGACCTGACATGAAACTGGGAAGAAGAACTATACCATTTCTCCTTCATATCTACTTGAAAACTTCCACTTTCTTTCTAAACAAGAACTCCTTTTGTGTACCAACATACCTCACCTCATTTTACGTATATTCATTTGCCGTCCAAGCGGCTCGACTCTAGAAAGAGCTTTCAAGAGTTATCAAATGTACACACCATCCTTCGCATTCAAGAGTATCATTTTGCCTAATTTTTCGTTCCTTAACTTTAACGAGTTCCTTTGATATAGCTCTACCATTATTGTTAGAATAATAAAAAAACTACTTGAATTTTAATGTATGCCATATTTTGTAAAATTTCTCATGGATTCTACGAGGCATATCCAGAAAGTAAGTGTACTGAATTTTTGTAGGTTACAATTTTTTTTATTTAAACAAAAAAATTACGTGGTTACCGTAGGTACATATGTAAGCTATTTTTCGACATAGTCGCCATTCCTCTCAATGCAGGTGGTGAAGCGGGGTATCAACTTTTTGATGCCTTCCTCGAAGTAGTTTCCCGCCAACCCCTCCGTCCACTTCTCCACCTCTTCCTTTACCTCCTCGTCGGTTGAAAACCTTTTTCCACCCATGTGCAGCTTCAGGGAGGTAAAGAGATAGTAATCTGAATGTGCAAGGTCAGGGGAATGCGCGGGATGGTTCAGGACATCCCATTTAAACGAGGCGAGCAGTTCCTTCGTGGCGTTGGCCGTGTGTGGTCTGGCATTATCGTGCAGCAGGCAGACTCCCTTTGTCAGCATGCCTCTCCTCTTGTTCTGAATCGCTCTCCGCATTTTTTTTAGGGTCTCACAGTATCTTGCAGAGTTGATGGTCTCCCCTTGAGGCATATATTCAATTAAAATTATGCCTTGACAGTCCCAAAACACGGATGCCATGATTTTCTTGGCTGAAATTGTGGTTTTGAACTTTTTGGCGGAGGGTGAAGAGGTGTGACATGACCGTTTTTAAACTCGCGACACCACTTGTACACACTCGTACGATTCATAGCTTTATCACCATATGCAGTTTTCACCTCATTATAAACCTCAACCAGAGGTTTTCCCTTCCAAACGAGATAACGGATGACGCCGCGTATTTCGCACTAGGCGGGAGATTGGATTGACATTTTTCACGAAACGTGTTGTCGCGTCGACACTTCTCAACATACTGACCTCAAACCGGACTCGTTGCGGAGGGGAAGAGTCAGGCTACACGGAAGTGTAGCCAATATGTCGAAAATAAAATCCATCCGGTCGTGAGAGCCTCAGTACACTTACTTTCTGGATACGCATAGTATAACACCTCAAAGGATGGTCGGATAGAAAAAAATGCTGTTTATCAATTAACCTGCCATATTACTATGTATAACCATGTATCATGCATAAGGAATACATAAAATACTAAATAATATAATATGTGGAAATATTAAAAAAAAAACACCAATTTCACAAAATATTTATTGGCTCAATTTACGCGGTTGAACGTTTTCCTGGAACCAATTACTCACGTAAATGGAATGGTTACTGCATGTCAATTTCTGTCATAAAAACTTGAATAAATGTCTTGATATTTCCACAGTTCAAGGCGATGACGCACCCTATATTCGGGACCATTAAAGCTAACGACTTCATTTTTCCATAAATTAATCATTCAAAAAAAAACTTTGCTTTTGTCTATTGTCTTTGTTCCGAATATAGTTTTGTCTTTGGTCATATAACAACATTATCATTGACTTTCATAACATTCGTATTGTATGCAAATCAGCTTCTTTGTTTAAACTGGAAGCTCGTGAATTTTAGTGTGGCCGTATATCGTGGAAGAAAAATATGTTAATAAATCGATACACTGAAGTTTTTTATGTTTATTTACTGGTCGTGAGAAGGTTAAATTTTCAATTTATTTTCCTTTTTGGGTAGAATTTTTATGATAATTGTTCTTTTTTGTATTAAATTATAGTAATTTTCATACTTGCTCGGTCTCCATTTACGCGAATTTACTTTAACGCAATTTATTCTGTTTGGAACTATCTGGAAGGTAAAGAACAGTCAAACAACACTCTCGATATACAATACATTTTAGTGTCATCAACATTGACAATTTAAATAGTTGAAACTGTAAAAGCAACAATCATAACAATGGAAGATTCACCTAGTGAGAGCGATTTTCAATAAATAGGTACAGCAAATGGTAAGTGTTTTTTATCGTAAAATTAATTCGTAAATCTCTCGTTCAAATTGTATTGTAAAAGTTATCAGTAACCACTTATATAAATAGATTTATTAAAAAATAACTTTATGTATAGAAATATGTAAAAGATCTTTATTTTATGCGGTTTTCGTTTACGCGCTGTTTTCCTTTAACCAATTACCAGCGTATATGGCATGATTAACAATTTTTTTTTGTAATTTCATATGCTACCCCTCAACATGGTTTATTTGAGGGTTCGGCCATGTTGAAGAGTAAAACCGGGATATATCATTATCTCCGACTCCAGTAGTGTAACCTATGGTGTAACCTATGGGTGGAAAAGGTACGAAATTCACTGTTCGTCTTTGCATCTGTTAGAAAACTATAGTACGTGAAGAGGCAACAGTCGGCGTAAGCGAATATTGAAACCACACGAACTTTTTCACTACACTGAGATGATTCTTTTTTGGGTACTTTTGGTCATCTAAGCCGAAATCCTCAAGTTGAAGTCAAGCGTCTCACCAACTAGGTAACGGAGGTCTTCATTATAATAAAAATATATCTGTGGATATAATACTTCACAATTTAGAATCGTTTTTTCTATTTCTTTCACAAAAAAAAAATATCGTGTGTTGAATCGAATTTTGACAGTGTTAAATTATAGCGTTTGTGTCTAAAAATTTCACAACACAGTTTCTTATGTGGGTCGAATTACTTGCAATGTTTTTCGTACCGAAATCAAGAAATAACGTATATAAGAATAAACAAATTAAGCAAAAGGTGTAAAATTTTTACACTAAATTCCTAATGACCTCTGTAACCCAGTTTATAAGTCACCTGTCTTCCGACCTATGGACTACGGATTCGATTTTTGTTGGTAACAAGTTTTTTTAAAAGGGTTCCAGTCTTGTTTTCATTTGAGGCCTGTTTAACACCTTTCTAGTCGATAGGAATATATTGTCATACGGCGATAAGTCTTCTAGGTTATATTATATGTAACGAAAGCAAAATACAACACAATGCTTAACCTTTCTCTTCCTGTGCTAAAAAAATCCGAGCGTTCCGGTGCTGTGTATTCAATACACATCAATACACATGTAAAAATGAGCGATTTAAAATCGAAAAAAAAAGAATGTTCATAGCTAATCGCAAGTCTAAAGTGATAATAATTGAAATTTAATTGCTGAAAAAATGAAAAAAAAAAAACATCGGCAGACGTTCACAAAACGGGCGAAGCGACCACCTCAAATGGATGTCCGAAAGCTACTGAAGCCGAGAGAAGCGAGCGAACTGTGATTCTATTTTTTGCGTTCCCATATACGGAAATAAGTGAGAGTGAGACATGAATATCGTCGCTTCCTCACCCATAGCGGATTTTTAGAATGAATATACCTACGTCCCACACTGGCACACGTTTGATTGTATTGGTGAATTTATTCCCGATTTTCACAAAATATCTCTGATTTGGCCGATAAGTGCTAATTATTATTGATATTATTTTTTTCATTCAATGCGTAAATGTATTACGAAGGAATACGTAAAATCTGAACCCAGTATTTATTATATTTATAGAGATATTAAAGTTTTTAGTAGCAATGTGTACTAGTTACACATCACAGGGAAGGAAGGGTTAAGTGGACATTTCTGTTTTCCCCTAATCAACATCAATATATCTGCTCATACTACTCCATTAATTTCTCTGACTTCTACTATTTCTTTCTTTGAAAATTTCCTGATCATTCTACTACCACGACCTCTATTCACGCTCACGCTGTATTTTTTACCGTTGATTTAATAATTTTTTTTAAACTCAGTAAAACACTTCACAATGTCAAACTTCTCGACGTCAATAAGCAATAAAAAAGTTTTAAAATGATCGAATATAAAAGGCGAATAACTTACGTAAAGAAGTTTGCAAGTATTTCTGATATTTTTTTTAGCATAATTCAAATAGGCAATCCTCTCATAATATGACGATTTTTGCCACCACATCAAAGTCACTATGGAATTATATGATTCAATATACTAAAATAAATTTCCAAATTGATCATGCTAGACAATTTATTGCTTCGACTGATAAAACTTAAAAAATTTAACATCCGATATAAGTTGAAAATTTCTTCGAAGAATGAAGAAATGTGATATTTCTTGGATGTGGTAAAGATATGGCGTTGAGGTAAATTATATATGTCATGTTAAGTACAACCGAAAAACACATGATATATAAAATAATGGAATGTGTTATTATTTAAAAATGTAAAGTTTAAATGTTTTGTAACAAGTGGATTTTATATTTATGCGACGGTTTAAATTCTTATTTGAATGTGCTTATTGTAACCGTTTTTAACCTGTTCACCGCGTTAAAAATCAAATTCCACGAATCCTGTGCGCGGCACAATTTCAGTTTTAATTTCTAAGTTTAAACACATATTTTGTTTAGAACCACTGATATTTGATTACAACACCAAGTAAACATGACACTTAAGTAATTTTCTGATAATAAATAATAGTCATTACTCTTAAGGAGACTCATTAAATAAAGGAGATAAACTAAACATTACGTAAAATAAACAAAGGAATGCTATGATCAAAGCAATGATTCATTACACTCACCCAATCAAATGCATATATCACTAGTAATGTTTATTTACGTAAGAGAGACTCATCGCAGGACTCGATCCGCGCGACAGGTCGTTACATGTGACGCAATAGCTGGAAATATTGAGAAAACAAAAAAATTCGGCGCTCTGTTTATTCAACAATATCTCATAAACTAATATATTATTTGACAAGGTTTTCAGAGATGTCGCTAGAATAAAGATTATTTTAAATTTAAGTTTAATTTTTATTCCGGTTTTGTGTCTTTTTTTTTAAGTATTTGTGATTTGAAACTTGGATTGTCGTCAGATCACAGGCGTTTGTGCTCCCCGCGGGGAACATGTTAATGGTCGAAAGTGACTTACATTATACTAATAAATACAGATAATTAAATAACGTTCTTTCCTCACCATGGTAGTTCGAGCACATTCAAGGGGTTCTCTTAATCTTGAGATTGTGTAATAAGATCCTTGAATCCTTTCTGAGACGAATGAGCATTCCTATAATATAATCAAAGGAGTTCCACTTAGGCCCGCTCTCCTTCAAGAGGAAATAGCACCTAAAACCACTTACTCTGTCACGTGTATGGTTATATATAACGTAATAAGGGGTTTTGCGTATAGCTGCATATATTATATTATATAAGGAAGTCCATTGTTAAAGGATCAGTTGGATGCGGTGGGTAGTTATCAGTATATTATTGTCTCCTTAACCCTTCAGACTTCTGGCTCAAGGTGTTCATAATATAGAGAAATATGAGAAGGTTGGGATAAATGAGTGCTATTAAACTCTATGAAATAATCGTTCCCGGTTTAATCAAGTTTAAAATATTAATTTATGGCACATAAAATGGCTGAAGTTACAATGCTTTAATTAAATTTAATAAATCATTCGAAAAGTACTTTTGTCTAATATTTCTTATTTTATTTCAATGTAAGTATTCATATCCAGCATTCGTATTATATCTCAACCACTGGAGTTGAAAATATTGTTTTTTTTTTCATTTCAAAAGGTTTAGACTTCAGATGTTATTGAACTTTGTCTTTTTTTAATGTATTGTATAAACGAATGAATTCCCAACAACCCATGCTGAAATTTAATCACAGCTGTGGTGTTTCTCGTCCTATTCAACCATACAATTGCTTAAAACAAAAAAATTATATGTAATTTTGAAGGCCAATCCAAAACAGGAAGACTTATAGGAGTTTAAAAAATCGGGTAGCGTTAGCATTATGTGGACAGAGACGATTGGTTCGGGGCTGGGTGAATGGGGAAGAGTTGGATAGATATCAAAATAAATAGAAATTAGCGCTGGCGAGGTTGCAAAAATCAGGGGATTTTAAACAAAAAATAGAAGGAAATGGTGACTTTACAGCACAATGCTTTCATTTTGGTTTATAAAGGAATTACTTGTTATTAAAAAATAGCCTTAATTATATACTCGTATGACGATGAATAAACAACATTTGGGTAATTTAAGGCTTCTCAATTATGCCTGTTTATTTCTAACGTTCAATTGCCTTTTTTTTTCAACATCCTCTAATCTATGTGTCAAGGAAAGCTTTCCTAATTTCTTCAGTTTCCTGGCGTTCTATTTCTTTTTCATTGTATTGATATATCCGAAATGATGATATGGACATATTGAAGAGTCGGGAGACAAAACTGTCTTCGACCCAAGCTATCGAGACGTTGGCTTAAGAACCACTGGAGCAGGCAAGTTACTGACAGTTCACCATCGTGCTTGTTGAGAATACTACGCACTGGATAAGCACAACACTCGTATACGTCTAACATGTGCGACAATTGTTACTAAGTGCTGAGATAAAACATTACCTTTTCAGCCTTTAGCAGGTGTGTGAAATTGCTGTCCAGTAGCCACAAGGGAGTAAAAATATATTGCCTTCTCTTATCCTAACAAGTAATACTCCTAAGATTGTCTTAAATATATCAAATAATTTTCTAGGTTTTAATATCGATAGCTCTTTACACATCGATACACCAATAGGAAATGTTGTAGGCCCAACTAAGGCAGCTAAAATTGTTTTAGGTCTTCTCCGGGTGAGCAGTCATACTTATTAATAAATGCGATGATTGTTTCCTGCGTTGACTATTGTAACATCAAATGATATTGATTGAAAATTAATAACTTTCAAGAAAAGAGAGACAGCCTCTGGCCTAGTTGCAAAGATGATTGTTTTACAGTCCGGAGGTTACAGCTGGATTTCCGTTAGTACTCAATTTAAAAATAAAGGTCCAGTTTGGTTTTCACTTCAGGCTGGACCAGATGTACTGTAGTGAGACGATCGGAGCACATCGGTATGTTTTTGTTTTTTTTTTAACAATAGATATGACCGAAGTTATACTCGTAGTTATCATTATACCCTTGAATACTACTAGGGGGAAAAAATACCGGTGTCATTCGAAAAGAATAGCACATGAATAAGTTGGATTATCAGCTTTTATTTTATTGATCATAAAAAAATACCTGTGTCAATCGAAAGGAGTAGCACATGAATAAGTTGGATTATCAGCTTTCATTTTATTTATCATAAAAAAATACCTGTGTCATTCGAAAGGAGTAGCACATGAATAAGTTGGATTATCAGCTTTAATTGTATTTATCATAATAAAATACCTGTGTCATTCGAAAGGGGTAGCGCATGAATAAGCTGGATTATCAGCTTTTATTTTATTTATCATAAAAAAATACCCGTGTCATTCGAAAAGCATAGCACATGAATAAGTTGGATTATCAGCTTTTATTTTATTGATCATAAAAAAATACCTGTGTCATTCGAAAGGAGTAGCACATGAATAAGTTGGATTATCAGCTTTTATTTTATTTATCATAAAAAAATACTTGTGTCATTCGAAAGGAAAAGCACATGAATAAGTTGGATTATCAGCTTTTATTTTATTGATCATAAAAAAAACCTGTGTCATTCGAAAGGAGTAGCACATAAATAAGTTGGATTATCAGCTTTTATTTTATTTATCATAAAACAATACCTGTGTCATTCGAAAGGAGTAGCACATGAATAAGTTGGATTATCAAATTTTATTTTATTTATCATAGAAAAAATAGAAATATTATGTTGTTTATTATATTTTCATAATAAATAGTACAACCTGGCAATTTTTAGTCATGTGGTAACCTCTTCTATCCGATCACAAAAAATTTAAAGAGGCTTTTAATAAAAAGCAACTGGAACTTAAAAAAAATAGAATCAATGGTAACCGAATCAGCTACTCCCGGGTTAGACGTAATGCGTGTGTACTCGTATATATGGATACGGATAAATGAGATATAAAATCGCTTTTATATTTAAAAAAACTAGTACACTCAATTTAAATTCACCAGGGTCACAAGATAAAACGTTTTCCAAAGAACAACTTGAGCTTTTGACAATACTTGCAATCAAATTTATATAATGATACACATAGTTCTTTGAAATGAAATTATCGATAAGTCGTTCTTGAATAGAGCCTTTATTGAAGGCGTCTAGACTTGAATACAATACTTTATTGTCTCCAATCGAGTAAATCAGTGTTTCCCAAACAGTATTCTTTTTTTTTAAATTTAGCCACCAAATTAAAGACCTTATGAAATTACAAGATTTAATATGTTGTGATAAAACCTATTTTTAGTGCATCAGGATTTTTCGTTAGAAGCTAGTTAGGCTTAAAAATGAACGATAAACGTGTTCAAAACTTACAAAAAAAAACATCCAAGTATTAAATTATTTATTCATTTATTGAACCCTTCATTGTAAATACGAGTATAATCTGGCGGGTTTATTGCCAGGCAATAATGCCTTCCAAAAAACAAAAAAAAAGCAAGTTACATTGTCGCAAAAATATTCCAAGGATCATTCATATTTATCAAATTTATGAACACCCACATATTTCAGTAAAAGTGATATATCATCAATATGTTAAAAGGAAAATGAAAGAATGGTGGAGAGGAAAGAAAAATCAGGAATGAAACACTTAATAGAAAATAAGGGTTTTTTTTCAGTCGCTTCTTAAAACATGCCAAGGACGGAGCGAGTTTAACATTGATTTGCAACTGGTTCCAAAGTCTCATTGCATGGAAAACGTAAAAAAGAAGAGCGGTGAACTGGGAAAGCCAATAAACAATCATTGTCTGAGCGCCACGCAGGTCCATGATCGAAAAACCGCAGAAAATTTTTCGTCGAGATAAGGGGGGGGGGGGCAGTTAAGGATGTAATACAAAATATATAACATAGTATGGGAATTTGGCGTCTATTTCTCACGTTCCACCAGTTCAGCGCATTATTATATATTTTGAACAATCATTCATGCATCATTGAATAAATATATCGTTATTAGTGGGATAAGTGAACCTGTTGTTCACCGCACATGCTCTTAAATCTTTGAATCAAACATCCTACCACCGCATCAGCACATTGATAGTTCGATTCAAAACCCAATGTCTCATTTTAATGAAAGGCTACACACTTTGGGAACCAATGATGTGAACTATTAAATGTTTTTGCAACGAAGTATTCACAAAATAGATGTGATCAAATATTGACCAAAAGATCATGTGACTTGTGATTGGTTATATGATCAAGATATGTAAATCATTGATATACTCGTATTTTACTCTGTCTTGTCAAGTTTATAAATGTATTTATTACCAAGAGGCAATTTCTTCCAACAAGAGTTACGCAGCTTCATACCAATTGTTGAGTGAAAGGTAACAACGTTATTTAAAAAAAAGTCCATTTTCTCATTTCTTAGACTCAAACTTCCTATCATCGCATCAGCACAGCACACAATGTTAGTCTCATTTTAGTAAAAATATTGGAATATTCCACTCTTGTAAGCAACACACTTTGGGAACCACTGGCGTAAATCACTATAAATGTAATTGAAATGAAGTATTCACAAAATAGACATAATTAAACATTGACCAAGAGATCTAGCGAATTGGGGTTTGTTTAATAACATATAATTATCAAAATTTGTAAATAATTGATATATTTTAACTTTGTCTCGTAAAATTTATAAATGTTGAATTTATTACCAAAACAAATTTCTTCTAACAAGGTTATAAGTAAAAAAAAGACTTAAAGATTCTCTACATAACACTGCTTTATATAATTCAACTTTTTTTAACGAAAGTTCGTTTACTTTATAGATTTTGGGGTGTTTAGTACGAAAACGTCTCTCAAAATTCTGGATTGGCTCCGGTTTATAAAATAAATCTGACATTTCTATTTTACATACATTGTGTCTTACCTTATGACCGCCATTACCATCTTCCTATCCATATACTAAATTCGTTATATTTTTTTGTGTGTCAATAATACTGGGGATTCGAATCCTTAATTACGGCGTCCTTGATTAGATTCTGCTCTTTTAATGGCGGTATATGAGTTGTCCTTTTATTATTGTTATTATTAAATCTTGGAAGGAAAGATAATGAATTTATTTTGTTTACAATCTTCGTTAAATTGCGTGTCGCTCATACACAAGAAACATTAGGTTATTCTGTTTGCGAGATTCAGCAATCTATAATTTCATGACTTCTGAAACAAATTTTGATGTATTCCATAGATACAAATTGCTAACGGAATACATAAAAAATCTAAAGGGGGGTATAAGAATTTTCTATAAATTTTGATAAATGTACGTCAAATGAACCACCGACCATCCACATGATAGCTGATAATATACTAAGATCACGAGAGATCCTATCATCCCCATTTATAAAACAAAGATATGTATTTATCATGATAAAGTTCCAAGTACATTTTTTTCAAATAGTTTGAGTTACTAAAATTCATTTCACATAAATAGACGAAGCGTTTTATCGAATAATATTAACTTATTTGAAAATAAACTCGTAAACAACACAAAAGCGAGTAATACATAATATGAAAAAAAGCAATCAATTCGTTTTGGAAAATGTCATGTTTGTCAACTATTTATAAGTTTCCAATAGCGAGGTATGGGCTTATTGGGTTCAAATGTGGAATTTCACCATTCACAGTATTTCACTGCTCGTGGTACAAATTATATTTTATCACGCAAATAATTCCAGTTCAAAACTGAGTCTAGACTTACTTTTCTACAATGATGCAAGAATTTAGAGGATAAGGCATACTTTTTGTCTATGCTCGGTAATACAAGTCATTCAATAAAATAATAATATGTAGTGAAATGTATCACATTTTCCATGTAAATCATCACCATCATTTACGATATCCATTGATAATTTCATGGCGTTACAATAACTTTTTCCAAACACTTATACGAAACGAAACGAAATATCATGTGAAAGGATTGAAATGTTTAAATCTATAGTTTGTGGACTGAAATTAGGGGGATGGATTTTTTGTATATTTTTTGATGAAAAAATCTAGAAATCAATACGACGGTGTTCTGAGAAGTTCAGAAAAAATATATAAATTTTCAACGTGTGGGATGGTGTCTCCATAGTAGATTTGTTATTAATTATTGACATCTCGGTTTTAAAACAAATATTCACGCATTGTGCCTCTTTCAGCCAACCAGACAAAAATAAATAAAGGATGTTACAAGGTCGCAAAAAATATTCAATTGATTATTCATCTTTCAGAAATTTATGAACGATTAAAGTTAAAGTGAGATATCATCAATCAAAAGAAAAGTAAGGGACAGTGGAGAAGAAAGAAAAATTGGGAATGAAACACGTTATATTACTCGTTAGATATTAATAGTTTTTTCAGTCACTTCTTAAAGCATGCCAATGACGAACCGAGTATAACATTGGTTTATAACTGATTCTAGAGTCTCACTGCATAGGCAGCTAAGGACGATGTTAAAAAAGAAGAGCAGTGAACTGGGAAGGCCAATCTCTGCTTGAACGTAGCGTGAGTCTATGATCGTAAAACACTGAAAATTTTCAGTGAGATAAAAGGGGGTGCCAGGACTGTTAAGAGTTTTTATTATACAAATAGGTAGTATGTAAACTTTGTATCTATTTCTCACGTTCAACTCGTTCAACGTCTTCTGGTATGAAGTTATATGATCGTACTTTCTCAGGTTAAAAATAAATCATCGACAAATATTTTAAAGATGCTGTAATTTGATCCCCTGATCCTCCGTAATATCCAAAAATCAGACGTCCGCATAGTCAAAAATCGGAAAGAGCAGATATTGCACGAGTAAAATGTTGGTTTTAGAAGGCAGGAGTTTTTGCAACACTTTAAGGGTATGAAGTCTGAAAAAATCCTTCGATTTACCTCATTTATTTGATCTCGCCGTGACAGTGTTACCCATTACCAAGTAGTGCATATATAAATTTATATGTACTGCTTGAAAATGTTTCATAAAACGCAAGGAAACTGACCGTCTCATCCTAGTTGATAAATCGCTTGACCTTCATCCGAGAACTCGCTTGACCTTGTCTCCACGGCTTCAATTCCCAATATAACCAGTAACAAATGGTCCCAATTGGATAAAAGTGTTAGTCTGGTAACAATACTCACAACCACTAGACGTATGCGAGTGTTGTTACCTCTTTACGTACTGGGTAGTATTTCAATGATGACCCACGAGCTCTGTGCCTCCTCAAGTAGTTCTAAGCTCAAAAGGTCAGTGAATGGGACCGAAGGCAATTTGTCTCTCGCTTACGCTTTTCTTTATGTTCGAATCACCAAATAAGATGTGTTGAAGAGTATTATATAAAAAAATATACAATTCGGATTGTGACTTTCCATGTGTGAGGTTTTTTCTGTGATTAATACAGTTTTTGATGTAAATTTTAAATATTCACAACAGATACGTTGTTCCAAATAAATGACGATGATAAATGATTTGCGTTATGACAATTCGAAATGTCGTTGAATGTTTCCTTTATTAGCTTCAGTGTGTATAGAGTAAATATAAGTAAAATACAAATTGAAGAGTGTTTAAAATCTTTAAGTTTTTTTCAAATGCTATGGACACGCTTTGAACAGTCTAATGATTCAGAGAGTAGAACGCATCAAATGCTTGGGTATTCATTTTAATAGTAGACTCTCATTTGGTTCGTACGTGGAAGAACTGTATGACTCTGCTTATAGAGTATTGGGATTCGTGATATGAATCTTTTAAATTAGTTCTCAGATTTCTCTATAATGCACTCGTATGTAGCAAGTAGGAATGCAAAGTATTGGTGTGGAACCTTCGGGGAATTCATTATTCTCCAAAAAGTGGGGAAACTCAATAGACAAATCTGAAACATCCCTTCTAAAATGAGTGCGGTTTGCACCCGTGACATTATTCTACAAGGTTTTTTTTAGGTACGTTGGGATGCTACCTTTTAAACATAAGAAGGGGTTTAAAGGTTCCATCTTACAACTTTAAATTGCTGACAAGAGCAACGTCTTATTCAATTATTTAAAAAAATATATGGTTTTATGTCTCTGACATTATTATTCGAGGTAAAGAAATATTAAAAAGTAGAATTAACTTGCCAACAGTTTTTTTGTACCATGAACTGTCCCTTTTGAATGTTAATAGGTTTAAACTATTTGTTTATTTATTTCATCAGAAAGATAAAAAAACTACAACATAAAGAATCCAACATTGAATCGAAAGCAGTATAATACAAGTCAAACAAAACAACATATCAAATCCACACAATTCAACCAATTCATCCCGGCAAGAAAAACTTCTTCACTCGACTTCTGTAAGTAGGCCAAGTCATATAAAATCCATACTTGGTCCATATTGATTACCCAATCTGTATATACAATATGTATACTTTATAAAATAAATATGAGATTGTATTAAATTTACTTTGATTGTGTCGATAATTTAAATGTATTATTTTTTTACTAATATGTAATAAATCAATGAGTATTTAATAACTTATACTATAAAGAAAATATAATAAATCCGATTTCTTATGAATGCCAGATTTTCCCTCTTCCCGAACTTCACAGACAGACTTCTGTTCTACGTGTTCCCTTCGCATCTCATGTCGAAAGTCAGAACTTGCTAAAAGATTACGGATTTTTTCGGTTATTTTTATTTTATCGAATAGTTGGCGGAATAGACAATTGCAAAAAGAGTAAATTACATAAAATAAACGTTTCCACTAAATTATCTAAGTAAAAAGAAATGGAAAATAAATACGTAACCAATTTCACGTTTATAATTTCATATTTTTTAATAAATTTTGTTTCAAAATATACCATACTATGTTTCAATATTTTAAGAGAGTTTTATATATTGTATTATTTAATTAATTATACATTATATTTTTTTTGCTAAGACATTAACATTGCGGAGGTTTAAATACATTGTAATCTGTTTTATTAAACCCTGTTTATTCCACTTTATGTTTGGGGAGCACAAATAAGTCTTGTTTGTGCTCTTCTGATGATGAAGTGAAAACCTTGAAACCGGTAGGGTTATACCGTTACATGAAGTGTAATAAACAGTGTTTGATAAAATAAATAACAATATAATTGTACATTATTTAAATAATATACGACTTTCATGGCCTTATTGGTAAGAAGCTTACCACACACTAGAGGGTTTCGGGTTTGATTACCTATACGACTGGAAACATGTGCTTGTTTGGTAAAAATATTAGCATACGTTATTCTTGTGCTCGAGTTCACATGCGGGGTTATGTTCCAAACGTGAACCGCGAGTGCCGTGCATGTTGAAGTGGTTCTAAAGAGAAAGACTCGATTAATAGGATTGACGATAATGTTGTTTCTAGGTCACGCTTTTCAATATGTCTAAACAACCAATTCGGATATGTTGAAGGGTTATAATGTGAATGGATAAATTAATATACAATAATTTAATTTAAATGTCGTTTCAGGAATAAAAAAAATATTTTACGTTGAAATTGGCACTTTTGGCTGAGGTTTCGAATGGAAAAGAGTTTCCTCTTTCGTAATACATCCTCTGTATTCTTCACTTAAAGTCTTGTAGAAGTTTTCAGCAATACGTTTCAGCGATAAGGTGGGGCAGAGCGCATAAAACTCTAACAAACGGCACCGCTTATAGCGGCAACTTTCTAAATGAAAGACAACAAAAATAAATTTGGTGTTTAGAAATGACGTGTTAAGGAAGAGTTTTCTATACAAGAATATTAAATTGTTTTTAAGACGTATTTTCTTATACAAATATAAAAAAAAAAAATGTATTGTATGATGTTTAGAAAAGTTTTGATTTCATATTATTTAATCATCATCACAATCACATTAAGTCTTATAAGGATAGACAGAGAGAAAAGTTTTACTTCATTGTATCTTGTTTCAATCATCTCGTTTTCCATTTCCATATACTTCATTACGCTTGCTCGGCTATTATAAAAGCTTTTTACTTATACCTATTTCAGAATGAGATTTAGGGGGATTCTACTCTAGAGGCGTGAATTTCGGGAGCTTTGTATGTACAAAATGTAAAAAAAAAAAATTGATTTTTTTAAAAATTCAAGATATCAGGTGTTATATTTTGTTGTAAAATACGGGATGAGCTGGTCGACATAGTTAAAGCCTTTTTGTAAATTTAAAATAAAAATTACACAAAGTTTCTTAATTAAAATTAATGTCGTTATAGTTGGTACCAAACAAAAAACCTAAAATGGCGGCTGTGAAAAAATTTTCAATTTGTTTATCTTTCGAGAAAAACGCGTTTAAAGTTTTGAGATTATTGTCCGAGTCATACCAGTGCGGCGCAATTGCTGCCTCGTTTATAGCTATACCTTCGTAATTATTGAGAATTTTAAAATTTGCTTTTGATAACATATTTCTAAAAGTCAAAACTTTAAAAATATGTAAACGAAAAATTTTTTTTTTTAATTTCTAGAGTACAATACCTCCTTAATTTGTTCATAACACTTTTATTCTAAATCTTCACAAACATCTCATACCATCTTTATTATTTCTATATTATTTATATTTTAGTAAATGCGGTCATCATAATAATATTTTTGCAAATTAATCTGTCCTGATGTCTTCGAAAACGATTAATGGGATAGTGCAAGACTTGGTTTATGGAAACGAAGTTATTGTATTATAAAATTGTGATAAAAGTAGAATAGAATTTGGAAGAATATCTAGTGTCATAATATATGATGAATTGAGAAATGAACTGAAAATGGTTTGGCCACATTGAAAGAATGAGCTGTGAAAGACTTGCAAGCAAATATTTCTTGGTCAAATTAGATTCTTGGATAGACATTAAAATTAATATATTTTGTTGTATTTTTATCGTTAAATAATTCCTCTTTCTTTTCAATTTCATAATTCAATTTATTTTATTTTTATTAAGTCCTTATGTTAATTCTTCACCCAACACTAGGAGACTATTAGTTACAATAAATTTCTCTTTGGCAATATACCCGCCAAATTATATATTGTACATAGCGGCGGCTGGTCTGAAGGTGCGCTGAACCGGAGAAATAATTCGCAATAATTAAATTATATATTCGCAACATGACTTCCAAAAATGTTAAATATTTGCATGGATTAAATATGCAAAAGAATACTGACAAATAGTACAAGTATTTTTATTTAAGTGAAAATTGAAAAAAAAATAAAAGTAAAATTTAAAAAAATATTTCTTTCAAATTGACCGGCCAAGTTTGCAAATACTACCGGAACGATCTCCAATACGCACCAGACGGAAACGCAAATTCATAAAGGGCCGACAGAGACATACAGTAAACCGTGAGATAGCGATATTTCATATTCATTCAGCGTCTCGAGGTGCGTTGGTGCTCAGTGCACCACCGCACCTCGGGACCAACCACCGCTGATTGTACAATAAAGCAATTAAACAAATACCAAATACTTATTTTTAAGGTGATAGTCTCCAACAGTATTTAAGTACTATCTTTTATGTATGTGAGTGAAACGTGGTTGTGCAATAATACTGAAATAAGTGGAAACCCGTTAATGCTGTAGAAATGTGTTCACTGTGAAGAATGCATTGGGGGATAATGTATGACTGAAAACAGAATGAAGTGGTTAGGGATGAATGTGATCTGAAGACTGATATATTGTCACACGGTAATAAGCCTCCAGGTTGTACTGTATACAGCAAAAGCGTAATACAATATGTTGAGTAATATGAAGAATAGCATTCAGATGGTTTGACCATGTAGAACGAATGAAGAAAGACTAATCAAACAAATATCATAAATATTTGGTACAAATCTGAGTGTTAAGCATGATAAAAGGAAGATAAAGGGAAGAATGGATCAAGTGAATGACATTTTGAAACAAGGAAATGTAAAAGTCAGAAAATAGATCCCGAGAAGGTATATGGATGTAGTAGAGGCGAAGGATGTGTATCATTATTGGAAAGCCTGACACTCTGTTCCCTCTATCTATCCCGACAGAAAAATAGTGTAATGGTACTCGTATGTATGTTTGTATACATAATAACGAAAACATCTTTTGCAGTACGTTAACTTGTGTTTCGTTTTAATTTTGCTAATTTTTAAAGTGCTGAAAGAGCGATAAAAATTTCTTAAACTACTATTTTAAAAGTTATGAACTCTTTATCAATGACGTCTGCAAGATAATTTATGGATTATAAGATTAAGCTAACGCTGTGCTTTACATTGCTTGCAAAACTTGGAAATTTCTTTTAAAAATTTATCTCCATTTAAAAAAAATGTTTTATATCAAGGTTTTCCAAGGAAGAAGTCAATAGTTATCGATTTATTTATTTATTTTAAGACTTCAGTGTACAATGCACAATTTGGTTGGTTTTTTCGAACGAGATATAAGGGTGCGGCGGGACATTTGAGAACGTTATGCTGAAGTAACAAATGCATTTGGCACTGATTTCTTATATTTAACCGGTACGATTTTATTTTAAAAATTATTAAATTATTTTTGATACCTTTATAAAGTAATTTACTTTTCAATGAAATCCTTCAACACATCCGAATTAGTAACTCGGACATATTAAATAGGGTGGGTGGGAGTCAACAATGTATTCAGCTTCATTAATTATTTCTAACGAGTTAAGAATTTGTAGATTATCATTGCAGGTGTTGGAAATATTACTCTACACGTGAATAGTCAATAACACTCAAACAAGTAAAGCACGTGATTGGATTGTTACCAGACGAGCTTTTTTACCAGACTAGAACTACCTGTTATTTATGTGTCGTCGGGAATAAAATTCAAAACTCCTGGGCTTAAAGACAAGAGTCTTACCGACTAGGATATGAAGATCGTCTATTAAAAAGAAAAGTCAAAAGCATGCTTTTTAATTGATTTGCTTGGATTAAAAAAAAAGTGCATTTACTGTATAAAATATAAAACTTTACACATTATTTTCCCACTGCTTTCGTATACTTTTTGTCGACGTTAGCTCATAATTTATGTTAATTTTGAAAAAATCTGTTCAACATCAAATCATGTTGTTTCGACATGGATCTCAAGTTCTTCCTACCCATTCTTTGTTTCCCATCATATTTGACGTATATTTTATGCTACGTAGCATATGTTATGTACAAAACGTTATGAAATAATGATAACTGCGGTAGAAATGAAAGCGTTGTATTGAATGTGTGGATAAACAATGAATAAGAAGATAAACAATGAGGACATAGAGGAATAATGCGGATTGAAAGAAAATGAAGTGTCAAAGAAAATGGTTTATTATGATTCAAAATGAAGTCTATGAACTCAAGGTTTATTGCGAAATAAGTTAAACGGAAAACATCAGAAAATACAGTTTGAGATATTCTTTCATGCTTCCGATGTGTGTTATTTATTTGCACAAATATTTCCATATAGAAATACACAGATACAGAAAGAAGAATGGATATCCTCTGCGTGCATGAGATGCAAATTTTGAACCCATACATAACTAGAAGGTAACTGTTTTTATTCTGGAGAAGATCCTGAAAAATCAGTACTACTGTAGGTACTGTCAAGAAAAACATCTCATAAGGTTTTTGTTGCATGATACTCTCAAAATGGTTCATATTTGCTCTTGAAATAGGATGTCATTTGAGGTGCATGGTCGCTATTCGATCACCTTTCATAACTAAGGTATTTTTTTGCCTGGTATCTTAACTTAGGATACCAAACGAAATTTATACGTTGTGAAAAATATATTAAAGGAAGATAAATGAGGTAAAATAAAATATTCAGTAGAATATGTGAAAATGACAATGTCTTACAGAATGAAAAAAAAACACTTGAGGAAAGAACGTGAATTAGAAGCAGATGGTGTGTTGAAGATGAAGAATTAAGCATTGGGATGGTTGATGAAAAATTTACTAAATTAGTCTATATGAGTAGTAAAGAAGGTAAAGTTTTGGGAATACCTAGTGAGACGTGGCATGACCAACTCAATATAATTTTGAAATAAGGAAGAATGAAAAGTCTTACGATAGGAGCGGGATTTGTTGTTTCTGTCTACGCCAATAAGGTAATAGCGGGATGGTAATGATGTTGTGATATTTTACAGTGATCGACTAGATTGAGAAACCATTTTTGTAAAGCGACTACGAAGACTTCAAGATGGTTCATGACAGTCACTGTTAAAGTGATTCCACTTCTTGTACATCGTTTCCATGACACATGTTTCTTTCTTCTATCTAATTTCTATTTATCTATCATCATTTCCATGATACATGTTTCTATCTTTTATCTAGTTTCCACCTATCTATTATCGTTTCCATTACACATGCTTATCTTCTTTCTAGTTTTTACCTATTTATTATCGTTTCCATGACACATGTTTCTATCTGCTATCTAGTTTCTATCTATCCATCATCGTTTCCATGATACGTGTTTCTTTCTTCTTTCTGGTTTTTATGTATCTATCATCGTTTCCATGATGCACGTTTATATCTTCTATCTAGTTTCTATCTATCTATCATCGTTTCCATGACACATGTTTCTATATCGTTTCCATGACACGTTTCTATCTATCTATCATCGTTTCCATGACACATAATTCTTTCTTCTCTCTAGTTTATATCTAGTTTCTGTCTATCTATCATCGTTTTCGTGATACAGGTTTATATCTTCTATCTAGTTTCTATCTATCTATCATCGTTTTTATGACACATGTTTTTATCTTCTATCAAGTTTCTATCTATCTATCATCGTTTCCATAACACAAGTTTCTATCTTCTATCGTGTTTTAGGTGGATTGTTTATGGTTTGTTCCAAGCGCAATACTTAAGCCTAATTGATATATTGATTGGATATACATTTCGGTTATTTTTTCCTGGATTTATTGTTCTATTTCTGTTTTCTCATCATTGTTTTCTAGCACATTTTATAACTGTTTTATAACAAGTATTTTGATTTGTAATTTGTAGACCACCTTTAAATGCCTGCGTGTACTGTATACCACCTTAAGTAGAGAGTGTCACTCTTTAAGTGATCATAAATTCAGTATTTACTAAGGTATATTTTAGATAAAACTAAAAATTAAAGAAGACAAACGTAGATTTTTCAAATTATCGCAAGTGCTCTAAGTAATGGCCGTTCTGGTCCAGACACTGCAAATGACGTAGAATCGCTAACATCACGAATCATTTGATTTGGTATTTTGGCGCATTATTTTTTAATGGCTGCTTTTAATTGATTAATGTTTCCGGTTTTGTATCATAGACTTTATTTTTGAAAGGTTTCTATAAAAAAGTTCATTGGCGTGAAATTTGGGGAGCGCGAGGGGTAATCAATATTACCTCTATGTCCAAGTCATCTGTTCAGCAATTTTTCATAAAATAGGTCCTCACATGCCAACGGCAGTGGAGAAGGGCACCATATAAATGAAAATTAAAGTTATTCTCATTTCTAAACTCCTTATAAATGCGTGGTATAGCAAATTTCTGCAGCAAACTTGAGTAAAGGGCAAGCTGTTAAGTGTGTATACATTTTTTTGGGATACCCTGTATTGGACACTTTTTTTTATCGTGTGTCATTATATTCGTGTTATTTTTTTTTTATAAATGTACCGAAGTAAGTTAAAAAAAATTATAGCATGCTCGTCCGCCACTTCTGTGTCAGATTATATCGGTATTTTTTGTCACTACGGAAACATAAAGTTTTTAAAAATGAAGGCGTATCCTTATAGGGCAAAACGATTAATTACAAAGGATAAAAACAAATCAATCAAACTCGGTGAACCGTCTTTCAGCAACAGCCATTAAAGCCAGGGCCGAGACAAGACTCCAGCAAGTTAAGCTGCCGCGGAGGGGTCCGTCACGTCAAGACGCCGATCATGTCTGGATTAAGGGTGCAATAATCCACCCCTTAGACCCAAGAACAGGGATGGATTTAGATATTGGTGGTATATATTTATTGATGATTTCTACGTCAAAAGTTAAACTTGATTACCAAATATGGATTGTTTTTCTGATATGTTTGTCAAAGAATATTTTGAATTTCAAAACATTAGACATCATTCTATACATATTCTTTTGTGGATTATTCATCTTGACTTTGTAAAGAACTTGATGATTCAATAAATTTTTATTAGATTCAAAAAAATATAAGGGTGTGGCATTATTGTCTCAAAATATATATTAAATCTCTATTTACATATAATTCTAATTTCAATACTTATTCTTCTAGGATTTATCATTGTTTGTTTTTTTTTAATTTTTACGATCATATAATATATACCTACATTTCAGAAAATTTACTATTAATTCGTGTTTTGACTTTTGCGATCGTAGATTTCCGCATTTCCGCAGTATTTTACCGTTTTCCGCATTACCTACATTTCCGCAGACTTAAAATTGTTTTGTTTTAACACTTTTACGATCATTTCTGGAGACTTATTGTTTTGTTTTCACACTTTAACGATCATAGATGCCTACATTTCAGGTCACTTATTGTTTTGTTTTTACACTTCAATGATGCTAGATATCTACATTTCAGGTGACTTATTGTTTTGTTTTTACACTTTAACGATCCTAGATGCCTACATTTCAGGTTACTTATCATTGTTTTGTTTTTATAATTTAACCATAATAGATGCTTATATTTCAGGTGACTTATCATTGTTTTGTTTTTACACTTTAACGATCATAGATGCCTACATTTCAGGTGACTTATCATAGTTTTATTTTTACACTTTAACGATCATAGATGCCTACATTTCAGGTGACTTATCATAGTTTTATTTTTACACTTTAACGATCATAGATGCCTACATTTCAGGTGACTTATCGTTGTTTGGTTTTTCCACTTTAACGATCCTTAATACTGATAATATAATATGACACAAAATCCTGTTGGTTGAAATTAATAATGAATATATACATCGGTGTAGATACGTGACATGAGGTAATAATTATTTTTTTGACATTGTCCGCGGTCTCGTTGGCAAGTTATTTGATTTCTTCTCGGGAATTTTGGGCTCGATTCTCGATATACCTGAAAAAATAAAAATAAAGATCCCAGTCTGGTAAAATAGTTTGTCTGGTTAAAGAGCTCGTCATGTAAAACAGCTCGCCTGGTAAAAGAGGTCGTCTGGTAACATGACTTACACGCACTAGACGTGTGCGAGTGTTTTCACTTATTTACGTACGGTACTATTACTAAGACGTGTGGTTACAAACAAAGA
Source organism: Odontocerum albicorne (assembly GCA_949825065.1). Classification (NCBI taxonomy): domain Eukaryota; kingdom Metazoa; phylum Arthropoda; class Insecta; order Trichoptera; family Odontoceridae; genus Odontocerum; species Odontocerum albicorne. The sequence continues at coordinate 32,804,736 of OX463848.1, read as the reverse complement.
GTTTCGTGCCTACTCCAGTAGTTCTTAACACGAAGGATCGATTAATGGGGCCCAAAACAATGTTATTCGTAAGAGCAGGGAAGCCTATCCAATATTGAAGTGAACCGAGCTGATGGTTACGATGATGCTAAACAGTCTTTTAAATTGAGCGGGTTTTTAATTGATTTTTTTTCATGACTAAAACATATCAGCGTGGTATGCTATGTTGACGACACAACTATACTAGAAGAAAGCGAAGACGATCTACAAAGAATGTTGTATAGGTCTCATCTTGCATCTGAGAGATAAACCATGACGATATCCGTCGGCAAAACAAAATGTCTAACAATATCCAGAAAGCCTCTTAGGTGCAAATCGGTTGTGGAAAATAAACCCATAGAACAGGTCATGAAGTTTAAATACCTGGGTGTGGAGATATCTAGCTGCAACGATCTATGTAATGAAGTCAAAGAACAGACCAATAAACCAGCAGTTCTCTCTGGATGCCTGAGGAACACTGTTTGGGGCAATAAATACATGTTGGTGGAAAGCAAAGTCAGAATATACAAAACATGCATAATACCTGTTATGACTTACGGAATCGAAGCAAGAGCAGACTCTGTAAGAACGAAACACCTCCTCAGAACAACATAAATGAAAGCACTGTAGCCTATCGTAGGTAGAACCTTTAGAGATAGGATACCTAATGAGGAAATCCGCAGAAGTTGTAACATTGAGGACATCGTGAGATGGAATAGGCAGAGAAGACGATTCTGGAGGGACCACGTTGAGAAGATAGCTCCGCGAGAATACCTACGATTGTAATGCACGACATTCCAGAAGGTCGTCGACCACCGGGACGTCTACCAAAGAGATGGAGAAAAAGTTGGACATCTTCGTCACAGGACCAAAACTGAAGTCCTGTTTAAACAGATCGCAAGATCTAGAAGAAGAAGAAGAATAAAACACACAATTCGCAAACTTTTGGTCATTGAAGTATAATATATGACATTTAAACACAAAAAACCAATATCCGCCAAATGTCCACCTCTTGCAGCTCCACAGATGTCCACTCTTTTGTCAAAATTTTCGATGACATTTTGGCATAATTGCGGTTCTAACTCACCGATAACGCGAATAATTTCGTCCTTCAGCTCAGAGATTGATTGGAGGTGATTCTTATAGACCTGGATGTTCGTGTAACCCCAGAGAAAATAGCCCAACGGTGTCAGATCACATGATCTTGGTGGGCAATTAACATCACCGTTCCTGGATATTACAACACATAATATAATTTGACAATTTGAACGCGTTGTTATATTGCATACGACTCCATTTTTATAAACGTCATACATTACACTTCTCAAATGTTACAAGACCCAGGCAAGTTCACGACGCTGTCTGTGTTTTATCAAAGAATTAAAAAAACCGCTCAAGTTGAAAAACCCTTTATAAATAAATTTAGCTAAGCTGTTTTAAAAAACCTCCTAAATTTGATTGATTATTCGAGTATTGTTAATGAGGTCAATCAATAATTGTTATAAATTCTGGTAAACCGAAGTATCTAGATTATGTTTAATATTTTGACTTCCATTGGCAAGACTCTGCTCTCTAAACGGCGCCTTATAGATTGTCCTTTTAATATTATTAAAGCATCAGTACAGGTTGCTACGCAGTGATAAACTTAATAATCGTTCAAAAGCTTGATATTTACCTCACGCACGTGTTTGTGGTCACTTCAAGTGTTTTGTTCGTAAATTGTTTCCAGCCGATTTGCCACAAAGCTCGATTTGCCACAAACCGCTACGCGCCGATTCAATTAAGAACATTAATTGCTGTTCTTTAAAGCGGTTGTTTAAAATATTAATGGGTGAAGAAATAGAAATAATTAGGAGGCTGTTTCGTTTTAGGCTACAAAATAAGGAGAATCGTGGTCTTCGAGAGTGGATGAAATCTTATTTTATAATTAATACTTTGATAAAACAGATTATAAACCGCATGAATTAAATTGTTTAATTATTTTTTGTCTAAGTTTTACATATTACTACAAACTTATTTACTTTTTGTTAAAATTTATGTTATACAGATTGGTTTTACTGCGTAAAATTATCATTATTTACACTTAAATATATTGTGCTATTTACCAAAAGTTGATAATATTCATTCAGATGTTCAATGTTGAAGATCATCTCATTTCAAAAATGTATTAATTAAGTGTTCATAACACATTTTAAATTTAAATAATAGAAATCAAATCAAACCAAAAAATCCACCGTTTTGGGAAAATAGAGAACTCCTTCACTAGACAAGGCCTTTGGCGAAATGGTCTCACTCCTCAATCACAGATTTCACTTTTTTGTTCTGTATACGAAATAACTTAATTGAAACATTCACTCTCAGCACTTACATTATCATATAGAGGTACACACTTAAATCCCAAGTTATCACATATATAATTACAACTGCATCATGATCTGTACACTTAAATCCCAAGTTATCACATACATAATTACAACTGCATGATCTCTACACTTAAATCCCAAGTTATCACATACATAATTACAACTGCATCATGATCTCTACACTTAAATCCCAAGTTATCACATACATAATTACAACTGCATCATGATCTCTACACTTAAATCCCAAGTTATCACATACATAATTACAACTGCATCATGATCTCTACACTTAAATCCCAAGTTATCACATACATAATTACAACTGCATCATGATCTCTACACTTAAATCCCAAGTTATCACATACATAATTACAACTGCATCATGATCTCTACACTTAAATCCCAAGTTATCACATACATAATTACAACTGCATCATGATCTCTACACTTAAATCCCAAGTTATCACATACATAATTACAACTGCATCATGATCTCTACACTTAAATCCCAAGTTATCACATACATAATTACAACTGCATCATGATCTCTACACTTAAATCCCAAGTTATCACATACATAATTACAACTGCATCATGATCTCTACAACCATATCAAACAGCTTTTCATCACACGTTCTATATTAGCGTAAGTTATGCACTGTTATATCAAAAGCTTCTCACTTTTCACTGCTCATGTCAAAGCGCCACTCTGTCACTCTTTAATGATGCATGAAAGCGGCGGGGGCTGGAAACAGATTTACTAATGTATAATTAGTAATTTAAATTTTTTTTTTATATATTTATTACTTTATTATTTTAAATATTTACAAAAAAAACACTCTTCTTGTCTGATGGTTAGCCCGTCTTGTGGCAGGAAGATTTCACAAAACAAAAAAATTAACCAATACATCTAAATATGTATAAAGATCACATACCACCAAAAAAAGCATTTAAATAAGAAATATTTATTTTACAAAAAGTCATTCACTGATTAGTGATAACAAAATAGCACTCATTTATGAGTTTATGGATTTATCCAACAAAAATTAAGGAAAAGGGAACTGCATATGAAATACTTCTCCATTGCATGATTTTAGTATAATTTTAGTTTCCATCTAGTGTTGACGTTATCTCTTGCTCAATTCGGTGATTTCTATCAGGAATTTTTAAATTTCAGTTTTATACTAACCATAACTTTAAAAAACATTTCATGACTTAAGGTTCTATGTTAAATAACTTAGGAGCCAAGGACACAATACCTTTCAGTTCAAAGGCCGTATGCTTATATGACATTTTTCTTAGTCATAAATATCGCCTTCTTGTTTCATAAATGTTCATTTCAATGTTACAATATTTTTAAATGCATACAAAAGAAGATTGTTGAAGTGTAGGTGTTGACAAGATATCACCGCAACATGACGGAAGACTAAATCAGTGTTATATTTTTGTTGATATCTGCAACCCACATTAAAAAAACTGCTTTGTGTTCTAACATAATTATTTTTACATTCGAAGAAATCAATTACCTTTAACTTCTTGAAAAGTGTTTCTGTTGAAAAATTATAATCATGTTTCTATTAATATTAATCATGTTTCTTTTAACCGTGCATAAAGGATCCATAGCAAATCGTTACACACAACGCCAGCCAAAAACTCCATGACACTTAACAGACTGAATTATTGATTTTAAGTTGTGTTATATTCAGTACATTTATTATTTAACGTAATTTATATTCACATTCGGAGATCCTGGTGAAATTATTGTACTCGTAGCACGTTATCAATTTTACAGATTCTTGTCCACGGCTGGATGTAAGAACTTTCCTTTCTTCCTCGAGCGCTTTAAATCCACAGCATCCCAGCAAACTACCTGCTATCGATCCGTTGTATTGACGGATGCCTCTTTTAGGTGTGTGGTCACCACTCGAGCATCATTTTCATTGATTTTGCAGTCTGCATTACTTGCGCATAGTAACGTAACTTCTAGAAATAAATCAACATATATTACGGTCTAATATTCGATCATAAGACTAGAGTATTGATTTGTACAGAATGAATAAGTTATCTCCGAGACGGGCCTCTTATATTAGTCTCACATTGAATGTGTAAAATATAGCAGCAGTACGTATATATATATATATATATATATATATATATATATATATATATATATATATATATATATATATATATATATATATATATATATATATATATATATATATATATATATATATATATATATATATATATATATATATATATATATATATATATATATATATATATATATATATATTTTTTTTTTTTTTTTTTTTTTTTTTTACCTGGCGAATTTATTGCCTTGTGGCAATCTCTTCCAACCAACCAGAAATATGTTTTTATAGGCCCTAAATGTTAACCAGACTGGAATTATTTAAAAAAAAATCTGACTTCCAGCGGGGATCGAACCCGCAACCTCCGGACCGGCAGACAAGTGTCTTACCATCAGGCCAGGTTTCACGGGAAGAAAAAAATAACATATCGATTTAAAAAAAAAATTAAACAACTCCAAATCCATCCCTGTGTATCTAGTTAGAGGGAGGGTATAGAAAGTATTGCCAATCGGAGATAAGACTCGAAGGAAGTTTCTCAATAAACTCTGTCTTTTGGGAGGATATCCAATCGTGATTGCAGCCCCTGGCCCTGCGCCTTAAATCAGTTTTACTCTAACGTCACAGTGCCGTACTTAGGGGTTTGATGACTCGGAGATGGCTTTTCCCATATTGACAACATAAAGCTGATATCAGATGAACAAGCTTTAAATAAATCTTTTTTTTATTATAACTCAAGTTAGTAACGTGAAATTTGTAACGTAATAAATAAGATGTTTAGTAACAACATCTTCTTCTTCTTATTTTAGGCCTGTTGGCCTGTTATGGTCCTGCATCATTGTGTCCCTCTTATGACGTCAACTGCCAGCTGTCTTTCCATCTTTTGGGAGCTCGTCCTGGAGGTCTGTTTGCATGGAGGATACTATACCTGGCCATTCTTACGGCTCTTGGTTCCGCCATTACATGTTTGTTCCAGAACCTTCTTCTCTGTCGTCCCCATCTGACAATATCTTCAACTTCGCACATCCTTCGGATTTCTGTGTTTCGTGCTCTATCACGAAGGGTTTTGCCAGCGATACTCCTGAGTACCTTCATTTCGCTGGTTCGAAGGAGATTTATGGTCCTGACAGTGTCAGAACAACATACAGTCAGTATTTCTAAACACTCGTAATAAAACTAGGCTTTTTAGGAGTTATTGTGTGAAACGTGTTTCCAGATTATTTCCAAGTTTTGTTATAGTACATTCATATATACACACCATCACGCCATGTCTTTTGCGAGGTAGGTAAAAAATACATATCTCTAAACTTTCCCATCAAATAACACAACTTTCGCCTCCTCCACATTCACACATCTCGTCATGCACATTTTTATATTTCTCACTTTACCTTCTTTCAAAATCTGGTCCATTTGGTCCAGTTACGATTTTCTCGGTCTATCTTTTCCGTGAACACCTTGCACTTCTAACTTGTATATTCGATAAGTCATTCTTTCATCACTTAATCTCTCTTCATGTCCAAACCATCTTAAAGCTTCTTTCTTAATCTTACTTAAAACATCCATTTTATCCATGTCTTTATTTAGCCGTTTTTCATACATTGACAATCCACAAATATTCCTTGGTATACGCATCTCCACACCATGAATCTCACTCTTATACTTTTTCTACTGAGTCCAAGTTTCACTTATATACGTCAAGGTAGACACCAGCACACTATTATGTATTGTTATTTTGCTACTGTTGATATTACGCAGTTGTTGTATATAATATTAAGTGCTCCGTTTACCTTGTTCCCTGTTGCAACCCTTCTTTCAATGCCCCCCCTTCCTTCAACTCGCCCATTACCCCAGATAACAGAACTCATTTACCTGCTCCTGTTTTTCTGAGTTAATCTATACATTGCAATATATTTTATCACAACCACATTTTTATACAGAGACTTCACGAAGCTAACAGTTCTCGGTAAATACATAGTCAAATATACCTCTGGGTATTTATAAATGAAATATGGTACCTTACTTTCTCAATTTTTTTGAGAAAAATATACTATCATGTTTTCTTGATATTTTCAAGTAAAATATTTCAACGTAACATATCTTCACCATAATAGTCAATTAAAATACACTTTTATGATTTCTTGGCATTTTCAAATAAAATATTTCAACATATCTTCACAATTATAGTCAATTAAAATAAACTTTCATGTTTTCTTGGTATTTTCAAGTAAAATATTTCAACATATCTTCACAATAATAGTTAATTAAAATTATCACCTTTCGTGACTTACTGTATCTCAGTGTTAATAAAATTACTAATGATTATGTTATGTATGTTATTTTATATGCATAAATATGATGGGTATAAGTCAGCTGTTTCAGATCAGGCTCTGAGCCTAGTGAGGTGGCTGATGGAAACAATTGTCTATAACAAAAAGTATATATTTCAATATCTTAGCAATCTCTCGAGTTCGTAGAATCCTGGTTATTCTCAATAAAAACGCTGATTAGGTCTTCATTAGTTGAAATCGGTCTTCCATAGCGGAAACCAGTGTCATATTACCTTGATATTTAAACCACATTTGATACACACAATCACTTACTGAATACTTTTCATAAACTGAACATTTTTGGTCTGAGGTGCAGTTTTTCCTTCACCGTTATAAAAATCATCATTCACTGAAAAAAGAACCTATCTGGTCCATTTTCTGAATTATACTTCAGGAATTTGGGTAAATAATAGTCGAAAAAAATACGCTTACTCTTACTATTTATAATAATTTACATGCAGCATGTTTGGAATGAAGTAAGCAACGAAAATTTTATCTTAAAGAAATCTATCCGATAAATGCAAAACTACTTTCCAGACAACATTAATTACGCAGTGTTGGTTAAAAAAAGATAATTAAAAAAAACTGGTAATTACGATAATAGTATGAAAATAATTTACATAATGACCAAAAAAGGCAACTTTTAATCTAAGAAGATTTTAAAACTCACAAAAAATTGAAATTTTCATTTTAAATAATATTTTTGAGGAAAATTTATAATTAGGCTACTTTCGTTTGAAGATGTTCTATATAAACTTTTCCAAGACGAACAAATCACCGTAACTTATTATACGAGTAAATGCTTGACAAAGCTTAACTTTTAATGATCAACTGTGAGATGTTTAGAGCTTTTAACTTCTTCAATACACGGAAGAAGTAATTTTACCCATCAGAATATTTTATACTCCAAGTCTTGACGACGTTATTAGATATTTATCTTTTCTATGTATTTATTTAAACGAGTATTCTTTTGTGAAGAAAAATCGTAAATAATACAAATATTTTTTTTCTAAATTTCTTTAGTCTATTATTATTGCTGCAATATTTTTTAATGTGTACCACTAAGGTTTAAAAGTTTTTAGCATTTCAACAAGTTAGAGCACGAATTAACAGATATAACCCAACGCATAGCTGGGCGATTTAAAGCTAAAATTTGATACATCATCCCTCAGTAGTATGTCAACTAGAGTCTATAAAATTCATGTTACTTCGTTAAATTCTGAAATGTTGAAAATTGAATATCGCGTGGTCAATATCAAGTTTCCTTCAACGAGCTACGTGACTTTTTTGATATGATACCTGTCTTTTAGCCCGGGGGTCACGAGTTTGATACCAGTTTCCTTTAAATTATATCTGTTTGATTTTCAGTACGTGGTAATAATCCAACCAAGTTGTACTGTACGCGAAAAAAGATTAATACTTTTATATAAATAAATTCTTTCTAAAACAAAAAGGCTTTAAAATACTTATTCTTAAGGGTAAATGAAAAGTTATTGTATAATTTTTAAATAAATTATCGATAATTTTTCTAATCAAAGAGCTGGCTGTGAGAAAATATAATTGGATATTATTGATTGATGATCAACCCCCGTGTTTCATTTTCGACTGTCAGTTCGAATATTCGATTTTCGATCAATTCAGAACAAAAATTATTTTTCTTAAGGAGTTACCAAAAAATACACAGTTATTTTGAAGGCTGTGTTTTTATTGTGGAATGTTATTTTAATTTTATGTGCCATTTCAAAACTTTTCCAATTCTTTTCTTCACTTTTCCAATTTGTCGACAAAGCATTATTTATGAAATTTCTTGTTCAACTTTGAAGATTTATGGGAAAAGAGATTGTATATTTTATACGCCTGAAGTCCCAATGTTTTTCACTGAGCATAAAAAATGTATAACACTAATACAGTATACACAGAACGTCATATACAGGAGAACCTGGCAAGATTATTACTATGTGACAATTTATATCAACCAAATAGAAACCTTCGAATGGAAGACAAATGTTCTGTTAACTATGCCACAGATGTTATCAGTGTTTGCCTTACAAGCACGCCTTACATATCCGATTCCCAATTGGTTTGTGATTGGTTTCCAACGGGTTTGTGATTGGTTTGACATCAAATATTTTTTGCTTTGAATGTATATTATTTGGCACTACGCAAAAACAATCTTATGATGATATTTATTTAAAAAATTGGTAATTTTACAAATCATCACTACCCGAGTATGTCATAAACAGGTAAAACATTATAATACTTTTGTTCATATTACGCAATCTATATACATTTATTATTTAAAAAATAGAACTAACTCAATTTTTATATTTTTACTACAAGTTAAATATTTTTTTTTATTTTCTACATTTAATTACAACAGCAAAAATATTCACATGGAATGAATGAGTGCCAAAAGACTAACAAAACAGATATTTAGAGCAAACATGAGGGGACAACGTGGTAGAGGAAGGAAGACCAAGGAATGTATGGTCGAATCAATAGAATAATATTTTGAAAGAAGAAAATTTTCCAAGTAAGATTAATCGTACGAGTTGTATGAGAAAGTGAATGGATTCGGAAGAACCAAAATATGTTTGTCGTGAAAGGACAGTTTGGCGCTCTATCGTCTTTGCTTAACCTAGTAGGAAAATAGCGTGATGTTATGTATGTGTTAAGCACTGTACGAAAAACGGATCAGCTAGAAAAAAAAACAGTTTAGCGAACTTGAGTGAAGGCTATTATTGCCATATCCTTGTTTTACTTTCATACACACCCGTCACCACAGGTCATGCAACATATCAAGGTAATGTTTAAGAAAAAAAAACACGCAACAGCTTATCAAGATTAATGTAAAAAAAATATTGCACGAACAACGTTCGTATTATCTTTTATCAACAAACATTACTAAAAATAAAAACTACATTCATTAGTATTCAATATTTTTAGCGAAAATCTGAATTATTATAACAATAAAATTTCTAACGAATCCGTTCCTTGAATTAAGGGAACAAAAAATACTTACGTACAAATATTTTTTGACACAAATTGATCAAGATTAAAAAAAAAGTATATACAGAATTTTAAATGTTTCATATTATCTGAATATAAGAACATACTGAAACCAGGGTATTACATTTTGCAATATAAATTTAAATAGAAACCATTTTTAAGTTTATGTGCTGAAAAAGTTTACATTTCAGTTGTTCATGAAGCTTTCGTTGTAACGGAACACTCAAGTTTTCAAGTATTTTTTATTGATTCTTGTGTGTCATCTTGTCTTTAAAAAGAAGTGTTGATTTGATGAATATATGCCGTCGGGTTTCTGATGTAAATTGGTAACTAAAATTTCACTGCTTCTTAGATATTTCAATTCAAACTCCTTCCAATGTGTTTTCGGCGTTACTGGGCAGTTACATACATATATTTTGATTCTGTGAAATCAGTATTTCATGTAAAAATATAAATTCCATGTAAAAATATAAATATAAATTCCAGATAATTATCTAAAAATCTTTCTTTTGGAAATTTCACACATTTGCTTTGTGCCAAAAATATGACGATATGTTATGCTTTACAGTACGCCCCCCATTTACGGGGTCTCGGTTAACGCCATTTTATTTTGACGCGGTTTATCAAGTTAGAAATTCAAATGCATAATGGTGATGTCTTTAAAACAATTTTTGGTATCTTATTTTATTCTAAATACATCAGTAAGAGCAACAGCTGTGCAGTAGACTTTTAATAGATTATCTATGCCATCAACATCGATAAATGACACAACAATGAATTTTAGATTGATAAAAGCAACAATGGAAATTTTATTCAACGAGACGGATTTTGAACAGGTACAGGAAATTAAAAGCTCTGTAATATATTTCCTCCTATAAATAAGTAGCATAGCGTTTATCAAAATGCGTTTTATCAGTCATTAGTAACCTTTCATATTTCGGATAAATTGAAGAGTGCGGTCGGGAGACAATATTGTCTTCAGTTCCAGTAGGCGAGCATTCGAGTTTAGAATATCTGGAGAAGTCACGCAAATCCCGGTTCGTCATTGAACGTGTTGGTAACACTGTCACTCGGCACACTTTCACCAGAGTGGCACTCTTTTTTTCTTGGGTGACATCGGGAATCGAATCTTAAGCCCCCGGGTGGAAATCGTGAATGTTACCACTGGGCTACGGACGTCGTCATTAGTAACCATTTATATAAACTTATTTAAAAAAATTACTTAAGTTTTTTTTAATTATTGCAATTAAAAATAAACTATCTAAAAATATATAATACACGACTAATTGTATTTAATGGCTCTAATTAAGCGGACTTCATTTATGCATTGTTTTTTACAATTACCCGCGTAGATGGGGGGATTACTGTTCCATGAAAAAAAAAAGCAAAATAATATTTTAAACATGCTTATGTTAATGGTGATAAACGATGTTTCGTTTTCTGAATTTCTAAAACAGTTCTTATAATGAAACATTTTATGAAATACCTTTATTAAAATTGGGTAAAAATAATGAAAAACAGTCAAATTTATCGAGGAAATTTCGCCTTTTAGAATCGTCGTAATGAAAACTGAAAACCCAAACCGATCTTTTTCATGCAAATATTTGCCAATTGAAATTCTACGTCCTTTAGAGAGAGAGAAAGTCATCGCAAAAAAACCTTCACAATGAGGCTGTTTGTGATTTAAATTGGGGTCAAAACACGTGTTCTGGATTTGGTTTCCAGGTCATGATAAGAGAATCCTGGATATCATGTCCTTACCCTCATCACTGGGGAATGACAGGACTTGAATGGGGTATCTAGACCATGTCCTAACTTGTAAATGCAATTGGATATAAGATTTGTAAATATAAATTACTGTTTGAAGATACTTGTTATGTAACGAACTGAAGAAGTTTTTAATCTAAGTTAACAACATTTTTGACAGACTTGACCGAGTGAGTTTTATTTTTGACAAGGGTTGAGAAAACTGAAGGTTGTTTCATATACCATACAAATGTTATTGTGTATGTAAGTAATACTTGTATACACATATGTTGAACTCATAAGATATCTTCTTCCAATGCCTAGTTGGTGGAACGCTTGGCTATGTATTCTGGTTGACGAGACACTTAACTATGAGTTCTGGTTGGTGGGACGGTTGACTCTGTGGACTGGTAGGTGGGACTCCAACTGGTGGGATGTTTTACTTTGTAGTCTGATTGGTGGAACGTTTCAGTCTGTGGTTTGGTTGAAGAGACACTTGACTCTGTGGTCTGGTTCGTGGGACACTTGGCTTAGTGGACTGGTTGATAGGACGATTGACTTTGTGGTCTGGTTGGTAGGACGGTTGACTCTGTGTACTAGTTGGTGAGATGTTTGACCCCGTAGTCTAGTTGATGGGACGCTTGACTCTGTGATCTGGTTGGTGGGATGCTTAACTTTCTTTGACGTATCCACAAAAAAGGGCCCCTATCTGGTAAAAAAATAAAAAAGGGTCCTATCTCTAGTTTAAAATGTTATTTAAAGTTTTTGCCGTATTGAATTAGCTTAAATATTTATATAACCTCATTCATAGTTTAAGCTTACTCAACGCGGTAACAACTTTAAAATACATTTTACTAGAGGAAAACTGGCACGAAAATCTTCGTACATAAATTAATTCTTAACCACGCTTTGAATTAGGTCCAAATCACTTATTTGGGTATGTTAATTAATGGTATCATACGATTAAATGAAAAAGGTATCTTTATATAAGGTTAAACTGAATACGAAAGTATATTTATGAATGTTAAGATGAAATAAGCCAGGAGGTACTGTTGGCAAATACTAGTAGATATTATATTGGCCTTATCTCTCACTTAAGTCTTGTCCACTCTATATTGTATTTATTTATTTTTTATTTATTTGTTTTACACACGACAAGAAATAAACATAATCTGCAAAAAGAAACAACAGGTAATTTAATTTGGATACACACCTTTAATGGATCTGGGTTTGTTGCCTTTCATTTGTCATTTTCCCAGAAAACTAGACTTTTGGCTGTATCTCACTGAGGACAATAATAACATAAAAAAACAACTTTAAAAAACATTGCTAAGACTAGCGCTTACTTACTCCCTGGATACCTAGCCCTTCCAAAGTGTGACGAAAGATTTGTCAAAACCTTGAGAGAAAAATTGTTTATACTCGTAAGTATATGGTTTGATTAATTAAAATGACGCGTGGACGCAGAGGTAAAACGAAAAGCTCTTCTTTCTGTATGGCGAAGTTTTCGTAGCAAAAGTTTTCAAAATTGTTAGACTGTACTTGGCTTGGGCACTTATACCGCATGCAGAACATTGACCCTGCATAGCAACCTTTGTTCAGTGATCTGATGAGGTGCAAGAGAGCGGGGTGACGGAAGCTGAGATAGTCGGATAGTATGATAGAGAACTGTTGCACTCTTAGTATAAGCAATTGGTGAAGGAATGCGGTAGAGAGATATAGATGATACATAATCCTGCAAGTTGTTAATACCTATGCTGAGTTGTAAGGCTGATGATGATTTTTTAGAGGTTATATGTAAAAGAAGCATTTTCAAGCTTTTTCAATGTTGAGTAGCATGCTACTCAAGCATTGTCAGCAAAAATATACAGCTACTTTTAAAAGAAAGTTCGGTACTTATACCGGGTTACTTAAAAACACATTATTATGGTGTTCCAGTGAAAGTATTATTTAATGTAATACAAAGTAAAAGAAGTGCGAAAAGTTTGAGAAAATCTTAAAAAACGTGGCACGATCAAATTAATCAAATTCTGAAAGACAAAAAAATTAAAAGTTTTTATAATAGGATTGTATGTGTAATGAGATGTGTGAACGTAGGAGAAGTGAAAATAACCTGTCTACCTCAACAGGGAGGATATTAATGATTATGAAAGAAAATCTAGCAAGTAGATATTAGCCATTATCTAGTTATTTCAGTCTTGAAAAGTTTATATCTGATTAGAACTGCTCACGATTAATTTAAATTGGAAATATTATTTTGATATTTTAATTAAGTGTAAAAGAGGAAATATTTTATTTACACCAAGTGTAAGAAGAACAGCTTTAGATATTGAAATATGAAGAGTGGGTTAGTATTTTACAATTCAATAAAATTTGATTACTCCAAGAGACGAAATTAAATCGTAAGAATCCGATTAAAATTATTAACCTGGTCACAGAAGGAGGGTCGACTCCTTTTGTGGGCCTTGAATAAAACAATGAGTGAGGATTTTCCATTAAGTCAAGGGTTGAGAATAATGCCCCTTTAACTTGGAAGGTGAAGGAATAATTGTCATAAAATTGTATGAAAGTGCTCGAAGGGGAAGCGAACTTATTCCCTTTTCAATCAATATGTTTTATATAAAAAAAAAGTTTCGACGGAAAGGCTTTTGTGCATTTATAAATGAAATATCAAATCTTAATTTTTGATAATTTTTATTCACACTAAATGGATTTTTTTTTATACAGACCTTTCTTTTCAACTCGATTTTTCAATCCAAGTTATGGTTGATTGAATAGAAAATTTGATTGCAACTCTAGGATCAATTAATTTATAGCAAACATTTTCAAAATATGTTGATAGAAATTGTAATTTGGTTTATTAAACACTGTTTTTTTAACCCTGACATGGCACTGAGGAGAAGAAGTAGTAACACTGTTTATTCCACTTTATGTAATGGTATACTATAATCCTACCGCTTTCAAGGTTTTCATCTCAGTATCAGGGAAGCATAAGTACCGAAATTTACACTTCTAATGGTAAACTTTCGGGGTGGGGATTGTGGGTAGAGGGAGAGAGGAGACAACTTCAGCGAGCGGCGGTAAGATTCTGGGAATATATGTGTTACGCATGTTAACAGTTAGAAGTGTGCATGTCGGTATGAACATAATTCAGTATTGTTATACCGTTACATAAAGGGTAGGGTAGGGTAGGGTAGGGTTATACCGTTACATAAAGTAGAATAAACAGTGTTTAATAAAACATATTATAATGTCTTTAAACCTCCATAATGTTGATGCCTTGACTATAAATAATATAATGACAGAAAGTTCATATATTTAATGAGCGTAGTTGTTTATGAACGTTGATTATTTGTCCATTCCTAGCATTTTTCAGTTCTTCGGTCACTTTTCGCACCAGTAGGGTATGGAGAGGCTCGCCAGGTCACTGTTAATGTGGATAGTAGCAGGAGTAGAGGCAGGACACCGATAACATAGTTACACCTGGTGCTACGGGTTTTCTTTTGCCATAGACTGTTCGGACAGCGGAATGCTGAGAGGAATGGAGAAGAATGTGTGCAACCGATAGCAATCTCATTTTGGGTCATGTTCGTCAGCATTGAAGTCACAACTATGAAGAAGAATTCCCAATTCATATTAATTTTTAATAATTATATTAAAAATTATTGTTCTATCACATCATATATGGGTATGAAGGCATATATGATGTGATAGAACAATAACATACATGTAATTATTAAGGATGCATGTGAATGGGGAATAATATGTGGTATGTACATAGGTATAAGAGTATATGATGTGATAGAACAATACATGTAATTATTAAGAATGAATGTGAATTGGGAATAATATGTGGTATGTAGATATATATGATGTGATAGAACAATACATGTAATTATTAAGGATGAATGTGAATTGGGAATAATATGTGGTATGTAGATGTACGAGTATATGATAAAACAATAACATACATGTAATTATTAAGGATGAATGTGAATTGGGAATAATATGTGGTCTGTACATAGATATAAGAGTATATGATGTGATAGAACAATACATGTAATTATTAAGAATGAATGTGAATTGGGAATAATATGTGGTATGTAGATATATATGATGTGATAGAACAATACATGTAATTATTAAGGATGAATGTAAATTGGGAATAATATGTGGTATGTAGATGTACGAGTATATGATAAAACAATAACATACATGTAATTATTAAGGATGAATGTGAATTGGGAATAATATGTGGTATGTAGATATACGAGTATATGATAAAACAATAACATACATGTAATTATTAAGGATGAATGTGAATTGGGAATAATATGTGGTATGTAGATATACGAGTATATGATGTGATAGAACAAAATATGTTATTATTAAGGATGAATGTGAATTGTAAATAATATGTGGTACGAGAATATATGTGATGTGATAGAAAAATACATGTTTTTATTAAGGATGAATGTGAATTGGAAATAATATGTGGTATGTAAATATATATGATGTGATAGAACAATACATGCAACTATTAAGGATGAATGTGAGCCAAAAGAAAAATAACATGTTGAAATAGTTGGGACACATTGAACGGATAGGTGACGAAAAACTGATTCGGATACGGATTGTGGTAGAAAACGACCAAAAAAAGGATATATGGATCATGTGAATGTAATTTTAGAATAAGGAAAGCTAAGAAGTAAGATATACAAAATGAACTATTTATATACTAGGTATATGATAATATGTATCGGTGTGGATGAGGTGAAGGAAGTATTTCGGGAAAGAAAACTCTCTGTCTACCCCAATGAGAAATTGGCGTGATATTATGTTTTCACGTGTATATGATACTACCTGAGTTTAATATCAATATGATTAAAAATTTTAAAAAATATTTTTGAATCTAGCCATTGACATTTCATACTGCAAATCAAAAGCTGCGACATTTTACCGACTAGGCCATGGATGTGGTCTGAATTTCAGTCTATCCATTTAGGTGTATACTGTAGCACTTAGGTCGGCAATTAGTCTGACATATTGAACCTGCAAATCGCTAGGCCGAGCGTTCCAAATTAATTGGATGACCTAATCTGATATAAATATTTGGAAATCCATATTTATGAAAATCTGAGTTGGCGTTATCATGTCTTAAAGTTAAACCGGAAGATCTTTACTTGAAGATCTTATTGTGTTGTATTGTATTATACCTTCGTGATACTTATAACAAAGTAGTGGGCTTATTGCTAGGTGACAATCTCTTCCAACCAACCAGACAGATGTTCAAGAAACCCTAAGTGAAAACCTGACTGCAATCCCTTTTTTATTAACTGGGTTACAGTGAGGATCGAACCCGCAACAACGGGCTTCTTAATATGATGCGTTATTTTCTGCCTATTTTAAGTCAAATGCTGCTGTCCTAATGTCTTATACTTCCATTACTAACGATGACGTATATAATTTGGATGCCAATGAGGATAACATAAGTTGGAGCACCGTACAGAAGTCATTAACGTTTGTATCTGTTTTATATTTAACTTAGAAGCTTGTATCTGTTTTATATTTAACTTAGAAGCTTGTATCTGTTTTATATTTAACTTAGAAGCTTGTATCTGTTTTATATTTCACTAAGAAGTTTGTATCTGTTTTATATTTAACTTAGAAGCATGACGACATGTAAGAGTTTAAAAAACATCCTTCAATGGCTTAGAATCAGGCAGCGAAGGAGCTTTCACATTTTATCGACACTATTTTGTGTGCTTAACAATTTCAAATGTCTTTCATATCTTTGCGAAAAAAATCCTTTCTTTCAGAATACGGACATTTTCTTTGATCAGGTGACGAGAGACTCCTTTATATACATACATTACATTACATTTTATTCATCTTCATTTGCGGTTTAAACGGCGTGACTGTGGAACGAATTTCTAAGATTTATCAAATGTACACTAATTTTATTTATGTTCAAGGGAACATAGAAAAAAAAAGATTAAATAACTTAGAAAATCCTTTTCTCCTAATTTTCCTTTGACCACCTTCCTTATTCTCGAAAAGATTTCTTTACCCCTAGTTCTACCATTGTTGATGTAGATTATTAATTTGTTAATATATTATTATATGATATATTAACAAATAGCTTATTTATGACTAACAAATGATGAATTCGTTTACGTGCATATTTTTTTTATAATATTTCTTATAGATTAAAACATTTTTTAATGTATTCAAGATTAACTAGTTAGTTTGAAGAGATTGCTGTAAAAACCCACCAGAAGTACCATGTTTGACCATGTACACAAAATAATGAAAATAAAAAAATATCTATAGTATTTTTTTGCCGGAGATTTTGAAGTGCTATTTCTGTCACTGCATTGCGCTTTATTAGCCGCTTTATTCTGAAGCAAGTATACGTAAAATATAGCCCTGAAGCCTTAAATAACGCTTGGATCATATTCAGTCTCACCAGATAAGACTAAGGACATCAAATCGTCCTGCAGGCTAAATCTTTGCAACATACGTTACCATGAGAACTAAAAAAACTAACTACAGAAAAAAACTTAACAATTATTATGGTTCTTCTCCTTTACTCTTTTTCGTTATGTGGAATTGACTTTTTGAGCCATCATACAGTACAGTACAGAACAGTACTTTTTAGAGATATTAGTTTTGTGAACTTGAACTAAATGAGTCATAAGCCTCACAGATCGTATTGCTTTCATTCAATCCATTTAACTAAAAATCTCCTTTTCTTCTTCATCATCCAAAGTAAGATTATGTATAATTATTATGAATATAAAGATTTTAGAGACCTAGTTGATAAGACACCTGTCTTCCACCTGGTATACAGTTCAAGGTTTCAAGTCTGGTTTACACGAAGGGTTTGTTCAATATCTTTCTGAATACCTTTCAATACCCTTTAGAAGAGATCGTCACATGACAAGAGGTCCCTCAAGTTATGTCATATATAATGAAAAAGTAATACAATATCATGATTACTTTAGAGAAAACTCATATTACCTTAAAATATGAGTCAGACAAGGATGCATTATATTATAAATCTGCTATTATTCACTCTCCAAGAACATATTTATACTCGTAAATGATCTGATATTAACAGGCAATTAATCTTCCAGGTCTTACTGTAAACAACAAAAATGTAATGTAATATAAAAATCTATCAAAGTTTTGACAAACAATGAACAAAGTCTAGACAAAAAGGATAATGTACAGAGAAGACAAATGTACTAGATTCTCGCCAAGTCCCAGTGAAAATAGACCGAAGACAAACATCTCCAATAAGGTCCGCGCTGGCAGACAGCTTGACACCCTGACAGTGTCCATTACACGGACTCCATTACAGAAACAACTTAACCCGGCTCTCTGCAAACATCCCCCAGGGTAATGTACTGGATCACGGAGGGACAATGCGGACTAAAGGCGGGTGAAAAATAACAAGCACTGTCACTTGTAGGCGCGATTGTTCTGAACTTTGTGGTGCAATTGATAATAAACGAGTATGATGTTAAAGAAATAACTTAAAATAAAACTGAATTTCCTGCAACTGAAAATAAAAAATATCTTTCTTCAAATATTATAGTTTCATAAACATTGCATCCGTCAGCTGATAGGTTATACACCTGCTTTCCAATCGAGAGATTGTGGGTTTGATTTCTGTAAGTGCCCAGTTTTTTAAAACAAGCATTGGTCTAGATTTCATTTCAGCCTTCTTTGATATATTTCCGGTTAGTTTTAAGAAGTAGCCACATGGCAATACACCTCGCCAGGTTATATCATAAATAATGAAAGCGTAATACAATACGATACATTACAATACAGTACATTACAGTAAAATACAACACATTACAATACAATAGATTACAACACAATGCAATACAACACAATACAATACAGCCCAACACAATACAATACAATACGAAACGATACAATACGATACAATACAGTACAATATGATACAATATAATACAATAAAATACAATACGATACAATACAAAAAAATATAATACGATACCATAAAACACGATACGATAAAATACGATACAATTCGACACAATATAATACAATACGATACAATGCCATACAATGCGATACAATACAATAAAATATAATACAATCAGTGCAATACAATACAACACAACACAAAAAACATAACATAATACAATGCAATACGATTTTAAACAATACAATAAACTTTCAACACAATATAATACGAAACGATAAAATACAATACGATACAGTGCGATATAATAAAATATAATACAATACAATCAGTGCAATACAATACAACACAACAAAGCACAACATTATACAATACAATGCAATATAATACAATACAATTCAATACAATACGATATAATATAATACGAGTACGACACAATACGATACAACACGATACAATACAATAACATATAACACAATACAATAAAATACAATTCAACGCCGTGCTGTGCAGTAAGGTCATCTGTTATTATTGTGGCAAATGTGTGTTAAGTTATAAAGGGGTTTTAGATTAAATATTATATAAGTTATTTATTTAGGCGCCCGAGAAGTAAATTTGGTTCCAAACACCACAAATTTCTTTAAGAGATTGAATGACATATATAGTACGTTGATGTCTTCATTTGAGTCATCAACCCCGCGGGTTTCCGGCGCCAAATGGTAGTCTAATTATGATAATTTTTTAAACAAAATCATCTGCACTAACAAGTGAACGACGCAAAAGGACTTTTCTTTACCGAGTGGAGAGGAATTATTAAGGGCATGGTCAAGTCAAGATGCTCAGCAATGAGTAGACTGCGAAGAGAACAATAGAATAACACAATAAACCAATACACGCACAGGCGTTTTCAATCATACTTGATCATGAGGGATAGTCTATCGTATCGTATCATTAAGGAAGGATTGACAATAAAGAAGTTCCCCACATGGTAATACCCATGAGCACCTGTTACCGTGAACGATCTCAAAAGCAAGAGAGAATTACTTGAGTGAGATAAAATAGACTAAACGTTTAATTAAATAACATAAAGTTAATCACTCTTCCTTCTTTACGTCATCACTTACTGTTCTTGCCATTAGGCCTTGGCCACACAGGTAGGAGCCTCGCTTGGTGCTTAAAGCTACGCTGCTAGCTAGGTGACATATCCTAGCGAACCAACGCACCCCATACTATCGCAATGGCTACACTGCACGCTTTGCACCACGCTACGTGATTATTAGTCACCTAGTGAGTCTCCTAGCGAACAGACGTGTTGGTTAATTTTGTTGTGTCACCAAGTGATTTTACGAGATGGAGGAAGTTTTATTCCGCAATTCTTTGTAGAGAAGTTGAAACTCTCCACGTGTACTTGTAGATAAATTAACATTATGCACCCAACAAGTTCGAATTTGAGATGTTCGAAATTTTTAACTTAAATACTCTGAGAGAATTAGATTTCTGATTAGTTTTGAGAGTGGCATCGTTTGTTGACTCAACCGCTCCCAAATGTCAAATTAATTTGTGCGAAGCACTTTGGTGTGACCAAGCATGAACTCACCTAGTCTATTAGTCACCTAGCACCTATCGAAGCCCTTTAGTGTAGCCTAGGCCTTAGACTTTGGAACTGTTACTGGCTCTTAATTCTCACAAAATATAATAACATATTTCTCCTGTGATAGATGTATTTGTTCATAATCTAAACATTCTTTTCTTTTCTAATCTTCCTATCTTTTGGTGATCCTCAGTGACATTTTAAAATATTTCTTTATGATCTTTTTTTTTATTTTATGCTTAATTTTTTTGTAAGATTTTGACGTGATAGCGTTGAGTAGAATCCGCGGAAGAACAATATATTAGAAATGTTCTCTCTGCTTACTCCATAAGGACGTGGCGTGATGGTGATAATGATACTTGGGAATTTTATTTTTCTTTTTTTTCTTCGTTGGTTAGAAGAGATTGCCGTGTTGCAACAAATTCCCTGATTATATATTTTATTATAATGTTTCCAATAAACGGATCATAATAATTTAATATGTTTATTCTCTTTACACATACGCTACAGGTTAAACGAATTCAACCCATCTTCATAAAAACATTTTTCTATTTCGCTGACAAAAGAAACAATAATCGGGGCGATCCGTCGCCAAATCCGTACATTCCTGCGCGCCGGAAATTCAATCGAAAGTAATCGCACCCTAGGGACTCCCCACCCTGGGCTCCCTCTTAGACCCTCATTCCGATTGTCCGGTTCGATATTTCCCTACTTTATAGTATTATTTGTTGTGTCAGCAAATAATATTGGAATTATTATACGTGAAAGCATAATAAATATTCAATTCATTATTTGTGTTCCGAAATGGATTAAATGGGTTTTGTAAGGAACAGTGATTCCAAAAAGTTTTGAAATAAGGTAATTTTGTATAATTACTATTTAACTAGTAGCAGTGTCCACTATAGCTGATGACATACCATTGCGATTAAAGTCTTCCTTGTTGCTAAGCTTGTTTTTTCAAGTTGCACCAAGTACACAAAACGCAAACAACGCATATTAAAGACATAATGAATGATTATTTTGGTAAAAGTGTCTCAACTCCAAGTTCTTAATACTTTTTGTTAATACTGGTGATAAATATGAAGGTAGAAAAACAATCTCAGCTCCAGGTTTTTAACCCATTTTGTCAATACTGGTGAAAATTAGGAAGGTAGAAAAAGGAAAGGGAGGAATTTATAGTCACGTGTCAAAATATCACAGTCTGGCAACAGTTTGTCTGGTGCCGATTTACGCATGCACCTTTAAGAATTGTAGTACTGCCAACACTTACGTTGATTAACTACAAGTAACGTGCCTACTTCAGTGGCTCTAATTACAAAGGCACAATTATATGGATCAAAGTTTATCTCACACCCTCGTTTTTCAACATACCCGCATCTCTAAACTGGATATAAACGAGAATTCAAGTGGATATAAACATTTGTTTGGGTTTTCTAAACAAGCCTCATTGAATTTGTCATTCTGCGTTATATAATCATAATCCCGCATCGTGTCAGTCGTCAGTGTAAGTAATTTTATTGCAGCCATGCGATAACCAACTCATAGTAATACCATGATAGTGCGTATGCATGGATTGGGAAATAAAAGTATTGCTGCAATGGATTTATTGAAATTTGATATCAATCTATTTAAAGTTTGATATTTTTTGTCCTTTGATAGTTGATAATAACTCTTATATGGTTTTAATTATAATGCAAAATAAAATTGATATCTCTCTAGCTTGGATTTCTTAGCACGTTAGCATAATGGGTAATGAATGCGTCAATTTCTATCGGAAAACAAATTAGCACTACGATTGTCAACCTCGATTCGATTTTTCTCAATAAGTAAGTAATCTTTAAAAAACATTAAACACGATGTATGGCACCTATTGACTTTGGGTTGGAATGCACATAAGGACTCTAGATGTTATATAAATCAATCCAGGATTTTTTCCCCATTGAAACCGTGGTTTAATATATTATAATATAGGTAAGAATGCTCAAGATGGTGTCAATAATGTGTCGTTTACAAATGGGCCACTGCGTGGTGGCTAGAAATTATTACATAGTGTATGTTTTTGAAGATCAGAGTGAGTTTGGTCTGGATCTGAGTGAGTTTGATCTGCTGTGAGTTTGATCTGGATGATGGGAGTATAGATAATGTGTTTTTTGGCAGTCTTTACGTGACCAATATAGTATGTTACAGTTTGTAATCGAAAAATTGATGAATTAATTTATTTATTGTTTACTTTTGTTTAAATCATATTTTATTTGTTTTGTTGGGAATGTTCTAATATATAGGAAAAATATATAAACTATCTTTATCCTATAAATAAAAGTGTTAAAACTAGTATTTGTATAATGCTCCTTTGAATATTAAAATTATCAAGTATTTGTTTACTTAATTTTTAACTTAATTCTACACAAAGTTCTATAACAGCAGTACACTAGGATTCACTAGGATTATTGCATTTGCTGTGATATATGACTTATACCAGCGAAATTCATATATAAAAGCAAATAAACAATGCAAAAAGTCCATGCTGCAACCATTCGTGAGATTTGACAACTGCCAGTAAAAAAAAAATATCGACACAATTTACAATAATTGCAGGACCCAAAAGCCGAGCATATTTACATCAAACCCAATCTGTATAAATATAAAAAATATCAACGGGATTGTTCCTGCACCGCGGTCCAATAAATATAAAATTAATTACAATTTTTTAATGCTAAAATGTTTGTTTCACAATCTACTTTCATAGCCCATCCTACCTCAATTTATTTAATGTAAAACTTTTCTGAAAGTGAAATCTAGCAGATCGATATGCGGAACATCAGTTTGTTTCGCCAGTATTCTTAATATAATCATTCACTGGTTCCATGTTACTAAATATACCTCATATGGTACCTATACGAGAAGAATGTAAATTGCTTTTTTAAATCAAAATACAACATTTATAATTTCATCATCAATTGTCTAAATTGCAGAGGAAAATAATTTACAATGCCTAAAATAATCATTTTGTAGATATAGATAAGTGATTCCCTAGGCAAAGCACATAAAGTTGTTTCATCCCCTCATCAAACATATTTGACCTTAATACTAAAACATTCAGTTGAAACATGCACATCTTTACACATCTGTGAAAACATTTATACTTTACAATCCCTAATTATTACATTCTCAATTCTAACTTACATATGTGACTTATTTGTAAATACCATCTTGCTGTTTCTCTTTTCACGCAGGCATGGGGATAGAGCGTCAATATTTCCTATCACTTTAACATATCTCGCTTCTATCACATCATTACATCTTCTCATACAGAAAAATACAATTTTTTTTCACTTCCGAATCACGTTAATGTTTTATATTTATTTTGTAGACCTCAATCCGCCACTAGTTCACTTCCTTTAAAACCGTATTCCAAATTATCTATAAACCTTATTTCAGTGTACGAATTTCAACAAAATTTATTTGATATCTCCATTCTTCTTCCACATTCACGTTTTAAATGCATTAAAGTTTTTATTACATTAATTTATAAATTGAAAATGCTTTTTAAGGGAAAACTACTATAACTTGACTCATCAAGGTATAATCTGTATTATAAACAGGATGGTAAACCAACTGCCGAAACACGTGCAACTTAAGACAGCTCTATCAAAACAAACTTTCTAACTGTTTTAGACATATTTCCCATAAGTTAAACTCTGAATTTCAGTAAACATTGCAGTATATCCTTGTCACAATAAACCACAGTATTTAAAGGGCTCAAATATATGTCGTTCTGAGAATTGCATATATGTGCATGGGAGGAGAACGTGACAAAAGAAAGGAAGACGTAGGGAACATACTCGCTAGGGGTAGAAATGTTTGGTGTTCTGCAAGGGAGAAGAAACGTGCTTTGAAAGGGTATTGTATCAAGGTGCAGATGCACATGTTTGCTGAATCGTGTAATTTTTCTTACAAATACGTCACATACTCTGCTTTCTTGGCGTGAAGGAATTGCAACATTTGATATAAAGATTTTTATTTATTTATTTATACACTGTTCGGTCACTATGAACCACTGATAATAAAAACAAAATATTATTTAAAATTAAGAGCATAAGTTTATGTAGAAATATTTTATTAAAGATTCGGCTTTAGCTTTTTGGGAATTCTATGTTTGAATGGGCAGAAGAGAGCCTCGATATGGAAGATATAAACACATGTCACAGAGATTAACGTAATTAATGAGATAACAAAGCAAAATACCAGCCAGTCAGTTCGGAGTAACCCTGAAGATGAGTCACATATGACTTGAAATTAGTTGTGTTAAATATAAGGTGGACCGGAAAGTAATCGAAATTTTTGATCATTTGTAAAATATTTATCAAAAAAAAACATTAAACTAATCTATCACTTTTTGCCACCGTTCAGGCAAATTTTTCAATTCAATTAAATAAAAAAAAAGTTAAGGTTTTTCTTTGAAAAATGTGTCCTGATTTTTAATCTCACTAATATTATTTTTTTTTTATTACGTAATTAGTGTTTGAAGAACCTTAACAAATTGTAATCAGAGGGTGCGATATCCGGTGAATTAGGGGGATGGAGTAGAAGTTAATGAAAATAATCATGAATTTCCACAGTATTAACGCTAAAACTCTAGAAATATTTAGTAATATTTTACTAAAAACTGATATACCTATTTCTTAAGACATTTTATTCTAAAATATACAAATTGTGATTTTATTACCATATGATAATCACTTCCATCCAACCTGACAATATAAACGCAGCTTACTAGGTGAAAGTTTCGGTAACATGACACCACTCTGACCTTACCACTGCACTCTTAACAAACCGGGGATCATTCTGCCTTAAGATGGTCTTGAGAAATGAGGTAGAAACGCGTGTCGGAGGATTAATGTTATAAGTGGAATAATAAAGCAATTTATTGTTAAAGATTAGTGTTATTTTCAAAAAGAAAAAATAATTTTATTATAAAATTTTGAAATATCGTAGAAGACCGGAAAAGGACACAAACGTGTGATCTATGGAGGGACACATTTCGTCATTAACTGGACGCTCAGCGTCCAGCACAAGTGTTAAAGAGGGATAGAACATTCAAAAACTGGTTCCGAAGGCAGCCGATAATTGATTGCAAAGTCTAACGGAAAGAACAAACAGTAAGTGATGACGTAAAGAAGGAAAAGCGATGAACGTCTTCCTTTTGAATCAGGTGTTAATATTATACTAATTGTTTTAAAAAATATATATTCTTGGAGGGATCGGAAGTGATTGAGAATACGCCATATTGATGTCAAACAGTAAAAGTCATATAACGTATCAATCCCCATAAGGTTGAAAGTTTGATTTCTGACGTGGAGTTTTCCGAATTGATTGCCGATAGAATTCAACAAAAAATATTTTCATCGCGTTATACTGAATATGACGAAAATGCAACAAAAATGTTTAAATTAAATGTGAAATATATTAAATGTTGTGATCAACATCGGTTAATATGTATTCAACCGTGAATTTCATTAATTCATATGGTTTCTCAATATATTTAAATTTGCGATGCGGACATCTTAAAGAGCGTGTGAAAAGATTAACGAATCGATTGCCGAAAGAATCCAACAAAATATATTTTCATAAATGTATTTTGTTGGATTCTATCGGCCACCCAATTGATTGCCGATAGAATTCAACAAAAAATATGTTCATCGCGTAATATGGAATATGACGAAAATGCAATAAAAATGTTTAAATTAAATGTGAAATATATCAAATGTTGTTAACGATATCGGTTAATATGTATTCAACCATGAATTTCATTCATTCATACGGTGTTTCTTGACATATTTAAAGATGTAAAAAAATACTAGATTCGAGAAATCCTTTGATGTTACTTCCATAGATGAGTTAATAAAGCTAAGACAGTCTTGATCAGGTTATCCTTATGCATGTTTTTTTGTGAAGGTGAGAGATTGATGGTTTGGTTGAGTTATATTATATTTTGATTCGTACTGGGACTAAGGCGACATGCCCAAAGACAGGAGAAAGGTGGTTGTAGTTTCTCTTAACAACTGAAAATTATTTTTGATAGAGTTTGACAATTATTGCTCCACTAGTAGAAATGAAGTATTCTTATGACAAAACCGTTATTTTAGTCAGTATTGGTGTGTTATTTAAATTAAGTTAGTAAAAATTCGAAATATCTACTATTTACTATAGAAACATCCTTTCAATCTCATCTGATCGGAAATGTGCAATCAATTTTATTGGCGGTGGCCGACTAACACACTCATTTTATTAAAAATAAATAAAAACGGGCGAAAACTTTCCAACTATTATAGACAACGTGAGTTTGCAAGTTTAAATTCATATGCGTTTATGTGAATATTTTTTTATATGCCGCCATTTTTCATTTAATAAAATAACCTATAATATTGTAATTTGTTTTATCAAACACTGTTTATTCCACTCACAAAAAGTGGGATAAATAGTGTCCTAAAACCTCCACAATGCATTCACTATAAATAATATAACCTATAATACATACATTTGCCAAAGGTTATACACGTATACAAATAAATTACCCAATAACTAATCTTATTCCTATATTACTCGTATAACTATAAGCTAACATAATTTTAATTTCCTACATGTAATTTAAATTTTAAATAATCTTAATATTTAGTTTCTTAGAAGTAGTTAACACATACCATATAAACTTATAACTAGATAACAATTCTTACAATGAATTATTTTAATACATGTATACACGCACATGTTCACTCGTTTAGGTTACTTGCATTTCATCACATTCACTCAGACCTTGATACTCTCCGCTTATACTGTAGGTGAACTAATATAGTCAGGCAACAGATGATCCGTCGGAAACCTGTGTTTATAACGAAAAAGTAAATCGGACTTCCTATCGTTAGAGGGTCGTGTGGTTCTGTTGGCTTTAATAAAACTTCACGGTCCAAGTGAGGATGTGGTGTTGGAGGGTTTCTTCACGCTGTTGAAATCGGGAGAGGTTTATTCTGGCATGGGTGTTGAAAGAGATCTTGTTTAAACTATATGTGAGCAAACATTGTTAGAAGCTAAAGCGCGCGCTAATGAGCGTTTCTAAGGGTATTTGACGGTTGATAATTCATCTCAATTTGTAAAGTTATAATTAATAGAAAAAAATGGAAATAACTGTCTGGTTTCTTATTTCAAGTTTTTTTTAAATAATCAAAGAGAAAAAGTGAAATGGCACTTTTATATATTCTGCGTATGGCAGCATGAAAAACGTACATTTTTCGACATGACAAAGGCAACACCAGGGCTATACGAGTTACTTTACCTCACCACGCTATATCGCGTAGGTGCTCCCTAGCGTACGCCTTACTCTATTGTACATGCCCAAAAGATGAAACACGTAATTGTAACAAAATGCAAGATTGTTATGATTTTTAAACTTATTTATATATCATGCGTTAATTGCCGAAAGTTAGAAAATATGTGTAAGATATAAAAGGTTTTTAAAATTTCCTAGGATTATTGTTTAAAAAAATATTAGTTTTTCACAATAAATAATTTTTATTCGAGAGTTCAAACATTTTAACATTTTTGTAAGATCTTAATAAATAAAGTATTTAAATAAAAAAATGTAACAAAACGGTTAATTTAGGAACATTAAAGATGCACTACCTGCCTTAGGACGGCTATACGCCTAGTAAGGCAGGAGAGTGCTTGCATATTTATTTGTTAAAAAATAAAAGTAAAAATTAATAAAAAATATAAGTAATAAATAAACATGAAAAATATAAAAATAAATCCATAAGAAAAAATAAATAAATAAGAATGCTAAAAAATCACATCTTTTTATTTTTTTTCCTTTTAAGTAATAAACCACACACACACTTCCGGTGATAAATGACATGGTTGGACTTAGACACTTGTCTTATTATACACCGGGATCATTTCGGCTGAAGAGTCTTAACATATGATGTTCAAAATGTGTCCTAATGTTAAAAATAATTCGTGGAAAAACAAAAGAGTTCCTGTTAAATTTTATATTTTAAAAGTCGAATATTCTAATATAGAGTCCATAGCTAGAGTCGAAACCTTTCATAACATACTTAAATACTATTTGACAGGCATTGAAGATGAACTCCAAACATTAGCATATGGAAAAAAAATGAAACTAAACGGGTACAATTCATTTTAAAAAGATCTCCAGTTAAGTTTACACTTAAAGCCTTTAGCACCTTTTTGGTTGGCTAGAAGTGATTTGTCACGTGACAATAAACTAACTAGGTTGTACTATACGAGTATATAAAAAAGTGTAATAAAATATATATATACTAGCATATGCTCGTATATGCGACGGTGATTACTTCGAACATTTAAAATCTGAACCTTAAAACTTTTGACATGTGATGCATTCTTATGTTATTTCACTAATTGTTAATTTATGGTAGAAAAAAATACTTTAATTTATTTAAATATGATGTAATTAAATAAACGTATGAGAGAAAAGGGCCATTTTGCCATAGCTGTGAAAATTAGATAAGACGTACAATAACATATTATGATATAATTAAATAAACGTAATAGAGAAAAGGGCCAGTTTGCCATAGCTGTGAAAATTAGATAAGACGTAACATATTATGATATAATTAAATAAACGTAATAGAGAAAAGGGCCAGTTTGCCATAGCTGTGAAAATTAGATAAGACGTAACATATTATGATATAATTAAATAAACGTAATAGAGAAAAGGGCCAGTTTGCCATAGCTGTGAACATTAGATATGACGTAACATTGTGTAATATAATTAAATAAACGTAATGAAGAAAAGGGCCAGTTTCCCATAGCTGTGAAAATTAGATAAGACGTAACATATTTGCTATTCAAAAAGCAATTATCGCTAATGAAATAGATCTGATTCGCATTACACAGATCTATCATTCTGTGCACGGGCTTGTGTACGTGATTAAGGCAAGTGTGACCGGATATGTGCTGAATCCTCTTGAAACCAGGCGAGAGTTGTTCTGAATTCCTGAAGTATGAGTTGGAAGTAATATGAAAATCAGTACCTTTAAAAGGGTATACTCGTATATCGTGTACAGTTTAAGTAAGGGAAACGGCTTAATTTATTTGTTATACAAATTTAAAGCTTTTTGTAGCCAGTGTTGCATGAAAATCCTGGTATCCATTGCATATTTGTTATGTTACTTTTCCCCGTTATATATTTTGAGAATGAGGTAACACACTGGAATTTCATGCTGAAGGCCACCGGTTCGCACCCTGCGCTGTGTTACTTCCCTCGAATGACACAGGTATTTTTTCCGCCTAATATTCGGGGATATAATGATACATATCACTTCGGTCATATTTAAAAAAAAAAGGGAATACATGCCGGTGTTTTCCAATCGTTTTCCTATCGGATCCAGTACAGCTGTGTGGTCGGGGAGTTAGCTGGTGTACAACGGCTCACTCTCTGAAAAAAAAAAAAAAAACAAAAGCTAACGGGGCAGCCTGGTTTTTGACTGAATTGACATTGAAATGACGAGGGGATCTTTGACTATAAAGTCCAGCAGCACTGTGGTATATTAAGAATAATTATTTTCTTATACTTGTAATTTATTGATCTCGGGTTTGAAACCCAAGTTTGTCAAAAATAAAAAAATATCAAATTTTTACAGGAAAACGAAGCTAAGTGTATACAAAACAAACATGTATGCTATGCATGTCTTCTCGTCATTTCCTTTGCGGAGTAGGCAAAGATAACATATTGACAAGATATAACCAAGCACACAACTTTCGCCTCTTCCATTTATCTATTCTTCTCATTTTATGTTCTTCAAAAACCTAGATTTTGAAGAACATAAAATTCACTTGATCCAGTCACGTTTTCCTCGATCTACATCTTTCACGCACACTTTGCACTTTTGAATTGTATACTCAATTAGTCATTCTTTCACCGTTCATTCTTTTCACATGTCCAAACCGTCTTAAAGTATTCGCACGGCGCACAAAAATCTAGGGTTTTTGGATCGTAATGATTTATTTTTTTCTTATGCCAATGAACTCCAGAATCGTATTCAACTATTTTCGGACGTTTGCAGAATTGTAGGTTTAAAGATGAACTAAAGCAAAACAAAATACGAGTATGTATCTAACACCTTTGTTACGATCAATCCAATTAAAGTGGACGATATATTTACAAGTATAATTGGTTTGGAGCTTTACTTTTTTTTTTTGAAAGAATATCTGTAACGGAAATCATAGGTATACATACGCCCAAATACTAGTCGGAAAAAATGTCTGTGTTATTTCGAAGGAAGTATCACAGAGCGGGGTTCGAACCGGTGAGCTTTCGCACGGAAGTCCAGTACGTTACCGCGCGGCCATACATCTCGAAATCTCGCTTCCGATATATGGGTGTGATACTTGGTCATTGGTGCTGAGTTTCATACAAAATCTTCAAATACTCAATGAAATATGGGGGTGAAGTATGTTTGGATAGACAAGACATGACTCAATGCAAAATACACGAATTTGAGAGGAAATTTTGAGTTAAGAATGTGGTAGTAAAGGCAAGAGAAACTAAGGAACGTTGCATATACATATTTTTTTTACTTTTTATATCAGGTGGATAATAATATACGTGTATATCATGCATCGCAATAAGGAAAGAAAAAGTAGCGCCCAAGTTTTTCAATCCTCGAAGTTTATCCAAACTCTTAAGGAAGCTTTTACAAGAGATTTGCTGACAAAAAGTTTGGAAATTACTTAACTTAAGATGGTGGTAACTTGGAGTTTTAAGCGTAAAACTATTGATTTTCAAAGTGAGAGAAGGACAACAATGGTTGATTTTTAGTAGAATAAAAAACAATATCGACTGTGAACAGACAAAATGTCGCATAATCCTGCTACATTCAAGGGTATGAAGTATATATTTTTAATATATTTAAAGGAACTTATACGAAAGTTGATTACACCACTCTACAAAATGAAAATTTTATTTCTTCATCTGGCATGAAAATAGGTGATTACACTTAACTTTGGGGTGCTGAATCCAGTGGAAAAGGCTTTTTTCTATTTCGTCAAGTTTATCAGAAAGACACTCGACATAGAATTGTATACGATTATCATTTCGTGGAACTTGGTGTTACAGAAATATTTATGGGGAAAATCAATGTTTAAAATGACTCTTTTCTCTTAACATACATATATACCATCACTTTGTTTCCCTACTAGGTTTGGTAGAAAGGACCGAGTTACATGTTTTCCTATTTTGACATACACAATTCGCCTCTTCTACATTCAAATATCTTCTTATACAACTTCTACGATTTCTCTTACTTCTTATATTTTCTTCTTTCAAAATAACATTCAATAATACTTTCCTTGGTCTTCATCTACTTTGACATTTACACTGTATATTTATTTAATAATTCCTTCGCCATTTATTTGTTACACATGCCCCAAACATCTCAGAATAAGTTCTTCATCTTTCCCAACATACCAGCTTTTAGTTCACATTCATCCCTAATCACATCATTCCGTGTTCTGTCATACATTGTTACCCCATGTATTATTCTCAGTGCACACATTTCTACAACATTTATTCGGTTCCTTTCAGTCTTTTTCTACGTCCACGTTTCACTCCCAAACATCAGAGTTGGTAATTAAATACTGTTGTAAAATGCAGACGAGGGAAGAGTTATGAGGAATATCAAAGGGTGTGTAGCGATATAAAATAAAATCAACGAGCCACTTAAACATATAAACTTATTTTCCTTAAAAGCTCTTAAAAATAATATTTAATTTATTTATTTATACATGACAAATTGTAGACCATGTAACTTAAGTAATAATAAATATTACTTTAGTTGAATGTAATGGATTTTGCTATGTTCCAAATGATTCCACTTCTGTCGTCTTATACTCAAGAGTTCTGCTTGATAGTCATAAGTCACGGACTTAATAGTTTAGTTGTTTTTACTGCATTATATTTGATGTTTTTTTTTCTAGAGTTGGCAAATCTTTGTCAGTTTCACTGACCATTCTGCACCTTTCATTCTAAACAGAGAATTACTCGTATATACATTTTCAGGGCTGAAGGGGCATTTGGGTACTCGATGGTTTGTTTAGTTTAAATTAAATGAGCAGAAATATTACTGGGACAATAATAACAGTTTGTGAAGTTGTCTTTGAGCTCATGTCACATCATTGGGATAATGAACGGCATTGCATAGTATTTCCCTTTAAACCATTCAGTTAGATTTACCGAGTAAGTGATGCAAGAAATATGATTTGTCAGATTTTTGCCTCGGTTACTAAGAATACATTTAGAGTACAGATAAGACGTTTTCTTTATAAGGTTTGTTATTGATTTTTTCTGTGTTTTTAGTGTAAATTTTGTCGGAATGATTGATACAACTCGAGATTTAGCGATAGCTATGTCCCATTTAATTGAAATTTCAGTAAATGAATTATGAGGCACATAACCCAAAAAAATATATTTATAAAAATACATTATGCATATTCAAAGCATAGATTTATACAGTTATACACGTAAATAAAGAAAAAAATATACTAGATGCTTCCTGTTTTACAGTCTGATTTGAAATGACAAGAAAGGAAGGAACACAGCATGACTCACCCTAGCTAAAAGCTTCTCCGCACGTTACAACTTTGACCCTATGAATTTTCTTGCTAATTCTTCTATTTTTGTATGTTAACAAGATAACAATGGACATTACTGTACAACATTGACCTTGTACACGTCTTACAGATGTAGACATGCAGGTCAAAGCCTGATGATCTTTCCCTTACATACCTCCCCCCCCCTCCTCAATCATGAAACGATTTCTCTGCTTATTTGAATTGAAACAAGACACAAAAGTCATTATTTTATTCGAATGTATGCATACCTAAAAATTCAAAGAGTGAAAAGTAATGTGAAATTCAGAACGAAAAAATGTCTCCTTTACAAACTTCTATATGACACGTCAGATTCAGTTTCTACACCCTAAATTACATTAAAAATGTAATACACGATCCTAGATACAAAATCTGTGTTGAGTAGTGTTTTTAGGCGAAACCAGAATCTATTAGCTATTGCAACTTGAAATAATTTTGCTGATCAGTTAAGTTTCTGTCCAGATATCAAGTTTTTCGAAGTTTTCTACTTAATAAAGTTAGCAGAATATCGCTATGTAGGCGTTGTTTTCTCGATTTATTTTCGTGAAATTTATCTATGCTCGTTTTTTGTACATTGTCTTTTGTCAAAATATTATAATTGAAATTTTCGTAAGGGAATATGTGTATATTAATAAAAACATTGTATAAATCGATTTACAATTATGTAAAACTACTTTTATTTTTTAGAAATAACTCTTACTTCCTTAAAATATTTTTTTTTGACAAATAAAATAAATATTCATATTTAGGGCCAAGAGTTGGGAATTTGAAGAATACTTGAATGAAACACTGTATATACGAGTATATATATTTTTTAAAAATATTTTTAAGTTTTAGTGCAAATTGCAATATAATTCACCAGATTAGACAGTAAAATCTTACCAAATTTACTTGATCTGATACATGGTTCCGGTGTTGGCTTTGTACACGAGTATAGTGTCTTAGTTTCAGGATATTGCATCCCGAATATCAATACCAAATATTGAACGAGTGAAGGATAATATTAATTAACTTTAAAATGAATTATGTAACCAAGTGAGTCGGTAATGTTCCTGAATATTGATACAGCCTTTTTGTTTTCCTAACTTCCTGTCCGATGTTAAACAATATTTCAGCAGGAAACATTTAGATATTAGATCGCCCTGGGAGTGAATAAATTTGGTTTTACATAACCCTCAGGTTACTAGAAAATTAAACAAATATGCACAACGAAACTTTTGGTGCTTACTTGTGTAAACAAATATCGTACTCGACTGAAATTAAACAAGGTGTTTTGTTATTAATAAGGGTTGTTATGTTTGAAGAAGGTTATTTTAATCAATACATTGTTAATTTCAAATTCATTTATTTCACTTAAATTTTAATGGAACTAATAATGCTAGTTTTTAAGGACCTGTTAGTTG
Organism: Odontocerum albicorne; assembly: GCA_949825065.1. NCBI lineage: Eukaryota > Metazoa > Arthropoda > Insecta > Trichoptera > Odontoceridae > Odontocerum > Odontocerum albicorne. Next base: position 32,769,539 of record OX463848.1, on the reverse strand, counting down.
ATCTGTACAATTAAAATCTTAGTTATAAAATTAAAAATAAATGTTTGTAAGTTGACAAATAATGATGACTGGAATCTGAATTTCTTAAATTTTTATGAAATATTTATCGCTGAGTATTAAGGAACCGAAAGATGAACAAAAAGGATTTAAGATTGACAACTGTTCATTGAAGAGACACTACGCGCTGGATGGGTGACATCAGGTGGACTGATTGGATGCAGTGGATGCTGTGATTACAGAGCGTACAAAATCTAGATGAGTGGTGGCGAAAAGGGAAGACCTTCATCCAGCAGTGGACAAATCCGAGCTGAAATGATGATTAAAATTTTAAATTCCATATTCTTATTTATAACTCTTCTCCGAATGATTGGCCGTCTATATGTGAAAAAAAAAACGCAGAAATAAGGTTTTTATAAACATAATATTTTTAGTGGTCGTTCCACCGGAACGGTAAACCCCTCCTGATGGATTTGACCAGGCATACTGCCGAGGACTTATATCCTTTTATTTTTTTCTAGTTTTCTACAAAAATTGTGAGTTCATAGCAAGTAGATGCGGAAGAGTTCTTTTCTTTTCTTTTTGCATATCTCGATAGAGACGTGACAACCCGACGTGATGTATGTTTATGTATGTACAAAGATAAATCTGTATTGATGGTCGTTTCTAGATAGGAGTTATGTTCAATGAAGTTCGAAGTATAGGGTGAGTTAAAAGGAAGAGTGAAATTGAAGTACAAGGTAGGAAAACATGAGAGCCTTTATAAGAACTTAATGGGTTATGCTTCGTTATGTTGATCTCTTGTTCTGCGGTATAACGTTAGAAATTTACGTTCTTTTTCAATTGTTATTGTTTTTTCCCTTTTTTGGTGTATACTATTAATTCTTTTACCAACTTTCTATGATTAAAATACTTTTGGTGCATACTTTTAGTTTTTTTATCAACTTACTATGATTGAAATACTTTTGGTGTACAATATTAGTTATTTTATCAACTTACTATGATTAAAATACTTTTGGTGTATACTTTTAGTTCTTTTATCAATTTACTATGACTGAAATACTTTTGGTGTACAATATTAGTTCTTTTATCAACTTACTATGATTAAAATACTTTTGGTGTATACTACGAATATTAGTTCTTTTATCAACTTACTATGATTGAAATACTTTTGACGTATACTATTAGTTTTTTTTTGTCAACTTCCTATGATTGGAATACTTTTTGTGTATACTTTTAGTTCTTTTATTAACTTAGTATGTTTGCAATACTTTTGAATGAGTATCTAAAGGAAAAAAATTCTTGATTTAATAAAACACTGTAAACGTCATTGGCGTAGTTGAAAACCTTCCTTGCCTAGTTGATGAGACGCTGTTTTCCAATCCAGGGGCTACAGGCTAGATCTTCTTCTGAACCTTATTTAAGGGTTCCTGTCCGGTTTTCACTTGAAGCCTTTACATATTTCTAGTTGATTGTAAGAGATTGCTACATTGTTAAAGACCCACCAGGTTGTACTATTTACATCGAAATTGTTATACAATACAAAAATATAAAGTTTTGGGTGTATCATACGCGGTTTAAGATTTAGAATTTTTCTTACAATTATGAAAGGAATACTTAAAAGTTTAACAAATACTTTTGACTAAGAGTTATGTGAAATTAGACGAGTCTCGCAATTTAAGATTTAAACTAATTTTCGAAGGACTGGAGACTGATTTCGATAAGTGGTGAATACCGCTTGAAGTTAAAGATAGAAGCCAACGCCTGAATATATGTACGGCAAAGGAAGAATGATTTTTTATAAATTGACAGAAATAATGATGACACGTTTGAAACATAAAAAATAATCGAAATTAAATATTAGTATAAGAACAAGTAAAAATTAAAATGAAATGTTTTTCAGTTCATTTTTTAGTTACAGATAATACATTATGCCATTAATACATTATGCCACTCAACACAAATTCAGTTGTCTCTGAAATTATTCCTGACTGATTCTCCGCTAAAACCTTCACCGTTTCATAATTACAGTATCTCCTTATACCTAAGCATGGATTTTCCATTTAATTCTGGTTCCTTATTACATAATTCTAATTTTGTACCATTTGAATATGCAAGCAGAAAATAAATTAAATATCAACCACTCAGCGCCACTGGATTTATATTTTAAATATTCATTCAGAATCTTAGTATTGTGAACAATGATGAAAATTCTGATACTAATTGCTTTATTTAATATTCATTATTTTTTTAAACAAGTCGGGTCTTGTTGTATTTAAAAGCGGATTTGATTGAATGAATTACGTTTATTTTAGAGCATTTTTTAATTCACATAACATGATTAAATGGCTTAAGGGATAATCGGTTAGTTTGTGTTAACAAAACTGATTATCACATTAACCGAATGAATACTGTAGAAATACGTGCACTGAGAAGAATACATGAGGTGATCATTTATGACAGGAAAAGTAACGGAGTGATAAGGGATGAATGTGAAATTAAGGCTGATGTGTTGAATAAGACGAAGAAGAGCCTCCATAGATTGCTTGGGTATTTAACACGAATTAATGAAAAAAATATTAATAAAACAAATATATAGTGCAAATATGAGAGGTAGGCGGGGTAAAGAAAGACAAAAAAAGTATGGTTGGATCAAATGAATGATATTTTAAAAGAAGAAAAAGTAGAAAATCAGAGAAATCGTAGGAATTGTATGAGAGCTTTATAGATATAGGAAATGCGAAAGTCTGATGCTTTGTTCTTTTTGCCTATCCCTGGAGAGAAATGACGTGATGGTATGTATGTAGTGTTAATAATGCCTTTTCTGCGATTTAAGGTCGAGCTCTAAGAGTGGTTACCTGAGCGATAAACTAGATTAATGAGTCTAACAGTGCTAAACGTTTTCAGTGTTGGTCTTTTGTGTCGTTGAACTTTTTCCATGGAATTGTATCGTACGTAGAATAAGTTTTTTAAGAGACCAAAATCTTCCAAGCTCACTTGGACAGGTTCACTGTCACTTCACATAAAACAAAGGCGGAATCATTATCATTTTTAACAGCAATCAAAGACGCAGAAAAATACCCGTATTAAATTATCCTGAAAATTACTTACATTAATAGCGTTACTGTGTAGTTTGTTACGGTACTGTGTAGTTTGTGATATGTTACTGTGTAGTTTGTCATACGTCACTGTGTAGTTTGTGATACGTTACTGTGTAGTTTGTGATAGTTTTTTTATTTTTAATAAACCATCTTATTCACATAAATCAAGACATCGTACAGATTTTTTCTGGATAAACTATCATCTTATTGGAATCGTTGGACAAATAAGAAATCTTATTTGAAGTGTAAGTTATTTAGTCAAACACTGTTTATTTCCTTTAAAACCTCAAAACCCTTAACTCTACCGGTTTCATCATCAGGAGAGCACAACAAAACTTTTTTGTGCTCCTCTGATGATGAAATAAAAACCTTGTAACCGGTAGAGTATGGGAATGAAACTTAGACCGGAAAAAATAATGGAAGAACCGAATAAATGCAGTAGAAATGCGTGCTTTGAGATGAATACATAGACTGAAAATATATAACAAAAAACGAGATGAAGTGATTGAGAATGAATATCAACTTAAAGCTGATGTATAGAGTGATATAAAAAAGAGTACGCTGAGATGGTTTGGACATGTGGAACAAAGGAATGAAAAAGAGTAATAAAACATATATTGTAGTAAAAATGTTAATGTAAGGCGTGTAAGAGGAAGACCAAGAAAAGAGCGGTTGAATCAAGTTAATAATATTTTTAAACAAGGAAATGCACCTATAGAAATTCAGGTAAATTGTAGAAGTTGTATGAGGTGGTGTATGAATGTGGAAGTGGCTAAGGATGCTAAGATAGGAAAGTCTGGCGTTCTGTTCTTTCTGTCTTTTTCGACAGGAAAATGACGTGATGTACCATATGTACGTTTTGGTCGTATCAATAAAAATACTTTGCAAAATAAATGAATTTATTCAAAATATCTCATAAACTTCATATATTGTACCTCATTAAATATATTGATTTCAATACTTCAGCCAGGGTTGCTATTGAAGTCGGAAAGTGACTTATTTTGCAAACGATAGGACTCATTTCCAAAAAAATAATCTTTTTTTTTCAGAAAAAGATTTCCCGAAATGGGGGAGAGAAAGGTTGTATTGAAAAGTAATAGCTTTCATTTCTTAGAAGTCCTTTGTGCCTCGATATAACGTATAAAAGATGTCACCCCGAAATTGTAACATTTGAAATCCTTCTCTTCGTGATGTTTTTTTGCTATAGCAGACTTTACAAATAATTTTTTTTAAAACATTTTTTTTTAAATATCCCATATTTAATCACATGTCTTATAAGTTTATCGAAGTAAGGATTTAAGTTTTATAAGCTCTTTTATAAATACTCGTATGTTTTTTACTCGTATGTTTTTTACTATTTTAGAATATTTTTCAGAGTTGAAATACGCTTTGAGGCTTTCGCAGTTCTTTGTATCAGTTGTAAAAAGTCTTTCAGAGTATTATATCGAGTGGTTTGGCATCCAACGTTATGAAAACGTTGCAGTTTTCACCACATTCACTTATGGCGTAGTTGATAACAGACAAACCCCTGAAGATGAAAACTGCAACGTTTGCGAAACGTTGGAATCAGAAGTCAAACCACGCGGTTCAACAATCTAAAATACCTTATACAACTGTTTTTCGGAGTTGTTGTGTTGATTTGGCTTCTATGATGGCTGATATTTCGGTGGCGTTGCAATTGTTGCGTTCGTCGTCAGGATGATATCAAATATGGTTAGTAAGCGAGAATCAAGTGTGCTGATTTCGTAACATATTATTATGCTTAGCTGATGTGACTTTGGACCCGTTTGGTTCGAGTCACATCCGCCAAACAGAGTTTTATGTTAAGCATTTGATTCGCATTTGACTCTCATGTGCTTAACAATATTTGGTAATGGTTTTTGGTATCGCCATGAGGGTGAAGGCAACAACACCTTCGAAACGCAAGAACTCAACCTGGTATCAATTCTGAAAGATATTTGAAAATTTCTAGTTGTACTGTGCATTAGTGATTTCATGCGCTATATATATATATATATATATATATATTCTGAGTTGTAATGATTTTTTGAAGTTGTTGATATTTTATCTTTTGTTTAGTAAATATTATGATTCCTAAATGATGTTTAAACTTCTTGTATCTTTTCAATAAAGTATTATGATGAAAAAACTGTTTCCGGGATGGGGGAGTCCCGCCTCTGCTTACTCACGACGTGAGGTTTGGCGGTCAGAATATAAAGTTGTGGAGAATTCTGAGGAAGACCTACGCCCGTGGGGCAGAAAAAGGGCTGATGGTAATAGTAATCTAAAGTAACAATATACGCGTAGCGAAAATTAATTTAATAAGTGGAATAACAAAAGAATTTATTGTCAAACATACAAAATTTACGTTAACATATTAACCGAGTTCACTGTATCTTAGGAGTATGTTATTTCCTGCTCTTTGTCTAAAAACAGACAGGAGTTATTGCAACGCTATGAGACATTCACTTCCCTCCCAAGTTGTTCAGACACTTAAGTTCATTGCAGCTCTTGTCACTCAGCGCTGTCACTCCAAGGTATCACGTCTTTTGTCAGAAGACACTTTCGTGATGCATTTTGTCTGAAATATTTTACTACTTTCAAAAATATTAAAAAAGCAAAAATGTTTAATTATTTATGGATTAAAAACCAAAACATTTAACGTAATGGAATTTTTGAAAAGTAGACGATTAAGACATAAGAATATTTGAAAAGTAGACGATTAACCCATGCATGCACGCATGCTTTCATAGTTATTTTTGTAACGTTTCTGAAATGTTATAAACCTGTTGTTATAAAACGGTGCTTGTATAGTATTTAAAATATTTACGGGATTAACTACTAACTACTCCTTTAGAAATACTTGTTATCAGTTTCCCTAATACTATTATACGAGTATAAAATCATAACATTTTCAGTCGCGACTATTATTTTATTCAGCGCTATTTCAGAAAATGGATAAAAAGTAAATATTTCAAATTTACATTTGAATTATAACAGAGTTCCTCATTTTATTAAAATAAGTGAAAATAGAGCGACATCTGTTATTACTAAGAAGAACTAAATAAATCATTGTCGACAAAAATGTGTCATTTAAGTGACATCTAGTTTCGGAATGTACATTTTTTTAACTTTGAACGACCTTCATAACTATTTGGATAGATCTGGGTAACTATTATCGTAATAAATTACTTTGTTATTCCACTAATTATCAATGCATTAATCAGTGAGACACGTATTTTTACCTCTTATTTCAAGGATCTGTTAAAGCAGGTGATTCCTGTTTGTTACGAGAGCAATGGTCAGGTTCAACTGGTGTCATGTTTCATCGGAAATCTGTGTGGTACTTATATTTCACCCAAAGGAATTTTTTTATTGAGGGATGAAATTAAAATATACGTAAAGCCATAAGCAAAAACGAAACATAAAGTAATGATTAAAGAATGCAAAAAATCTTCTATCATTATATTCTTTACCTTTCATTAAAAAGGATTAATGTAATAAAACACGATAGACTATCTTTCGTGATTGAGTATGGTTGTAAAACATTCTATAGATGGAAAACGCCTGTGTATATTTTTGATTATTGTACAAGCTGTTTCACTGCAGCAAGCCAAAGTCTTGTCAGATTGAATCTAAATTTATTGAAACCCCCGGTTGAAAGCAGTGTCTTAGTAACTAAACCACGGAGGTCACCATTTATTTTGGAATTATAGGATCTGTTTCGATAATCCGATTCATCGCTGAGACGGCGGATCTTAAAGCTCGACTTCTAAATTAAGAAGTATCATAAAAGCAGAGCAAATAAATGTAGCCAGGCACCACCCCCCTAAAAATCTAGAATACTACGAAGCACAATTTGTTAATGCATAATTTTCCCCTTTTCCCTTAAAAAGTGGAGTTTTTCCAGAAGCTGTGTCACCTGACTGCGTTAATTAGCTTAAAAATTCAACTCAGAGGCGGTGTTGAAAATTCTTTACATCCGGCCCAACTGAATCCAAGGTAATCTCTTTGTTGTTGAATGATTTGGAAATGAAATAATATAATTACAAAACATTTCTTAACAGGTCGTATCAGAGCTTTAAGAATCATAACTCGTACATTAATATAAATGAAATATTGAAACAGTTATTTATTATTTTAAATTGCCTCATATAACGTGCTGAAAGTTTAATGCGATTCCTCAAGTGTGACACAAGAAGATTCAGTAAGTTCCTAAATTTTGGGTTTAATTCATGCCTTCTTATTGTAACAAAGAGACTTTTTTCTTCTAACTCTGCCACCTGGACAGCACTGGGCATTATCTTGTACTTATTCAGTAATTGTTAATACGTTTGCTTCTTCCTTAGATGGAGCTTAGTTGATTCCCTGAGCAGGATATTTTACTGATTTGAGGTAACGGAGTTGAATATATGATAAATTAAACTAGTATAAGTGTTAAATCAATAATATGTACAGTGTAAACTTTTAAAGCTAAAAGACGAGCTAAAGCTATAGAATGACAGCTTAAAATATTCAAGATGACATATTTATACGTTACAACTTGGTTCCAGTGGAGGAGGATAAGGAACAGGTAACTAATTTATTTTTCTACAAAACAGTTAGAGGACTGTTGTCAAAACATTGGTATTTTTATGAAGGGTAATCAATTTTATGAAGCTGGTTTCTACATAACGTGAGAAAGAGAGGTCCTTTTTTCTTATGATTATTAAGGAGGTCAGCATGTAGGAATTTATAGTCATATACTGGATGAGTCATGTGCACTTAGATCTGTAGGGGTTATAACAGTTTGACGAATCAAGTCCTCTGTGGTACAAGACAGCATGCCTTGTTCTTCGCAGTAATTACAGAACATCACGTAAGATTTTTCATTTTGCTATGTTGTCTTTCACTATACCAATTCTCCTTAAGAGGTTTCCCGGTCAGCCTTTACTATGTTCCTCTTCGTTCGTTCATCCTTGTAAACACTGACTGTTGTTTCAGAGGCATTGTGGTCTTAATGAAACTGTATCTGGATTTCAACCTAGGAGCCGGTGGTTATGCAAAGGATATCTAAAGTCATTCAGTGTTGATTGGATCTCTCTGCATTGCTTCTAGCAACCCGTCGAAACTGATTGAAGAATTGATTTGAATGGGGAAATGTTCAGAATATTAAACATCAGACAGAATAGGGCAAAAGTGACAAATATGAAAGTTAGTCTGAATTTGGTTAATGGGAAAAGAATAACTGTCAAAAACGACAAAAATGTTCTTTTCGTGAGTTTTGATTTTATATTTTAATGCGTTAATTTGAATACGGCAAAACAGATTAATTTCTTGGCTTGGTCTTATGATGATATTCTATGCATATAAAAATAAAAAAAATGTGCGCCCAACGCGAGTTCGCCAGTTCCATCTGATGGATCAAGAACTTTTAATGAAAATGATTTAAATTTAGATTGAATATCTTAAGGTGACCGAAATTATTCAGATTTATTTTTTGGTTGAGTGAATAGGAATGCGATGATATAATCCGAGGATGATTTGTTTCTGTTTCAACAGTCATTTTCAAATAAAATGAATAATCAAAGTATCCTATCTTCAAATATTTTCCTTATATATTCTGTAGATGTTTACCTAAAGTCTAGATTATTCCATATTTTGTAAAATTGAATTTTATAAGACGCGTGAGCTAACGGTGATTGCGCTTCTCGAAATCATCTTAACACTTGCTACTCTATGATGGATAGTGAGTGACCAGGACGTACAAAATAAAATAATTTTATAGCTAATTACAAAAAAAAATCTAGCAGATTTTGCATAATTTTAATTTAAAACATATATTTTTCACTGGATGCTGAGCGTCCAGCACAGTAGCTGGCGGAATTGTTTAGCACAGTAAGGCAAGTGTTAAAGAAGCTATTTAAAGATTTGGGTAAAATGCCTATGAAAAAATAAACATAATTAAAAAACAACTGTTTTCGGCTTGTATCTAAAGCGACATGAATTTGTCTTTGTAATGAAATAAACGTGGACGTTAAAAATACTGAAATAACCCGAAAGAGTGGAGTGACGTTGTATAACAGAATATGGAATGAAGTGATTAGGGATGAATGTGAACTGAAGGCTAATATGTCAAGTAAGATAAAAAAAATCAGTTTGATATGGTTTGGGCACAAATGAGCAGAAGGCGTGAGACAGTTAGATCAAGGAAAGTACGGTTCGATCAAGTGAATATCATTTTAAAAGAAGGAAACGTAAATTTCTAGAAATTTTAGGAGTGGTATGCAGTATATGAATGTAGCAAAGGTAAAGGATGCGTGTTAAGATAGGAAATTCTAATGCTCTATCCACTTTGCCTACCCCAATAGGGAAAAGGTGTGACGATATGTATGTAGTAAAATAAGAAAAAAGGTTACTACAGAAAATATTAAAAAATATATACATTAATTTTATCGTTAACGTTTTTTTTATATTGTATGAATTTAAGTTTCACAATTTCACCTTGGAGTATTTACGCATAAAAAACATGATTTATTTACGAGTACATCACAAATTTTTTCAAGGTGATTTTTTGAAAAAAAAAAAAATAATTTATTAAAAATTCTGTTATAATTAAACACATATAATAAGTCGTATCAATAAGTTTGACGTCCGTTCTAGTGTTCATTTTCCTTGTATTGTATGTTATTGTAGTCTGTTCCTTGGTGCATAATATAACTTATCGCATCTCATTGTGTGCTCAGTGAAGCGGACAGCGCAACGTAAGTATAAAGCTCTCGGCTCTGCTCATGTTGCCTCTTAGAGAGTCGAGGAATTGTTCTATGTGTTGTTCGTAGAATGCGTATCTTGTTCCATGAACAGAACAACTCAAAGGTATTTGTATTTTGTGCATCAGAAATGCTGAAGATGCATGTTTCAAGCGCAGTGCTCTTGTACCACAAAGTTAATTTGTATTTTACTCTTTTGCTCGGTTATATGGTTAAAGAAAATAATTAAAGTGTTGCTTCTTTCATTGAATTTCTTAAAAAGTATACGAATTGAATATAGACGAAAGTTTGAAGTATAATCTAGCGTGCTTATTGTCATTTGGCAAGCTCTTCCAACTAACCAAAAATGTGTTTAAAGCAAATTTCAAGTGTAACTCAATTTAAAAATAATGTACAGTACCCGGCGGTAAGTAATACACATTGGGCTTAAGAAAGAGAATTTTAGCCATAATCGGCTAACTTCGGCTTTGTAGAGCGTCATCTCTGCCATTCATATACGTGTTCCATCGCGATTTATCATTCATTATGGCCGTTATCGTGTGACAGAGACGACGCTCTACAAAGCCGAAGTTAGCCGATTGTGGCCGACAGTCTCTTTCTTAAGTCCAATGTGTATTACTTACCGCCGGGTTCTGTAGTATACTTTTGTAGTATAAAGAACAACCTAATGGAATAATTGTTATGTGGTAATCTCTTCAAGCCTACCAAATATGAGTTTATATAAACTTGAAGTGAAACCCAGACTGAAACCCAATTTAAAAAAATGCACTACATTTTTTTAATACATAGTTCAGCCTAGTTAATTAATTACCATGTGCTAATTTCTTCTAACAAACTTTTATTAATACCCATATTGGAATTCAATATTTAAAAAAAATATTTTACATTTCCGTAATTTATAGTACAACCTGGTAGATTATTGGCAATTTCTTTCAACCCACCAGAAAGGTGTTTAAACAATCTTTAAGTGAAACCCTGCCCGGAATCTGTCTTTATAGTGTTGTATTACACTTTTGTAGTATCAATTATAACCTGGCAGATTGATTGCCATTCGGCAATCTCTATCGATCAACCTTCCGTTAAATACAGTATCGATCAACCTTCCGTTAAATACAATACATAAATACAGTGCTAAACTTCCGTTAAATACAGCACAACCTAGCGATTTTACTGTCATGTACAATCTGAAATATGTCAAAAACACCTTAGGTGAACACTAGACTGGAACTATATTTTAAATAAATTAAGTTTTAAGCAGAAATCCAATCCGTAACTCACGGGCCGGAAAACATACGGAGGTCATTAGGAATGTTTCGTGTTTGAAAAGTCTGGCGCTTTGTTGTCTCTGCTTACCCTACCAATGAAACGGTATGATTGGATGTTTACTTAGTATTTTCATAAATTTTCAACAAAACCATTAATCTGAAAACAAATGTATACGTTTTAAAGATAATCGAAAATAGTGAAGAAACGAATAGATCTTCAAGACATAGCCAAGAAGCATTTAACAAAATATCACGTTTCTTTGTTATTTGGCCGTGATTAGGGTAATTTTATGGGCAGTTTGGAAAGATCGTAAAAGTGATGTGTGTTGGTTTCCATTAGAAAGAAATCCTTTTTCACTTATAAACGGAACGTTACGACATCCGGTGAAATTTAATTAACAAATCGGAAACGGAAATGCCGGTCACTGAAGGCTGAAGATCTTGACTGATTGTTCTTGTATTTCGTTAGGGCTGCACCAAAGGATTTTTAAATTTATTCTACACTTTGTGGAGTTGTTTCATAAAAAAAATACGTATGTGAATCACGGTTAAAAAATATTTCAATTCATATAACAGATAATGAAACATATAATATTCACAAATTATTTATACCATATTTAAGGCATTTACATTGTGGATGTTTAAAGACGTTGTTATTTTTTTTATCAAACACTGTTTAATAAACTTTATGTAACGGTATAACCAAACCGGTTTCAAGGGTTTCGTCTCATCATCAGAGAGCACAAACAAGACTGTTACACAAAGTGGAATAAACGACATTTTTACGACAAGATATCATATAACAGCTGATAACATCTTGAATTTGAATTTTTTTTTTTCAAAAATTATTTTTGTTCTTTCTTAAATTATCAATAAACAAACTAAAACATGCAAAGGAAAAATGTTTTTAGTTTTTTTCTTATTAAGTCTGAAAAAACGCCTGAAATTCACGCCTCTAGTTGGTTAGAAGAAATTAATTTGTGACAACAATTCCACTAAAAAACCTTAATGAATAGAAAGTTATCAAATATTAAATAATGTATAGTGAAACTTGTATCAGCCCTAAATTTTTTTTGGTATTAACGTTTCTTGATTTCCTGGAGAGTAAAAATATAAGTCTTGCTAGATTTAAGCGAATTTATTGACTTAATAAATTAATGTTTTTTCCCCACTTAAAATATTTTGCTTAGTCTTCGAGTTAAAGAATACTGAATAAATTAAATTATTTATTGTACTTTTAATTGTAATTGTTACTTAACGAAATGCATACTAACTAACCGAAAGGCAGGGAGAAGAGAACGCCAGACTTTCTATATCCGTACACCTTCTCATACAAGTCCTACGATTACTCTGACTTTCTACGTTTCCTCTTTTCGAATTATCATTCACTTGATCCAACCATATTTTTTTGTTATTTCTATACCACGCCTTTCAATCACATTTGAACTTTACATTTGTTTTGTTAGACTTTCTTTGTTCTATAGTCCTGCATGCCCAAAGCTTCTTAGAATGTTCTTCATAATACTCAACACATCAGCTTTAAGCTCACATTCCCCAGAAATCACTTATTCCGTATTGTGTCATACGAGACATACAAGTGTGACGAGAAAAAAAAAATTTCGTCGTTTTCGTCGCTCAGGTGATGTGTCTGTTTTTCTCGAATTTTTCTAGCTTAGGCATTGCTATTTTTGCCATGTAAATTCGTCTTCATATTTCAGCAGCCATCTCTATCATTTATATTATTTATATATTTAAAACTTATAAATTTGAAAGACGGGAATCTAAAAAGTAAGATAAATCGCAGGAGCTGTATGCGAAGATGTATGGGCGTGGAAAAGGCGAAATATGCATGTCAAGAAATGAAAGTTAGGTGCTCTCTACCTACACCAGGAGGGAAACGGTGTGATGGTATGTATGTATGTGTATTTAAAACGTCATTGTACAGTGTACAATATGGTGGATTTATTGCCAAGTGGCTATCTTTTTCAACCAAACATATTTTTATTATTTTATATTTTATTTGAATACAGTACAATCTGCCGTGCTTATTGCCAAATATTATATAATATAATAAGGACGCTTCTGTTACCTTTTAAAACTGTTAACTTATGAAACTTGTTCAAAACTTCCTTTGGAGCGTCACAAAGCTCCAAAGGAAATATATTCCATGTTATATTCAAATTGCTATGAATACTTAGTTATGTTGACAACAGCTTTAAATCCCATTAAATAGGATGTAATAGAGGTTTACTCGCATTTCCTCCGGAAAGGCTGTGATATCAAACTTTCAAGTTGATGCAAATTGCAAATGAACATTTTGCCGTTAATTTGATTTCCACATCGTTCGGATACTAAGATGTGCCAATATTAGACGCAGTTCATCCGAAACATGCACTGCTTCCTTCACTAGAGAGCTCAGCACTCGGCCTGTGTGCTTTATGGTATTATTTAGTTAAAGCTCAATGTGTGGTTGGGACAAGCTCACTCCTTCATCTTACCACGTCATTATTTTTTATTTTATGTACATGGTTATTTATGACGGGCTTATTATTACCATACAGTGGTTCCTTCGAAGTAAACAGTTAATTTTAAAAATATATATATATATATATATATATATATATATATATATATATATATATATATATATATATATATATATATATATATATATATATATATATATATATATATATATATATATATATATATATATATATATATATATATATATATATATATATATATATATATATATATATATATATATATATATATATATATATATATATATATATATATATATATATATATATATATATATATATATATATATATATATATATATATATATATATATATATATATATATATATATATATATATATATATATATATATATATATATATATATATATATATATATATATATATATATATATATATATATATATATATATATATAATATATATATATATATATATATATATATATATATATATATATATATATATATATATATATATATATATATATATATATATATATATATATATATATATATATATATATATATATATATATATATATATATATATATATATATATATATATATATATATATATATATATATATATATATATATATATATATATATATATATATATATATATATATATATATATATATATATATATATATATATATATATATATATATATATATATATATATATATATATATATATATATATATATATATATATATATATATATATATATATATATATATATATATATATATATATATGTATATATATATATATATATATATATATATATATATATATATATATATATATATATATATATATATATATATATATATATATATATATATATATATATATATATATATATATATATATATATATATATATATATATATATACTATATATATATATATATATATATATATATATATATATATATATATATATATATATATATATATATATATATATATATATATATATATATATATATATATATATATATATATATATATATATATATATATATATATATATATAATATATATATATATATATATATATATATATATATATATATATATATATATATATATATATATATATATATATATATATATATATATATATATATATATATATATATATATATATATATATTATATATATATATATATATATATATATATATATATATATATATATATATATATATATATATATATATATATATATATATATATATATATATATATATATATATATATATATATATATATATATATATATATATATATATATATATATATATATATATATATATATATATATATATATATATATATATATATATATATATATATATATATATATATATATATATATATATATATATATATATATATATATATATATATATATATATATATATATATATATATATATATATATATATATATATATATATATATATATATATAAATATATATTTTTAATACACGACATATTTTACAAAAAAAAATTATACACATACATCACCTGATTGTTTCCTTTACGTTTCTCTGGTTAAATAGGCAGATATGGCAGAGCGTCAAGTTTTCCTAGCTTAATACGCATATTTAGCCTATTCTACATCCATACACTTTCTCAAACAGCTCCTACAATGTATTTTACTTCTAAAATTTCTTTGTTTCAAAATATCATCAATTTGATCCAACTTTTCTTGTTCTGCCTCTACACTTACATACATAAACATTGTTTATTTTCTTATTTGTCTTTCTTCGTTCATTCTTTCTACGTGCCCAAGCTATCTCAAAGTTATTTTCATCTTACTCAATACTTTCATCTTACCAGCCTTAAGCTTACATTCATTCATGATCACTTTATATGTGTTCTATCGTACTTTGTCACCCTGTGTATTCTTTTCAGCGCACGCAGTCGATTCCTTTTTGTATTTTTCCACCCTACGTTTCACTCCCATGCATCAAAATTAGTAATTAAATACTATTGTAGATTTTCATCTCTGCTGAATTTGCTCGTTCGGTTAGAGTATACATGTTTTAGTGCCTCATTGACTATGTTTCATATTGCTACACATCGTTCAATATATGTCGTAACTCTTACATCGCATGAGAAAATGCTATCTCGTAATTTGCTCTTTAATTAATCACAAAAAAAATATTCAAATTCGAGTAAAAAAGGCAAATATTTAAATGATATCTAAATAATTATGGCACTCTTAGAACTGGATTACTGGACTAAATTTTTTAAAGGAAATGGAAGGAAAATTTGAATGAAAATATTCTGAATAATGTGATTTTTTTTCAATTCTCTCCGAAACGTAAATAAGGATGGTGAAAATATGATTATTTTTTAAAGTTCGTTCCTCAGTGGCGTCAAGTAGACCACAAATAAAGATATGTTGAATGGGATGTGGTGTGTTGGCATTCAAAGGAGTCGTTCGTCACCCGATCAAAGATAACGTTCATGTTCTGAAAGAAAGCGCATTTTTCGCTCATTGGATAAACATTCAAAATACTGTCCACAGAACGTGAACGTTGTTTCACTGTATTATTTTAAGCCATTGAATTATGTTTAGAAATATTGACTCATGTTCATACTTAGAGATAAATATGAATCGGACGGAGTCTCTCCAGTTTATTCAACATCTTGCTGGCATCCAAATAGCATACGTCATCGTAATCAATTAAGTTTCACACTCGTGTGGAGTGGAGCGCAAAGAAGGTGTGTAAAAAGTGTGTATTTTTTACATGTTAAAATGGTGCCATAAATATATCTTCGAGTTGGGCTATCACCGCTGCAGGTACTTAATAACACGAAATTTAAAACACAGCACATCTTCTTTTTAAAAAGTTGTTGAGAATCCATTGAATATGTAAGTTAAATAAAATAACTAACCAGATTTCATCACAATGACCTGAAGTTCATTTAAAGTGAAAAAAAGACAGTTGTCGCCAAACCTGCACATTATTGTTAATAATAATTAATATAGTTATAATTTCATATAACAGATGACGGACTTTTTTTTCATTCTAGTTATTACAACGAGGCAAGCGTTGTAATAATTTATGTATAAAATTGATTTATTTTTAATTTACGTCCTAATGTAACATATTGTTGAATAAACAATGGTCGCAAACGAAGATTTAATATTGTTGTTTTGATATTCAGCTGTCAATCGATTTGTCAGGGATATATTGATGTGTTTAAAGAGATATTTTATTAAAAAACAAATTTTTCTGTATTTTAGGAGTGGGGGGAGTTAACCCTGTGAATAATTCATATTCAAGCCTCGTGAATATTTTACATTATTCTATTTAACTAGACGATAAACCATGCAAGGCATAAGTTAGTTATCTAGTTAAATATAATAATACTATGGTATTGGTATGGTGGTTCTAGTATTAGGTAAGGAAGTAGCTAGTTTTATTATCATTCTTGCTGTTGCACTTTAGCAAACACACTGTTTTGACATATTAAACCTAAAGTTTCGATGATTAGGATATTTTAGTTCAAAAAAGATTAGCATGTTTCATTTGCTGCAGCAATCCGTTAGGTAGAGTTACGTAATAACTTGTTTGAACACATGCCCAATTGTATATCAATCTCTTACTTGAAGAACTTACATTAAAAATATGTGCTTTTTAAATCAAGATGATTTTTTGATATATTTTATTAACCGTGTTTGATTATAATTAAAGTTTTTTAATGTCATATTTAATTAATTACGATACGTACTAAGTTTGAGACGTTTAAAAATCGTTTGAACAGACTCGTCCCATTAACTGTTAAGAGAGCCGTTCAATCGGTAAAGGTAATCCTAGTTTCACATTATATCCTCGGGGAAACTATGTGATGGACTAATTAACAACCTCCAGTAGACCTCCACATTCAGCTTAACAAATCAACTCATATCCTCAGCCACGGGGGAGGTTCCCGTATAGCCACCCGAACTGAACTACTAGACGGCCGCATGATGAACGTTCCAGATTCTCTCCTACAGAAAGCCCCCATAACTCATGCCTGAATTATGCAACTTGCAAGATGTACCGGGATGATACATTTCTCCTTCCTCTTGTAAAATGGATGGAAACTGTGAACAATGGCAGTTTATTTTCGGGCGTGTTAAATTATTCTGAAACCCTTTTCAGAAATTATATAACGTTAGAAATCTTGTCACAGACATTTGTAACATAAAACATCTAACAATTATAAGATTTATTTATTTTTGACAGTAAATTGTATAAAACATTTTAGTGTTTTGGTATTAATGTATTATATATTATGGTAGCATTTACAATTTATGTATTTACTTGTCCTCTGAATGTCTTGTAAAAAAAGGTTAATTGTCGATATCCATAAATGAATAAATAAACAAAACAAAAGTAACTAAACTTAATTAATTTTAAATAAATAAATAAAAACAATAAATTTTGTTAAAAATATGCGTCTGTTGAACTTTATCCATGCATTTTAGAACGTCCATAAAGCTCAAAAGGAGTGTTACTTAATTTAAGTTTTTATGATAGATTTTTTTAAACTTCATTATAAAAGTCATTTATTCAATAATAAAATTCATTACATAATTCGATAAGAAAAAGATACTTCTTTGACTTTGCGAGTATACAAACTATTTTTCTTAATAACAAATCAAATAATTTTCAAGTTAATGTGATACAGACTTTTAAGGGGGCATTCTACTCAAGAAATTTGAAAAAATCGTTTTTTTGTGCATATTCTTAAAGTTTAGACCTTTAAAAATATGCTCTCAAAAGGAAATTTTAAAGTTCTCAATATTTACGAAATTATAACTATAAATGAGGCAGCAATTACGCCGCACCGGAATGACTCGGACAATAATCTCAAAACTTTAAACGCGTTTTTCTCGAAACTACTTTTTTCTACCTGGTCGACATGAAATCTCAAGTTCTACTTAACCGATTGCCTTCAAATTTTGGTATGAAACTTTGAAAAACTTTGAAAAAAACTTTGAAAAATTTTATATAGTTCCTACCTTGAAAATTTGAATTTTTTTTGTTATTTTTAATAAATTAAAATTTTTGAAAAAAAAAAAGGATTTGAGAATGATTTTATAAAGGTTGAATGATTTCAAAAAGAGAATTATTTATTAAACAAATAAAGTTTGAAATGTTTGAACTTCAAAATAATATCTATTTCAATCAGGAATAATGCAAAGTAAAGTAAAAGTAGATTCGTAATTCGGAAATAATGAAAACACGTAAGGAAAAGAAGTATACTTATACAAGTACGAGTAAAGCACGTCTTCGGCTATCTGTGCATAAAAACTAACATTGACATTGACGACCTCCGTGACCTAGTAGGTAAGACGTTTGTCGCCTAGCCTAGAAGTTGCGGGTTCGACTCCTGCCGGAACCTAGATTTAAAAAAATCAAGACTGGTTTATACTTAGGCGTCTTCAACATCTTTATGGTTGGTTGGAAGAAATTGCCACATACCAATAAGCTTGCTAGTTCTCTGTATACAACGAAAGTGTAATACAATACAACACAACATTGACGGAATAAGTGGAATATATTTATATGATTTTTTAAGTGTTGTACGGCACCGGTATAAATAACTGTAAATAGGCAAATGGCTGCTTCGCAATGCTCGGAGAATTCGGTGCACGTTCAGAGGCGTAGATCGTTGAAAAGGTAGCGTGGTGAAGAGATTCCTCTTAGCACACCTCGCGAAATACAACAATTTTCGGGAGTTTTGCGCAATGCTTAGGCTGACCGGCCAGCGATCTAGTCTCGACGCCCGTCTATAAGTTTACATTTCCGCTGCGGTCGCGATGCCGCGCGGACCCAAACAAACATAAATATATCATACAAATATCAAATTATAACCAAACAAATATCAAATTATATCAAGAATTTTGATAACAAATATCAAAGAAATGTATAAATATCTACACATTTTAAGGGTGACGCATACGTACGATATACGTGTATCTCTTTAAATTGTTACCTTTAATTTAAAAAAAATATATATATATATATATATATATATATATATATATATATATATATATATATATATATATATATATATATATATATATATATATATATATATATATATATATATATATATATATATATATATATATATATATATATATATATATATATATATATATATATATATATATATATATATATATATATATATATATATATATATATATATATATATATATATATATATATATATATATATATATATATATATATATATATATATATATATATATATATATATATATATATATATATATATATATATATATATATATATATATATATATATATATATATATATATATATATATATATATATATATATATATATATATATATATATATATATATATATATATATATATATATATATATATATATATATATATATATATATATATATATATATATATATATATATATATATATATATATATATATATATATATATATATATATATATATATATATATATATATATATATATATATATATATATATATATATATATATATATATATATATATATATATATATATATATATATAGATTTATTGATTGCAACATAGTATGAACATATATAAAAACATTCCAAAATCGCACGTATATTCCAAGACAAATACCAGAAAATACATTTAAAAGATAAGCTATCAAAAGGTCTGGGCTCATCTCATAACATCCCCCCGACCGAGATACACCCCACCAATATAGAGCAAACCCAGCCGCGAGGATACCAGACTTTTTCTGCCCACACCTTGATAAATAATTAACCAGTTTTTAATATTAACCTCATCAAGTAAAACAATATTGAAGAAAAGAAAAATGATTAAAATGAAATTTATAAAAATCAATACATTTATTCAAATGTATCAAAACAATAATACTTTAATAAAACGCGGTAAACTGCTCTTTGACAAAACAATAGTACTTTAATAAAACGCGGTAAACTACTCTTCGACAAAACAATAGTACTTTAATAAAACGCGGTAAGCTACTCTTCGACAAAACAATAGTACTTGAATAAAACGCGGTAAACTACTCTTCGACAAAACAATAGTACTTTAATAAAACGCGGTAAGCTACTCTTCGACAAAACAATAGTACTTTAATAAAACGCGGTAAACTACCCTTCGACAAAACAATAGTACTTTAATAAAACGCGGTAAACTACTCTTCGACAAAACCATGTTCTGTCAATGTTGCAAAAGGAGCATTTTCTACCTGGTGCCCATCAGACACTGCTTCGAATGCAGAAATAATCTAAACTAAGAATACAATTAAATAAAACCTAACCTTACCTAACCATTGTTTTGCAACATTGACAGAACGTGGTTTTGTTGAAGAGTAGTTCCGATAATCCCTTGGAGTCATGGATGGACACGACGCGGCGATAGGATCCTGCGGGTGCGTCACGGAAGTTTTCAATGCAGTCTCCTGGAAGTCCAAAGCAGTGAGGCAGGGCGGCGACGGGGTGAAAGAGTCCGATGGCGTGAATGCAGTAGTCACGGTGGTCAATGCCTTCCCATTCGGAGTGCAACATTCTGCGGTGAACGGGGACGGTGTTCCTGATGACGTCAGATCCAATGAAGAGGCGCTTTCTTAATGTTGGTGCGTCTGGTAGAGGCGGTTGAGTGGTTGGCGTTTCGGGTAGATCACACATTTTATCGTCATCTGAATCACTCATCAGTACAATTTCTGCATCAGCGTGGAGGTCTAGAAGTGACATGTTGAACGTTGAAAAAAACTGGATGAGTTTAGTAGTTAAATTACTTTCAAAATTAAGCAAACCGAATTATTATTTTTGGTTATTTTATAACATCGCATAAACGTATTTCATTCCAATACGTGCAAAATATAAAATCAGTAAAATGAGTTTTTTATGGTTAGTTTTTTATGGTTAAAGTCTGCCATATTAATATTTTGTCCATAGAAGGCCATACAAAATGGCGTTACATTTAGTCATGTATAAAAAAATCTTTTTTCAATTCAATATATCAATCATTGAGAAGAGCATGGAAACGTACAGTATTTTGTAAAAATACATGATTGAAAAATGTAGGTGCTGGATCCAGAATTGATGTATGGAATGGAAAAATGGATGTTGAAAATTATTCAAATACAAGTGAATGAAAGCTGTAAAGAAGAAAAAGTAAGGAGTAAGATAAACAGAAGGAACTGTATAAGAAGGTGTATAGTTGTGGATGAAACGAAGAAAGTATGTCGCGACAAGAAATGTTAGCGATCTCTCATTTCTGATTATCCAAACAGGGAAATGGGATGATGGTATAATGTACTCGTATGTGTATATTATATATGAGGAATTATTGCTTACTGTGTATTATGATTTCGAATGAATAACTCTACGTTTCAGACTTATAACACAGCTCTTTCTCAGTTGTTACACGTTATATGTTTGCGCGATTTTACGAAACTATAAAAATGTTTCTTTTCATATTTTATATTTTGAGATGTTTACCATACTAAAGTCTCACATACTAAATTTTCCCACAAAATCATATCGAATGTGCCCCGAATCCGTTTTGCTCTAAAGAAGCCTTTTTTTTTATCTGTGGGACATTTACTCTTATCCATCTTTCAATGTAAGTGTCAATTGATTAAAAAAGGTCGCATTTCTGGGCGACACCGAGGGGAATGGCAAAATAAAAATAATCTCAGCAAATGCCGGGAAAAAAAATTCCCTCCCAGTGCGAGACATTCCCAGTTCCCGGGCGGCGCGGCGCGGGTAATTGATTACCAATAAAAAGCCTCTTCATTGAATTACCGAGAATGTGCCCGAAATGGCAAACATTATTCTCCCGCTCCACTAATTCCGCGAGATTGATACAGGCTTACCGAACTATGTGTTCACATTTATGTGACTGTATCATCGTATTTATTTTATTTTAAATTATTCGTATATTATCATTTGCCAGCTATGATTGATCAAACTTCAAACATAACCGTATTAAATAAATAAATGAATATTGATTTACTGAGTCACATAGTATGTACATATTATATCCTGAAAATGCATGTATATTTCCAGAAAATACATTTAAGATTTACCTAGAAAACACTGTAAAGCTGGGAAAAGAGAATCAAGAGGCCGAGATAGAGCGTAGACGTGGTCTTGCCTAGGCGGCGTTTGGTAAACTCTCTTACATTCAGAAATCTCCAAAATACCCCAATCATTTGAAAAAGAGTAATTGATTCATGCATCTTACCGATCCTCACATATGGAATCGAAATCTCTGTCCTAACAAAGCGATAACGCAAAAACTACTAATGACACAGAGAGCCATGGAGAGGAAGATGCTGGGAGTTTCCCTGCGAGATAGAAAGACCAACAAATGGATAAGAGAGAGAACTAAAGTCACTGACGTAGTTGAGAGAGCAGCTGTCTTAAAATGGAGCTGGGCAGGACATATTGCCAGATGCTCTGACTCTCGATGGACGAAAAAGGTCCTGGAATGGCAGCCTAGAACGGGCAAGAGAGGTGTGGGGAGACCACAGGCTAGATGGCCGGACGATATAAGACGGGCCGCAGGGGTGAAGTGGATGCAGTTTGCCCGAGATAGGGAGTTGTGGAAGACCGAAGGGGAGGCCTATATCCAGGGATGGATCCAGAACGACTGAAAAAGAAGAAGAAGACATTTAAGATGGAAGCTATCAAAATATCTGGGCTCATTTATAACATCTCTCCACTCGAGATACACCCTCACCAATAAAGAGCGAGTCTGACGGCGATGACATCAGATTGCTATCATCCCACATCCTTGTACATGTAAATTATAAACAATAAATACCAGTAAATAAATAGTCAATGTAATCAACTTTCTAAATACAATAATACGGCTATTATATCCTGAAATTGCATATATCATATACCTATTTCAAAATAATGGAAAAGAAAATACATTTAAGATAGAAGCTATCAAAATGTCTGGGTTCATTTATAACATCCCTCCAATCGAGATATACATACACCAATAGAGAGCAAGCCCGGCCGCGAGGTAATTAGTTTTTTATCAGCCCACACCCCTGTACATGTAAAAAAAATGACAAATAAGCAGTCTGTATGTAACTTGGTTAATGCAATGATAGGTTATCCGATAAAACATATGGCTTGCAAATATAATATTCACGTAACATATATGTATCCTGTAATCCGGCAATAGTATGCATGACTTAAATGCAAAATCTATTTTTTTTCCAATGTTTCTCTCGATATTGACTGTCACTAGAAACACATTTTCCACGCCAGACTAGGTAATTTAGTGAGTTAAAACCGTAGTTGCGCAGAACCAGGACCTTGGTCACCAATTGTCCGTATGATACGTTTTTGCTTCGCTCGGAAGACAATAATCTTATCAAATAGGCCATGGGTGACTTTCTAGATCGACGCTTTTCTAGATCGACGCGCGACGCAAAAACAGGGTATGTACTCGTAGCTCTCGCATTGGTGTCTACCATCTTCTTCTTGAGGTATCAACTCCTATCGAAGACTAGCTACCATCTTCTATCGGAAACTAGCTACCATCGTGTTTATTCAATTCGCTCGGAACAATTAAGTTAAACTGAATCCAAACCACTCCCGCAAATTCTTAAACCAAAATATTCTTAAGCCAAAAATTCGTTCCATAATTTCTTCACCAGTATTGTACTATCGGATACTGAAGATATTGGGACGAACAGGATAGTTTATTATGAGTTGTCTATTTTTCTGTCCATTTCTTTGGAAGATTGAATAAATAAATTAAATCGATCCCAATACACGGTGTGATTTAGATCCTATACAAATTTCATTGTTTGGATCATTGTCTGCCTTTGATCTATCGTACTGTTAATGGATCACTCAAAGCCTTTATAAGGCCTTCGAGCTTAAAACTGAAGAACTGGTATTTCATTGAAAGCTTTCATCGATACTTAATGAATTTTTTTTTAAATGTTAACGACTGAACGAGTTCAGTTTAGACTCGTTAGAAAAACTTTATTTTTCATAGATGTAAGCAGCCACACAGCATGTCAGGTTGAATACGTTTGCATTTTCCCTAGAAAGTGGAACGCCATAATTGATGACCCGAGTAGTTTGTGCGTTTTTTATGCCAAAGCGAGAATTAGTACTGCAGTGTGATGGGGCGGGCGATTAGTTAAGAGTTGTGGGACTTGAAATAAATGTAACTTTTAATGCAGCGAATTTTCTTTCCATTCTTAATAATGTCTGATACTTAAGAAAAGAAAAATATCGTTTCATTATAAATTTAAAGATAAAAGACAAATTTCTAATTAGATTTTTTTACTTCGATAAAAAATATTGGCAAAATTATAAGGAAGATGTCTGGTGTAAGATGATTAGAGGAGATGCAAATGAGAGACGATTATGTTGTATTATACTTTGGTTGTAAACAGTACTACCTGGCGATCTTATTGTCATGAAGCAATCTTTTTCAACTAACTAGAAAGAGGTTTAAGAGGTCTTAAGTGAAAATCAGACGTAGCATTTTTAAAACGATCTGGGTTCCAATGACAGGAAGAAAGGTATGTTATCAACTACACCGATTGTCCATGACTGGAATTGAGGACTCAGATGGTACAAACATACAAATAACATATATCATTACGTCGTGTTGTTTCGTCGGGTAGGCAGAAAAAAAAAAGATTTTCAAACGTTTCTATCTAAGCACACCATTTTCACATCGTCCACATTCATACATCTGGTTTTGCATAATCTTCACAAAAACATTCATACTTCTC
The DNA here is from genome assembly GCA_949825065.1 of Odontocerum albicorne. Classification (NCBI taxonomy): domain Eukaryota; kingdom Metazoa; phylum Arthropoda; class Insecta; order Trichoptera; family Odontoceridae; genus Odontocerum; species Odontocerum albicorne. The sequence continues at coordinate 32,744,054 of OX463848.1, read as the reverse complement.
ACTTTACCTTTTCTCAAAATCTGGTTTACTCGATCCAGCCATGTTTACTTCAGTTTACCTCTGCCTCGCAAACATTATGGTGACGATATTTCTTCATTTTTTCATCTTCTTTACCCTCATTCTGAATGGGTCGGGATTTCAACGCTCAGATCATTCTTTTCTATTCACTTCTGTTCTCCACCATCATTGGAATGGCCGTCCGTATTTTTTATGTCAGTATTTTTAGTCGTTTTTCCTAGCTATTTTGAATGATGAATTCGTTTGTTTTTTTTACGTGTGAAAAAATTGATTTAAAGTTTATTAAGCTTTCGTTGCACAAAGTAAAACCTAGGTTTATTAAAATGTGTCGATCTTTTACAATCACTCAGAAACATAAATTGCGAGGTCAACGTTTTTCGACACCTGAAGAAGTGATTGATGCGTTCAAAACGCATGTTTTGAAGTTACCTCATTCGGAGTAGAAAAAGTGCTTCGAAAATTGGTTCAAACGCATGCAAAAGTGTATTGATCTTCATGGAGAGTATTTTGAAAAACAATTAAGTCATTTTTGATTATAAATATTTGTTTTTACTTGTCTGTCTCAAAAGTTAAGTAGCAACCCTCGTAAGACATCTTGAAGATTGAAAATATAAAATAATTTTTAAAATCAACCATAGTTATTTTTGCATTACACACAGACACTTAAGATAATAAAAGATAATATTAAAATAAAAATCACGAATAATATAAAAAAAAATATCTTAACCACATTGCAGTTTTGCCCGAGCGGGACTCGGGTACGAAGTTTTTTATTTATACTGATGAGCCCGAGCCTCGTTCGGGCAAATATTGTTTCGACTTGTTGGGAGTGTTTCTCCCGAGCGTCGTTTGGGCAGATCTTGTTTTCTCCGAAAGTAATATATTTTCGAATATAAATAATTCATTCACAGTTCATCATTGTGTTACGTCACGTGTTAAAAATTCAAGTGGTTAATGAGAAAGATGAACCTGGTCCGCCGCTATTAATTTATTAATATTGGTAGCCTTATTGAATTTAAATTTCAATTCCTCGTTTGTTGTTGTTTTTATTAGTTATTCTTGTAATTTTGAAGATTCTTCTGTATTTCTGTATTATTTGTACTAGAAAAAGGGTCCAAAACCTTATCACGTATGTTTATTTTTAGAATATAAATGTTTTTTAGAGCAGAATGTTTCCACCGCCTCCTCATTTTTATTAAATGGCCCAACAATTGCACCCGAAACTAACTACTGCCTGGTGCATATGTAGGTTGTAGAAATATCAAAATTTTCTATAATATTTATCAAAATCGTCTTATGATTTTCAATTTCATGACATAAGTCTAGATGAAATATTTATACAGTTTTAAGTAATCCGAGTTATTTGAACAAAAGCTGTAATATAATCTTCAATTACAGAACGTTTCATAATTCACAGATGAAATGATATCCTTTATTAACCAGAATTACTTAAACTACTCCCCGTTTATGGTTAATCGCTCTAATATTAATATATTGCCAGAGTTATTAAAGACGAAAACCCTTCTGAACGAGCATTTCTAAAGCCAGAAATTATTATCTTTCATCAAGCGCCTAAAACGACAAAAAACTTTGATTAATGTTTTTATACCTTAATTGCTATATTCTCCTGTAAAGCCTCGATGAAAATTAATCTTGAATCTTAAAAAAAATACGTTTTATTCACCTTGTGGTTTCAAGTTTATTTAATTTTTATTAAAATAAATAAAAAAACTAATACTTTACATTCACCAATGTTTTATTATCACTTTAAGACCCGATCGAAATCGAGACAACCTTTCCCAGTTTCCGTCATGTTTTTGAGGAATTCTGATTTTTGTGAAGAGCTTACAAAAAATGCTATATTTAAGTAAATATTGTAATGAAGCTTTGTTGATTTATCTCAATATTGTAATGAAGCTTTGTGGATTTATCTCAATATTGTAATGAAGCTTTGTGGATTTATCTCAATATTGTAATGAAGCTTTGTGGATTTATCTCAATACTGTAATGAAGCTTTGTGGATTTATCTAAAATGCATTAATAATTTAGTTAAGCCTGCTAAATGTGCCAAAACTTTCCTTTATGGAGAGCTACATCACTCTCGTTACACATGTACCGGGTGGCATTTATCTTCCCCTGCTTAGCACATACCTCCATGGCCTAGTTAGTAAGACGCTTGTCTCCCGAGGTTGCGGGTTCGATTTCCGTTGGGACCAAAATTTAAAAAAAGGTTTTGTTTTTCTTCTAAGGCCTCTATAATGTCTTTCCGGTTGGCTAGACGAAATTGACACATGTCAATAAGTCTGCTTGGTTGTACTTTATACAACGAAAGTGTAATACAATATCTTGTAAAATCTGCAGGGTTTTTCTTTTTCGTCAATTGTCATATCAACACATGTTTATATACGTTGTTTGATAACCTATTTGAAGAATCCTGCAAATTTATTATTCTATTTGGAGACGGCGGCTATAGTTGGTCTTCAGATATATTTGTCAAAATCTTCAAGATCTGACACGAGTAACTGCACATTACTAAGGCGAAGTCAGAGTTTATGCATATTTATTGTCAAGGGTATTTATTGTCCATGCTAGACTAATGACTATCATTTAAAGGTTACGATTTCAATGTCAACCCAATTGGAAGGCGAAGCTGTGTTGTGAAGTTTTTTGTTTCTTTTTAAGTGAGTGAGCCGTAGCACACTAGCAAACTCACCGGCCACACTGCTGTACTGAATCCGATGGCACAATGATATTAAATGACCGGGGCGCACTGGCATGTTGATTTTTTTTCTTTTTTTTTTTTGAAATAATAAATATGACCGAAGTCATAAGCATTCTTATACACCCGAATACTAGGTGAAAAATATGTCTGTGTCATTCGGCGGGAGTAGCAAGCACGTTAGTGCGTTACCGCGCGGTGCACCTGTACTTCAGATATAATCATACACAGATTACTAACAGGAAATATAGCAAACCCCTTGTTGATTTCATACTTTATTGAATGTTACTTGACAATAATTAAGATTTTCTTTCTGTGTCGTTTATTCACGAACTGTGATATCAAGAACGACACGGAATGACCGTGTTGAACTAGTTTTACAAGGCTGGAGCTTTTTGGCCTGGTTATTTACTATTTACATAAATACATATGTGAAGGAGCTACGAAGATCAATAGGTCATATACACACATCAAATTGGGATGTATGCGGGTTGCTATATGCTGATGACATGGTAATGTTCGCAGACAATGAGGGTTAATTAGATAGATAAGTTTTATAAAAGATGCGAAGCGAAAGATCTGAAAATGAGTATGATACATAGGTGAACAACGAAAGTAAATGCGATATGTGGGTGTGCAGTGAATGATTAGAGCAAATTAAGAAAATCTGTTATTAATGTTATATTTTCTCAGCTGATGAAAAAGTTACGGGAGATTTCAGATGACGTGAAGAGATAGCAAACAATGACAATCGGGCAATAAAATATATATACTTCAACCGCACATCATCAAAATCTACTAAGATGATATTCCACAACTGCGTTCTTGTAACAAAATCTGCTAAGTTGATAGTCCACAACGGTATTCAAGTAACAAAATCTGCTAAGATGATTATCTACAACGGTATTCAAGTAACAAAATCTGCTAAGATGATTGTCTACAACGGTATTCAAGTAACGAAATCTGCTAAGATGATAGTCCACAACGGTATTCAAGTAACAAAATCTACTAAGATAATTGCCTACAACGGTATTCAATCAACAAAATCTTCTAAGATGATAGTCCACAACGGTATTCAAGTAACAAAATCTGCTAAGATGATAGTCCACAACGGTATTCAAGTAACAAAATCTGCTAAGATGATAGTCCACAACGGTATTCAAGTAACAAATTTTATTTAAATTTGAAACGTGGGCGTGGAAAAAAGACCGAATAAATGATGTAGAAATGCGTGCACTGAGAATAATGCATAGGGCGAGAATACATGATAAAGCACATTAAGTGATTAGGCATGAAAGTGATCGTAAGGCTCATGTATTTAGTGATATAAAGAAAATTTTTCTGAGATGGTTTGTTCACAGATTGAATGAAGAAATATTAACAAAACAACCGTGAGTGGAAAATAGGTAGAAGAAGACGAAGGGAAGTGTGATTGTATATTTTGAAAGATGAAAATGAAAAAAATTTGTAAATATTGTATGAGAACGTGTATGGATGTAGATGAGTCGTAAAATATATGTTGCGATAGAAATATACGGATCTTTCCTCTCTGCCTACCTTGACGGAAACAGCGTGACGGTGTACTCGTATATAAAGTCTTTCAAATTGAGCGGATTTTTTAAATTATTAGATAAAACACAGATGGCGTCGCGAACTTGCCTAGACCTTGTGACATTTGAAAAGTGTGATTTATAAAAATGGAGTCGTGTACAATACAGCAACGCGTTCAAATTGAGAATTATTTTATGTATTGTAATCTCCGGAAACGGTGATGTTAATTGGCCACCAAAATCATGTGATTGACACCGTTGGTCTATTTTCTCTAGAGTTACGTGAAAAGCCAGATCTATAAGAATGACCCCCCGATCAATTTCTGAGCTGAAGGACGAAATTATTCGCGTTATTGGTGAGTTGTAGCAGCAATTATGCCAAAATGTCATCGACAATTTTGACAAAAGAGTATAAATCTGTGGCGCTGCAAGATGTGGACATTTGCCGGATATTGTTTTTTTGTGTTTAAATTTTATATATTGTACTTAAATGACCAATAAAAAGTTTTTTGAAATCAAAGCAAATTGTGTGTTTTATTAAGAATTAGTTCTAATTTAGTTCTAATTTTTTTAGTTCTAATTTATTAAAAAAATTAGAACTAAAAATCCGTTCAATTTGAAAGACCCTTTATCTAATTTTGTAGGCATAACTGAGCCACTAAACAGGGAATCATTTATAACTTTTTTTAAATAAAATAAAAGGATATTGTGTGATTGCACACCGACTGGCATATAGTATAACACGATAATGTACGTTTGAAAGTTACGAACGCTACCCTATTTCTCATAAGATCGAATCAAATCAAGCAGCCATGGGCAAATCTGCTTTGCTTCGGGTCATCGCCCCTGCAATATCTGAGAGGGAAGAAGATTAAGTAAGATGGGGTGAACTATCTTGGTTAAATTTCATTTTTGTGAAATATTCATTTAACTTTACACGTAACATACATACGTACCATTTCTCTGTCGGGGTATAAAGAGAGGATAGAGCGCCTGACTATCATAATTTGATACACAACATTCGCCTCTTCTACATCCATACACCTTCTCATACAACTCCTACAATATCTCTGACTTTGAATTTATTTTTTTCAAATTTTAACTACATTTTTTTGGTCTCCCTCTACTACGCTCTCATATTTGCGCTTCATATTTGTTTTGATAGTCTTTTGTAATTAATGTGTTGTATATGCCAAATCCATCTCATAGTGCTCTTCTTCATCTTACTCAACACATCAGTCTTAAGTAGTTTAGATTCATCACTAATAATTCATCCCGCATTTGTCATACATTGTTACCCCATGTGTTTTTTTCAGTGCACGTATTTCTTAAGATTTATTAACTTGTTTTTTAAGAAATAAATAAATACAGGTTTATTGATAGCGACATAGTATGTACATAATACATTTAGACACATTTCAAGAACACATAAAAAAGATAATACATTAAAGACAGAAGCTATCAAAAGGTCTGGGTTCATCTAATAACCCCCCCCCCCCCCGGCCAAGATACACCCCACCAATAAAGGGAGAGCCCAGCCACGGGGACACTAGATGTTTTTCAGCCCACACCCTTGAACACGTAGAACAAGAAGATAAAATACAACACAGAAAATAAATAGATGACAAAAAAAAATTACATTCAAGAGAGAAGACATTAAAAGGTCCGGGCTCATCCCACAAACGTTCCCCCGGCCGAGATACACCCCACCAATGTAGGGCGAACCCGACCGCAAGGGCATCGGGTAGCTTCCATCCCACACCCTCGCATATCTAGATTAAATAAAAAATAAATAAAAAACAAAAACGTATGGCAGAAAACAAAATAAAAAGTAAATCCACACATACCACCTCAGGTTAACTGTCAGCAAGAACGATAAAAAGAAAAGTCTAAAAGGAGTCCAAATTTTATAAAAGTAGAATGACAAATGGGAAATGAAATAGTTGAAACCACATTGAAATAGTTAGGCAGTAATACATTGAAATAGTTAAGCAGTTTTAAAAGAATGAATGAGAAGATAACGCACAAACACGTACGCACAATCCCCGATTCTCCACCAGCGAAAAGAGAGAAAAGAAAGAAAAAGAGAAAAAAAAAGCAAATAAAAGACCTATTAACCACTGAGAAACCCAACATAAAATTAGAAAAAAAAACAGTTATATTAACCATGTCATATCATGAATTCCTATATTTTTGTTGATTGATGGCCATTTCAACCATAAATTGTAAACACAGTACAATAAAAATAAATAATTATAAACAAAACAGGAAAACGTATATTAGATGACGAACGAGAGAAGTGTTTGAACCCAGATAATAAAAATTAGAAAACACAAACGGTTAGAAGAATAATAAACAGAAAGAGTTGTATAAAAACTGTATGGATGTAGAGAAGACGAAGAAAGAATACCGTCATAGGAAAGTTTCGCTCTTTTATACCTTCTGCCCACTTCAAATATCTGATTTTCATTAAAAGCAACTGTTAGATATTTGTATATATTATACATTTGTTTTATATAGTACAATCTGGCAGGCTTATTACCAAATAGCAATATCTACCAAACCAAATAGAAAGGTGTGAAATAAACCTTCAATTGAAACCAATTAGAGCCCTTTTTGTATAAATAAAAATGGGTACTAACAGGAATAGAACCGGCAACCCCCGGGTTAAAATCAGTTCGGTAGAAAGTGATTGCTTTACGCCAATAAACTCACCAAGTTACATCGTATACAGCGAAAGTGAACCATAAAAATATATTAATTGAGAGTTAAGGAAAAATGTAAAAAAAAAACTTTATCGTGTCTCATTGAAAAGTTTCAGTGTATGTTTCTTAGTGTAAAAACAAAAGGTGTTTTCCTGTAGAAATCTTATCTAAAACAATTACTTTACTCCAACACAAAACATAATTTGCATCGAAAGAGCTTATAACTTTATCGGCGTTTTGCGAAACGGATCTAGGATTGGGTGTCCTTGTTCCATTTCGAAATCCAGGACGAGATAGCTTCCTGTCTATTCCCGTATACTGGGGATACATGGAAAGTGGGGACCCATATTAGCATAAGAGTACGATACGGGGATCTTTGCAAATGGAACACGTATGCAGAGTGCTGTGCTTAGCTGTGTAGTTTAATATTACAACCAATGCTGAAATGTTCTCTTCAACGTTTTTAATATACTCTCTAATAATTATTATGTTTTATAAGCAAGATTATATTGAGTGATACGGGGATCTTTGCAAATGAAACACGTAGGCAGAGAACTGCGTAGTTTAATATTACAACCAATACTGAAATTTTCTCTTCAAAGTTTTTAATACAATCATTAATAATTATTATGTTTTATAAACCAGATTATATTTAGAGATACGGGGATCTTTGCAAATAGAACACTTATGCAGAGTACTGTGCTTAACTGTGTTATTTAATATTACAACAAATGTTGCAATGTTCTCTTAAAATTTTTAATATTCTGCATGATAATTATTTTCTTTTATAAACTAGATTATATTGTGTGATACGGAGATCTTTGCAAATGGAACACGTTTGTAGAGTGCTGCAATTAATCGTCCAATTTAATATTAAAACCTTGAATTATTGTATTCAATGTTTTGATGTAATCTTGAGCTCTTGTTTTTAAATTTTCGCTCAATGTTGTTGAAACTTTTAATTTTATTTATCCATTAAAATCACCAAAAACACATCCGATTCTTGAGTGTGGTGTATTTTTGGTATGTGTGATACATTATGGAATGAACTTTTTGATCTGTCTGGAGAGTGTGAGGGATTTGATTCGCGTGATACATGTGTATACCATACATATGTAATTGAGTGCCATTATTTATCGAGTTAACGAGAGTATGCAACGAGGTTGTATAATAAAAAAATCGGAATAAATATTAACTTATTTTTCCATGTCATGTGCCCTCAGTAAGATACAGGCAATAACCTAGTTTACTGGGGATACGACAAACGAAAAGCAGCAAATCCAGACCCATAAAAATTGTGTTTACACATTAAACTGCCTGTTGTTTTTTTCACAAATTATGTATTTATTAAATTCCCTGTTATATATAAATACAATAAAATTAATAAATACATTTGGTTTCAGGTAGACACTTGGTGTTTGTAGAGGTTTTGTGTAATTGGTTAGGTGAATCATTTGGCGGACGTTTCTATGTGACATACAATGTCGTATTTTACTGCACATGTAGTGAGTCTTTGAAACCAGTAATAAATTAATGTTAGACTTGCTCCCTAATTAACGTGTTATAAAAAGCGTCAAAAAGGACTCTTAATTTCAAGTCACTAATGCACCATGTTTCTTTATCTTGTCTCTCACATCTCTTCCTTTACCTTGAATTGATAATATCTCACTTTTCTTTAAACCATGAATATTATATTATTTATAGTTAAGGCATTAACATTGTGGAGGTTTAAATAGATTGTAATTTGTTTTATCAAACATTGTTTATTCCACTATTTGTAACGGTATAACCCAACAGGTTTCAAGGCTTGTTTGTGCTCCCCAGATGATGAGGTGAAAGCCTTGAAACCGGTAGAGTTATAGCGTTACGAAAAGTGGAATAAACAGTGTTTGATAAAACAAATTAAAAACCATGTATTGTTTATGAATTTAATAAACGTAAATAATCATTCGAGTATGTTTGCGACCACGTAATTTTCATTAATTAATTTTATCTGGTTAAAAGGTAAATAATGCATGCCACCTGGAAATAAGTTCGCCAGATTGTTTTACAATGATATGTCAAATAAATAAATAAAACGTCAAATAAACAGAAATCATTGCAAATGAAACGCATGTGAAAAGTATTCTGCTGTGTAATTTCACATACCATCATCATCAACCAGGGTCGATCCACTGCTGGATAAAGGTCTCTCCAAGTTGATTCCAAATAGTTCGGTCTTTTGCTCGTTGGTGCCATGTGATGCTGCCATGCTTCCTAATTTCAATTGTCCAGCGTACCTTCGGTCTTCTTTCGGGCCTCTTTATGCCTCTTGGGTACCATTGGATTACTTCGGATATCCATCGGGAGTCTGACATTTTGGCTACGTATCCTGCCCATTGCCACTTTATTTTATTGCACAACTTTATTACGTCTTTCTTTATTTGTTGCGAATCCAGGTGTTTCGTTTACTGTTTTTTTAGTATATCTCAACATACATCTCTCCATGTTCATGTCTGGAGTTTTTGTGTGTTCTTTGCTCAGAGCGTCCATGCCTCACAGCCATATGGTAGTACTGGGATAATACAATGCTTGTAGACCTTTGCTCAGAGCGTCCATGCCTCACAGCCATATGCTAGTGCTGGGATAATACACTGTTTGTAGACTTTTCGCTTCAAAGATATTGGGAGATTACTTTTGAAGATGTTGTTCAAATTTCACATATACGAGTACCTACGAATATATATAAAGGATCTTTCAAATTGAGCGTTTTTTTTTTAAATTTTAATCCTATAATGAAAAACACAATCTGCTTTGATTTCAAAAAAACTTTTTATTGGTCATTGAAGTATAATGTATGACATTTAAACACGAAAAAAAAAACAATATCCGCCAAATGTCCACCTCTTGTAGCTCCACAGATGTCCACTCTTTTGTCAAAAATTTCGATGACATTTTGACATAATTGCGATTCTAACTCACCAATAACGTTAATAATTTCGTCCTTCAGCTCAGGAGTTGATCGGGAGTCATTTTTATAGATCTGGATTTTCACGTAACCCCAGAGAAAATAGCCCAACGGTGTCAGATCACTTGATCTGGGTGACCAATTAACATCACCGTTTCCGGAGATTCCAATACATAAAATAATTAAACAATTTGAACGCGTTGTTGTTTTGTATACGACTCCATTTTTATAAATGTCATACATTACACTTCTCAAATGTTACAAAACCCAGGTAAGTTCGCTACGCCATCTGTTTTATCCAAGAATAAAAAAAACGCTTAATTTGAAAGACCTTAATACATCTTATTTTTATATGTAAGTTGTGTCAGCCATTTACAATTATTTATGTTTGTGGTAGCACTGCAAGGGCGCAATACTGAGTTACTTGATTATATATTATATTTACACATTCAAATTGGATTTATTCATTTTGTGTTTAAACAAGGGATGTATAACATCCAACGTTTGTTGTCTAGTGTGGGTTAAAGTATATTAAAATTAAATCTGTTAAAGTAAATGTGTTCGTTTTATATGTACTTGAACGGGCTGCTTTGAAAAATAATCGTTATATTTTAAAATTTGTACACCGCCAACAATCTTTTACCAATAATATTCAACCACAATCTGAATTTCTCTAGACATATTAACAATATACAGAATAGAAAGATTAAACCTCTAATTCTTCTATTCTGTATATTGTTAATATGTCTAGTTTTGAGAGTTGGCAAATCTTAAAAAAAACCATCTACATTGCTAGTACTTTACTCATCACTTGAAATAATTATATTGGATTATTGTTCAACAATTGGTTATCAACTATCGTATATATCCCAGCACAATTGAAAGGGTTCAGAATAAATTTCTGAGGCATCTTAATTCTCGTCTTAGCATCCCACCTGCTATTCTTGAGAACGATATAGTATTAAATTACACTAACCTTCTAAAATTCTCTAAAATAAGGATTACATTCGATTTGATGTTTCTGTATACTATAAGGTTCTTCACAATATCATTGAAAGCACTGATATATCGGCTCAAGTTGTTTCCCACACTCTTGCTAGAAACACACGGAATCTTTTACAATTCAAATGTACTTTTATCAATTTGCTAATCACACTAGTAAGTTTTAAGCTGTAATTCATTATTCGCGAGAACACAACAATTGAGTAATTTCATGTATGGTTTGGTGATTTTTATTTATGTATTAGGTGTTAACATAAGTTTTTTTTCCAAATTAAAAATGAGCACCAAAAGTAAAACAAAATGGTAAAGGTTATACGTCATTTGAAAGAATTTTTTTTGTTCTACAAGATATTGTGTTTGCTTTTACGTTACATATATTATTTTATTTGATTACAAGCCTTCAAAATGGAATGTCAAGTAGACGAAAGTGAGCATTTTCGACACCTCCTTCTGTTCGCGTTCAATCGAGGGAATAAAGCTGCCAAAGCTGCTCGCGATATTTGCGAAGTTTACGGTAAAGGTTCTATAAATGAAAGGACAGCTGGTCGATGGTTTTTGCATTTCAAAGACGGTAATTTCGACCTCAAAGACATGGAGCGTTTCGGACGACCAGTGGACTTCGATGAGGACCGCTTAAACCATATTATTCAGAAGATCCCCTTCAAACCCCCGTAGAATTGGCTGAGCAGATTAATTGTAGTCACATTACTGTATACCACCATCTTAAATCAACGGGAAAAGTCCAGAAGTTCGGCGCTTGGGTTCCACATGTTTTGAGTGAAAACAACCAAAATCAACGTTCGACAATTGATTTATGTTGACAAGCGCCGAACTTCTGGACTTTTGATTTAAGATAGCGGTATACAGTTATGTGACTACGATTCATCTGCTCAGCCAATTCTACGGTCTTGGCAGCTTTATTCCCTCGATCGAACGCGAACAGAAGGAGGTGTCGAAAATGCTCACTTTCGTCTACTTAATATTCCATTTTGAAGGCTAGTAATCAAATAAAATAATATATGTAACGTAAAAGCAAACACAATATCTTGTAGATCAAAATTTTTTCTTTCGAATGACGTATAGCCTTTACCATTTTGTTTTACTTTTGTTGCTCATTTTTAATTTGAAAAAAAAACGGACACAACTTATGTTAACACCCAATAAATGTAGTTGAGCTTAGGAGGGTCCTTCGCCAAAAGTTTCCCACTCTAAGATTGACTGAGATGCTGTTATTCTATGTTGTATACTTTATCTTGTTATATCCCCTTCGGAAAGTTTCTTTTTAAAATTTTAAATATAGTTTTGGTAGTCTAGTATTGTTGATTGGTTTTTATTAACATATTTATCATATATGATATGTTTCACCGTCATATTTTAAAAGGCATATCTATCTTTAATTGCTTTTGTTAAAATATTAATATATTGTTTTTTTATTGTAAGTGTGTTATATTACTGATACTTAAGTGTTGTTTATTTTGTTAATTTTTCTTAAATAAATTACGTTACCAAAAAAAACTTACCATGGAGACGTTGTAAACATTTGGTCAAGTCCTTTTTTTAATCTAAATAACTAATTTGCTTATTATTTTTATAAAGGTTTTAAGTACAAAGTTTTCTGCAACACAAGCTTTAATAAATGTGGACTATAAAATATGTTTTTCTACATATTGATTACTGATAAAAAATAATTAACAATAGCTTTACTGTATATTAAATATTGCACCAGTAATTTAATAGTTCTTTTTTATACGACTTAGTAATATTAAGTATTTCAAATTTTTTTCGTACAACTTAGTCGTCACTATCATTAGTCCTACAGCGCAGGGTGAATATTTGCTGATTGAATGATTGTTTGCCACTCATCTCTCTCGATAGCATCTCTCCTCAAATTGTTTATTTGTACCTTGTGTGAGGCACTTTTCTGTTACATCATTGAACCATCTCAGATTTTGATCTCCGTACTTTCTTTTACCCCAGCTGATATTTAAATTAATGCTTCCTTGGTATTCAATAAAGCCTTCAAATTATTTGGATAATTAAGTCATTCAGTATTTATCAATATTTAATTTCTACGTTGCATATTAAAGTTGTATGTATGTTCAGTTAAATACAAAAATTAATCCTTCCTTATCCTTTTAAATTTATAACCTTTGGACTGCTAAGAGTTCAAAGGATTTTTTTCTGGAGGGGCTTTAAATAAAAGGTGGCTTTTCGATCATTTATTTCCAACGTGTTTTTCAATCCATCGTTTATATAAATCGGATAAGGGGTGTCAGCCTCGAGAGACTTGTTGAGATTGACAGCGTCAATATAATAAGAGAAAGGGGGAGATTTCTATCGGTGTGTTGATAGAGTCAAGACTGTAACATGATCTTCGGTGGTGACAGCACTCTGCTCAGCCTAGTTACAGAACAACTAGAGAAGAGTCGTGAACGAAGTGGTTGCAGTTCGTGGATATCTCGATCCTCAGTCGCTAGGCAATGACAGAGAAGAAATAATTTCAAAAGGCATTTAAACAGTAGAATTAAAAAATTAATTATGAATGTTGCCATTTGTGAAGAGTTTATTTCAATTGTTATAATATGACAACTCTATAATATACGGGGCTGCTCATCTTTAGATGGTCCCATGTTGTGTTAATAATTATGCATATAGTTGAGTTTTTGTGAGGATTTTGATGTGCGCATTTTTATACTTATGCCCATACACACATAGTCATTTTTTGTTCTATCTAACTATGCAACTCCTGTGACTTCACTGAGATATCAGATTTCTCCCACTTTATTACAGATCTGACTATCAGAATTCCTTACTAGTGGCCGTATACAAATATTATACGAGTACTACAGACCACTATCAATGGATATAATTCATGTCGAAGAATTCATCTTCATTTTGTTCAATATATTGAAAGGAAAATATCTTTTTTACGTAATTTAAAAAAAGGCTTTTTACATTATTTAAAATGAGCTTTTTCAAAAGGGTAATATTTTCCGAAATTGCCTTAAAGTTGCAATGTATTGGAAACATTAAAACCATAAAAATATTGTAAAATATATGAAGAACCTTTGTCTTTTTCTTAAAAAATGGATGTAAAATTTTGATAAAACCTTTAATATTTATTGAAAACAGTTATAAAAATCATAAGTCAGCTATAGTCAGTCGTCTACGGTTTAATAATGTGTAAAATATCTTCTTCGTCGTGACCTCAACTCGGAATAACGTGAGTCTCCAATTGTTAAGCTTATTCATGTGGTTTTCTTGGGAAAAAATGCGGTGGTTTTCCATTACCTTCCACATCATTTTAAGAATTGTATATCTGTAGTAAATATTGTGAACCTTGTTGCCAACATAAAGTATTTTGAGGTAAATAACTAGGTCCCAGATAAAATGTGCACTTGTGGATGTCAAATGGGAGCAGACATGTTACAGAAATCGTTTGGGATATACAAATGGGGATACGAATTAGAAGGATTAGTAGAGATGATAGAGAAAACACAGAAGCAAAAGTGACCAGTATCTTTCTCTCTTCACCAAGTCTGTGCGGGAAATATGATTATCATTAAAAAAAAAGAAGAATAATCAGTCTTCCAGTCAAGACTGGAGATTGGACAAAAAAAAAGAAGGACCGTCCAGAACTCAACAATATCTGCATTAAAAATACTCACCAAACCATACATGGATTTACTGAATTGTTTTATTCTTATTATCAATTAAAAAAAAGTGAGAATTCAACTTATGGTTTGGTGACAGAAGAAAAAATCCAAGATAGGGTGTCCTTGTTTCATTTTGGGATTCGGGATATTCAATTTCCTTCTTGCTTAGGATATACCTATGTGGAAAGTTGAAAGGTATATATAAGCATAAGAGTGCGATATGGGGATGTTTGCAAATGGAATGAGAAAGCGGAGTGCTGTACTTACATTCGTTATTTAATAATGCACGTTGAGATACGTGAGCACTGATGTTATTTGGCATATACTCGTACCTACGAGAATTGTATAATATATAATTTGGAAAAGTTATGCAGAAAACGTCAAATACAATAATATTATAGTTTATATAAAGTATTCTATAACACTTAAGTTGTATACGGTACAACCTGACGGGCTTATTGCCGTATGGCAATCTCTTCCAAACGACTAAAAATATGTTAAATAGGCCTTAAGTGAAAACCAAGTTTTGATATTCTTCCACCAATTAATATTTCAAATTTATAAGCCTTTCAATATTCCATTCGTCGGCCGTGATCTAACGGTTAGTATTAATGCTAAGCAAGCGGGCGTCCCAGGTTCGATTCACATTCGAACTAATTTTACTCTTAGACCGTTTTATATCTGAATTTGTTTTTCCAGCCGCAAGACTGTGTACTTGGTGAAGTGTAACACCGTCCTCATAATAAACTAATCTATGCACCAGCATCTTCCAGCCGCAAGACTGTGTACTTGGTGAAGTGTAACGCCGTCCTCATAATAAACTAATCTATGCACCAGAATCTTCCAGCCGCAGGACTGTGTACTTAGTGAAGTGTAACACCGTCCTCATAATAAACTAATCTATGCACCAGCATCTTCCAGCCGCAAGACCGTGTACTTTGTGAAGTGTAACAGCGTCCTCATAATAAACTAATCTATGCACCAGAATCTTCCAGCCGCAAGACTGTGTTCTTGGTGAAGTGTAACACCGTCCTCATAATAAACTAATCTATGCACCAGAATCTTCCAGCCGCAAGACTGTGTACTTGGTGAAGTGTAACACCGTCGTCATAATAAACTAATCTATGCACCAGCATCTTCCAGCCGCAAGACTGTGTACTTGGTAAAGTGTAACACCGTCGTCATAATAAACTAATCTATGCACCAGAATCTTCCAGCCGCAAGACTGTGTACTTGGTGAAGTGTAACACCGTCGTCATAATAAACTAATCTATGCACCAGCATTTTCCAGCCGCAAGACTGTGTACTTGGTGAAGTATAACACCGTCGTCATAATAAACTAATCTATGCACCAGCATCTTCCAGCCGCAAGACTGTGTACTTGGTGAAGTGTAACACCATCCTCATAATAAACTAATCTATGCACCAGCATCTTCCAACCGCAAGACTGTGTACTTGGTAAAGTGTAACACCGTCCTCATAATACACTAATCTATGGACCAGCATCTACCTTTCTATAAAAAAAAATCCAATCTGTTATTTGATATAAGGTGGATGGCTGCGTGGTAATGCACTGAACTTTCGGGCAGAAGGTCGTCGGTTCGAACCCCATAGTATGCTACTCCCGTCGAATGACACAGGCTTTTTTTCTGCCTAGTATTCGGGATATAAGAATACCTATGACTTCGGCCATATCTTTTCATAATTTTTTTTTAAGGTTTTAGAATCTTAATCTACAATCCTGCTTTTTCTGTGACGATTTTAGAATCTTAATCTACAATCCTGCTTTTTCTGTGACGATTTTACAATCTAAATCTACCATCCTGCTTTTTATGTGACGATTTTAGAATCTTAATCTACAATCCTGCTTTTTCTGTGACGATTTTAGAATCTTAATCTACAATCCTGCTTTTTCTGTGACGATTTTACAATCTAAATCTACCATCCTGCTTTTTATGTGACGATTTTAGAATCTTAATCTACAAGCCTGCTTTTTCTGTGATGATTTTAGAATCTTAATCTACAATCCTGCTTTTTCTGTGACGATTTTACAATCTAAATCTACCATCCTGCTTTTTATGTGACGATTTTAGAATCTTAATCTACAATCCTGCTTTTTCTGTGATGATTTTAGAATCTTAATCTACAATCCTGCTTTTTCTGTGACGATTTTATTTTAATGTATTTTTTTTACATAAATTTATTTTATGTGTATTTGAGTTATACTTGTGTTTTAATTAAATGCCTTATTAAACATTTGTTAAGTGATAAATTTTCCCTATTGTAAGTGATTTAAGAAAACAAAATTCAATATTTTGTGATGAAATTGCAAAACATATTTTTGTTTTATTTATTTATGGATGTATATCATAATGCCAAATATCACTCTTGACGGGCAAAAAAACGGGGGGAAAAATAAGAAAGAAAATCTCCAAGATGGCAAGAACCAAAATATTTTTATGTTATGAACCTCTCCAACCAAGGGAAGATCTGACACCAAATTTGATTCAAGGATACTATTTTGTGTTCCAGGGCAATATTTTTATCATCGTACGTTATGCAGGGCAAGAAAAAATGACTAAGACCTTTCGCGTTCAAGACATGCCTCCAAGAACTCTAGGGAAAGTAGCCCGTTCCCGAGTGAAGAACAGGATTTCAACGACCGTTCACGAAAAACGAGACACTAAAGCCGTGAAAAATCATCCATTAGGCTTTTACAGCGAAATGCGACGAATTGTCGTCGACTATTAGGTGCCTACTTTGCATGCGAATGTTGGTTTGATTTACGAAGGATATTTTTTTAAACATGTTTTTCTTAAATAAATATGTTGAAATAGGAGGAACGAAAGCTTGGCTCCCTTTTTAAATGTATTTAAAAAAAGTAATAAACGATTTTTTTTTTAAGATTTTAGTTTTTGAGAGCAGACTTTTCTCAAGAGCGCCTTCATTAGAGATTCGAAACCACTATTATTGACAGATTAAAAAAATATTACAAAATTAATGAATATGTTGAATGAAAGAATATATATAAAAGCAACCAGTTTTGGGAGGCCTTTATGGTGGTATATTAACACTACACATATACACTATCCTACACATAAAACCGAATTTATGGTGGTATGTTAACACTTCACACATATGATACACTACCCTACACATAAAACCGAATTTATGATGGTGTATTAATACTACACATATAGACTACCCTACACATAAAGACGAATTTATGATGGCATATTAACACTTCACACATATAATACACTACCCAACACATAAATCCGAATTTATGATGGTATAGTAACACTACACACATACACTACCCTATACATAAAGCCAAATTTGTTACTATCACAAATCGGAAGATCTATAAATTTTTCTTTGTAGATCGTCTTCTTTGGTAAGTTTTAAAAAAAATTCTTACTAAATATGTTTTAAAGGAATATGCAGATGCGGAAAGTGTCTAATTTAATGACGGCAATAATTTTTTTTATCCTTACACTCAAACTACATTTATTTATCTTGTACTATTTTCATTCTGTCAATTCTATCGAGTTCTAGTCCCGAGTTGGTGCTAAAAATTGTTATTTTATAATTATAGTTCCATACGAAAAAATCATAGTCCCGTTTTGTTCACATTCAGGTTGTTTCAATACTCATAATGTGAGCAATTATTATGTATAGAAACGCCGTACTGAAAAAATAAATATAATATGCAAATACTTAGACTTTACTAAGTTTAAGGTCGATGAATACTATGACCCGTGGACCAGTTACTACGGGTCTGTGAACTGGCATTGATTCGCGGACCACCATTTGAGCAGTACAGATCTAATATCCTCAATTTTTAATGAAAATATTATACACTGATTTTAAATATTGTTGCCCTAGATTCTGATCCAGGTTTCACAACTGTTTATACACTGATTTTAAATATTGTTGCCCTAGATTCTGATCCAGGTTTCACAACTGTTTCGATTAGGTTATTATTTATCTGCAGTTGGTTCTCCTTGAGATGAGTTTTCATTTTAAAAAACTTGTGAAAGAAAACTATAAAAAAGTCATTTCTGTTACAAAGAAATACAGCTGACAAAATCACTGAAATTGTTTTTTAAATCTTTTTAAAACATTTGTTAAACAATTCAGATTGATATTCAGTGAGTATAAAGCTATGTAATGAAGTAATTTTGTTGATATAACAAGACCTGGAGTTGTATAAATATATTAGTTATTTCGTCAGAAAACAGTTAGATTGCACACAACACCCTATTCTGTCCATATATGAAATGCATGCTGGGTGTCGGCCGCACGCGATTTCATCCGTTAATCCTCCTATTTCATACAATTTCATACTTAGCGTTCGTGTTAATACCTTAATGTCTGACATGAAACTGCTCCAGTAGATTTACAACGTGATAAAAACTTTTCCAATGGCTGATTATGAACTAGACACGGAATACAATAATGTACCAACGCCAATAATAACCTCAAAGACAACGCTATAGCTGGATTTAACTCAATAATTTAAATTATGTTGGCACTTGGCTATAATTCTTGTCTAACACTACAGTTCCCAATTTTGTATTTTATAAATAAATACAACAATTATTTCAAGTGATTGGTGGTTTCAGGAAATTATTCAGGAAATAAAACTCTAAAGTCGAATGTATCAGCTATTGAAGGCTAGAGTGGAAAATTGAACAAAAAGAAGTAGAGGCTGTCAGCAGAGTACTGCGATCTTAAAATCATTATGTCGTGAGAAGAGATAAGTAAGGTGAAATATCAAGATGAATAGTCTCGTTACTGTTTACTTACTGACACTTACTCGTATATATGGAGGAACTGTATGGCTCTGCTTATAGAGTATTTAGAATTTGTGATACGACCATCAAATTAATTTATGAGAGGAGAAATATTGTCGGATCTCTCTATTACGCTGGTCCGTAACTTGTTAAAATATGCAGCGTTGGTGTGGAGTCCGCGGAGGATTCATTAATCTTAAATGGTGGAGAAAGTGCAAAAGAAATTATTAAGTTATCTCTACTTATGTGGGTGCAGTTTCTATCCACGGCTCTGTCCTACAAAGTTACTTCTAAGTATGTTGGTTTATTACCTTCTAAGCGTGAGGACCGCTTCTTATATTTTTAATTTGCTGATGGGAGCTAAATAAATCTTTGAAATTATATATTTTTATGTTCCTGGCAACTATTCGACGTACAAAAATATTAATCTATTTAGCCGAGCAATAAGTTTAACTAACTTGCCAAGTGAAATATCTTTGTTTCATTGGCTGTTGTTTTTAAATAGGACTTTGGATGTTGATATCTTACACATTCCAGAAAATGTTTATGAAGAAAATATTTTGAACTTTTTTAATAATGTGAGTTTGTTTCGGTTTAAAAATGATTTATTATGCATTAATTCTAATTTCTTGTTACTGTGTAAATTTATTTTAAGGCGTTGTATATAATTGGGTTTAACCTGTTTATGAAAGCTTTATAAAATAAATATGACCATATCATTCGGATTTTAATATAACGTACATGATTAAGAAATAATACATGCAGCGAATATGGGATAGTGTTGAATAATAGTATACAAATTCCTGTGTCCTCTCTGTCTATTCCGACAGGGAAATGGCGTTATGGTACGTATGAATGTATATATATCTTATTTATTTAAGGAAACTACCTTAACAGTATATCACATTTTGGACTAAAAAGATACTTATGATATACATAAGTATCTTTTTAGTTCGCTTCTTTTGGTATTTTTTCTTCGGTTATATTACTAAATATTAAATGGTCGCAGCCCCTTTCATCTTATACAATATATACTTACACTTCACATTTATTAATTTATTTTGTAATATTTTTAGCCTGTCAATAAAATGAGGTTCAAATCCCGAGTAGAGTTCTTTTATAATTATTTTTATTACTATTTAATTTATAAATCTTCTACAGTTGTTCTCATTTGCAAGGTTTCAAAATGTTAAAAATCCCAGTATATATATATTTTTTATTATTCACTAGATTTAATGCGCATTTAAACAACACTTCTAACTCACTGATTGCGGTTTTGCACGAACAATGTGTCGTTTTAATTTACAATTGCATTTCCGCAAGTAGTGCACTGTGTTTGATATAATGTAATTATTTATTAACACATTCGACTTTTGATAAGAAAGCGACTTTTCTTTGAGTTAAAGTGTTATTTACTGTTTAACTTATCAACTTAAAAGAAAATGTATTTCACAAAATAAAAGCTGAAGGAAAAAGTTAAACAAAACATATACAATTTTTCTACCTCAAGTAGTGTTTATTCAAAACTTTGATTTTACTGATAAAAAGAATTTATTTATTTATGGTACATTTAAGTTTTTAAGTAATTAACTAAAATTATAAAATTTGAATTGGAAGTTATTTTGAGTAATATTGGTAATTATTATATGTTTATCACATATCGGAAGATTTACAAAGGTTTCATTGGTCTTCCCTTGGTAAGTTTTCTGCGGTTTACTTACCAAATATGTTTTTCTGAACATATGCAGATGCGGGAAGTACCTTATCTAATGGCCGCAATCAGTATCTATTATCATGACTCTCAAATTTTATTTGTAATATTTATAATCTGTCAATAATAGTAGCTTAAAATTATGAGTTAGGGCGCTCTTGAGAGAGTTTGGTCTTTCAACGGCGCTATATAAATTGGCATTTTATTATTTATTAATCCATGCATTTATTTACACATTGAAAATAAATGTTTATTGCTAAATGAATGTCGTATGACAAAAAATGTTATTGTCCAATCACTTATTTTTCTTTGTGTCGTGTCAAAGTCAATTCATTATTTCCATTCAGAATACTACCTCCAAGACATCACTAGCGTTCCACAAATTAAGGCCTCTTCGGTGCACCAATCTTTTTCTCCTCTTGAAAAATATAGTAATTATTTATTAATCGAAGAACAAAAAATATATAATATTTTTCAGTTTTTTTTATCGACCAAGTGAGAAAGTTATATGATATTCAATCGGTCTCATAAATAATTTATTCAACATGAATATTCCATTAAAAAAAGTTTCTTTTTTTTTCAATAAACACGCTCAACTAACGTTTTTTTAACAATAAATCACATGTTTACAAATGATACTTAGTTACCACGTTGTTATTTAGTCGAAAATATATTTTGCTGTCAAAAATAGCATACACGCGTTTAATTATGTCAAAGAAGCATGTTTTTTCTTTCAAATTGACACATTTTTGACGAATTTCGTACATTTTTGGTCTTGTATTGTTGGTTAAATTTTAAAACTTGTGTATGTTTTTTTTACTTTCCGTGTTGTTATATACATTGCTATTACCAAACATATTTTTTTACTTTCCGTGTTGTTATATACATTGCTATTATCAAACATATTTTTTACTTTCCGTGTTGTTATATACATTGCTATTATCAAACATATTTTTTTTACTTTCCGTGTTGTTATATACATTGCTATTATCAAACATATTTTAAAAAGAAAGTGTATTTCAAGTAATGATTTATTTTAAAGATTATATTTTAATTAATAATTTTTACTGTGATGTTTTCAGGACACTTGAGTGTCTTTTATTATATTATTTAAATTTGCTTCGGAAATTAAAATTAGGTGATAAACAGAATATAAAAATCCATAAAATACAAAATCAATTTTAAAATAATTACTTTTTAGACACCAATTTTAGATACTCAAAATTTCGAAAAATATGACAAACACTGTAATATTTAAAAAAAAAGCATGCTCCGATTAAGGAAATCCCAGCACTTCTTCGAAACAAAAAAATTATTATCGCTATAAAAACCTCAATTTCTATATTTAATTAATGTTAAAAGAAAGCTCAGAATTGATAAGTTTGCAAATGGAAGTACGGCAAAACAAAACAGAAGGTTCTCAGCAAACAAACTGACGTTGTAAAGTTTGTTTACACGATTTTGTTTAATTTTCCCTAATTTTCGCGGAAACTTTCCGAAACAGCTTGATAATTCTGAGCCCTCTTGCTTAGAAATAAACGACCATTTCATTTTACATTGATAAAGGCGTAGAAACTCATCAGAAATTCTAAGAATCGTCGTTAAGTAGATTGTATCGTCATTCAAACATTTTGTTTCAAGAAGAAAAATTCTTGTTTTTGGAAAAGAGCTTGATTGATAAAAGCGAGAAAGATAGGACAAAGAACACTTGAACTAACATTTTTGATGAGGAGGATGACGAATTAATATAAAAATACATTTGGTAGATTTATTGCTTTAAAGCAAATTCTTCCAATCAACTAACTTTTAGTTAATAATTATTATTGGTATCTGTGTGTTTAAAGCGTATGAAAAAAATAATTAAAATTTAATGAATATAAATCTCAAGAAAGACAATAATTTTGGAGTAAATAATGCTTCTTAATTTATTATTATATATCTTAAAGAATCTAACACATCTTATCATTATTAATTTAGAAGTGATGAGGTTTAGTCTGCCACTCAACACATAAAGGATGATTGACTGATGATACTCTTGTATTAAACCATTCGAAGTCGTCATGATAATATTAGAAGAATAAAACTCATAAACCACATAGTTTGACTTTTATGGAAAAACAGTCTATCAACAAGCGATAATATACCCATAAATGGCATATATGTGAATTCAAACTAAAAATGATTCGGTTTTACAACCATATAATTTACTGGGTACATCTCGACAAGCAGGTTACTCAAGTACCGCACAGGTTTTACAACCATTAGTATATGTTACTGGGTACATCTCCACAAGCAGGTTACTCAAGTACCGCACAGGTTTTATAACCATATATGTTACTGGGTACATCTCCACAAGCAATTCACTCAAGTAACACACAGGTTTTTTCTTATAACTCTTGACGTATTTTTGGCTCTTGAGTGGTTTATGGGTTTTACTCTTCGATTGTTATGAGTATAATAGAACAAATCAAAAAGTTGAAGGAACCTTTGGAAATAAAGATTGGTAATGCGATCGTACCTATAGAGAGCGTGGTGCGCATTTATGTTGTGTATATTTCATGTGACTTAAGATTCGAGGTTCACGTTAAAACTAAATTACAATGGTGTTTTTTGCAACTTAAAAATATTTATCGCATCCGTCAAAATCTGCCAATTGAGGCTAGACGTAGTAGAATAACCAACGCGCTCATTATCCCAATAGTCGACTATGGTGATTGCATCTATGGGCCGTGCCTTTTAACACGTTCGCTGCGTCGAACACGGCTCCCGTGTCCATACAAAATAGCCTTGAATGTTGAGTGCACTCATAAACGTCTCCCGATAAGGATTCGTCGCCGGATTCATGTGTTTTGAAGACACGAAGGAATACACTTGTATATGATGTTTCAATAGAAAGTAGAATTTGATTTTTAACAAAGTTATGGGTTTTCAATAAACAAGATCATTATTAAAATTAAATAAAAGTTTGGTTTATTACAGCTAAGATATTATTTAACATTAAATTTTTTTATAAAGAAATATAACTTAACAGATTTATATCAAAATTGTTATCTTTATAAGTGACTGTCTATCGACTGCAATATAAAAGCTTTCCCAAGACGTACCCTTTCTTTCCTGTCAATCGATATCCATTATATAATATAAAAGCAAATAATAAGGATTAACCCTACAAAAAAACCAAAAAGGAAAAGAATTGCTTTGTGGTTATGTAAGGTTATTTGTATTCAAGGAAGAAATGTTAATTTGCCACCAAAATCTATTTGGGAGCACTTAAGCCGAAATCCTTTAGGATTGGGGTCGGCAAACTTTTTTTAGAAATATTTTAGTTTATATCATAATACTCGTATATAAACTTAAAATGAAAATTTTCAAGTTTATATAAACTAAGATTTAATCTAAAAACACGTACTGTTTTATTTTTTGTGTTTGTATTTCAAGTGCTTATTTTTTGTGTTTGTATTCCAAGTGCTTATTTTTTGTGTTTGTATTCCAAGTGCTTATTTTTTGTGTTTGTATTCCAAGTGCTTATTTTTTTACACGAGTACAGGACTGGAATAAAACTAGAGTCCTTTTATGTTTTTAATATGTAGACATTCCATCTACTTTTGGATGATTTGCAAATGCAATGGATTCATGATTATTCGGTGTTACATTTACCAGGTTGCTGACTGATTGGGGCAATAAAATATATTCCGTAGTCTTTTTTATTATTTCAAATTTGTATAAAAAAACTGTTTTTTAACAGCCACGTTTAATGGAACCCCGGATGATTGAGAGTCTATTGTACTGTTAAAACTTAAAACAAAATTATGAGAAAGTCAGTATAATAAATGAAGATTTATTTGATGAAATTATTTTTTAAACGTTTTAACCCTTACAGGCTTAGTGGTACACGTTATGTACCACATTTTTTTGACGCTGTACTGCACAGTGGTATACGCAATGTACCACTTATTAAACCTCTCTCTATTGCTGCACGAATGCTCAGATTATGTGCCACTTTGTATAATATAATACTTATGACTCATATCCGCACAGCTGCAGGTCTGGTCCTGTTCAAATTCATTTAGCTTCTAATATTATTGACAGTTAGTTGTCTTTGGTGTTCCGACTTGTAGATATAAAAGAAAACGTTATATATTTGTATTCAATTTTAATAAAAAATAGTTATGTTGTGATAAAATTGACTTCAGTAATTGTGATAAATTTATATTTAGGTTAAAAATTAATTTTACTTGGATGTATTTCGGCATTATTTGGTGGTACATTAGAAGTACCAGTGGAAATATAGACTAGTGGTACATACGTTGTACCACCTCACCAGGAGTTCCTTGACCCACCGAGTAAGTGGAAATATGTTAATTTAGCATTTATATGTATCATTTTTCAAACATATTTAAAAAATAATGAGAAACTTGACTTTTTATTTTTTGTGTAGCCTGGGTAAAAACAAGTGAAGTTTACCTGTGCCTGTAAGGGTTAAGGCTTCTAATAATGAAACTTTAAAAAAGTGAATTGATCTACGAGTATAAGTGTAAACATTCTTTGAAGAAAAAATAAATGTAAATTCATTGGACTTGACAAATACGTCATTTTTTAAATTTTATATACAGTGAAAATCTGATTGGAACACTTATGAAAAACCTGGGTACCAACGGGAATCTAACCCGCAACCTTCAGGCTAAAAGGCTAGATCACAGAGGTCATCTAACAAAGATATATTTAGTAATCAATCTCTCCCCTCATCAACAATACTGGCAATTAAGGTTTGAATACAACGTCATTACCGCCTTTCAAGTGGGTATGCCTTGTGTCTGAGCTATCCTTTCATTGATCCCTACTTTTACTGCATATTGTCAGGCACTGTACAACCATCTAAGATAGGAACATCTCTGAGTTTTTCTGCACCCAATAAATAATGCTCTTAAGTGGTTCTCAAACTCTCAAATTGCTTAAACAGGCAACTTTTGAGCCTTGATTAAGAGTTTCCAAAGGTTTTTTAACACGGTAATAATTAATAAGATGGAAGTGTATTGATTGCAGATGAGTTACTGCACAGTGGCTACTCACCTTTACATAATGGGTACTGTTGAAGATCCTGGTTATTAATGAAATCTGTATGATTAGAATATATGTTAGACCATGTGTTTTCTAGCTGTGCTTTACGTGACATATAAAATTAACAAAATGACGTATTTGTCAAGTCAAATAAATTTTCGTTTGTTTTTTCTTCAAAGAATGTTTACATTTATACTCGTGGATCGATTATCACTTTTTTTAAATTTCCAATCAGACTTTCACTTAAGGCATTAAAACACCTTTTTGGTTGGTTGCAAGGAATATTTACTTAGCAATAAACCCACCAGATACAGCAAAAATATGATTGCCAAATTAAAATTGTCGAATCTGAAATATTAAAATTATAATGTAATTGTTTTTATAAAGTACAAACAATACAATTATACCATTTTCTTAGCGAGGTAGGCAGAAATATATAACAGAAAGGGGTAGGCAGAAATTCCCATTACGTTAGAAATCTTTCGCTTTTTTTATATCTATACTCCTTCTTGTACAGCTAACACGTGTACGCACTCAATTATATTTATTTAATGTGACAACGTTTTATTCTCTCACACCCTTTCGCTTTCTTTATATCTATACTCATTCTTGTACAGCTAACACGTGTACGCACTCAATTATATTTATTTAATGTGACAACGTTTTATTCTCTCACACCCTTTCGCTTTCTTTATATCTATACTCCTTCTTGTACAGCTAACACGTGTACGCACTCAATTATATTTATTTAATGTGACAACGTTTTATTCTCTCACATCCTTTCGCTTTCTTTATATCTATACTCCTTCTTGTACAGCTAACACGTGTACGCACTCAATTATATTTATTTAATGTGACAACGTTTTATTCTCTCACACCCTTTCGCTTTCTTTATATCTATACTCCTTCTTGTACAGCTAACACGTGTACGCACTCAATTATATTTATTTAATGTGACATAAAGTTTTATTCTCGCACACCCTTTCGTTCTTTAAGCGTAGACTCATTTATAAAATCAAGGATCAAACCAGAAGTGGGAGAAGGTGCCTGTATTCAACACATGATGCCGTGCCTATCTAGACAGGGGAAAAATTGTGCAGTGTCGCTGCCTACATAGATGATTCCTCTTGATTTCTTCAAAGAAGTCGGAATATAAAAAATATTGATTATGGAGTAAATAAAAAAGTGCCTTTCAAAATAGATCATTCATTACCATCTATAAAATGTTGGTTATATTGCACTTTTTGAATCCGATTATATTTTGTAAGCTATATGATAATATATTCAAAGGAACCTTTTACAATACAAATGTGCCTTAATTTTTGTTATGTCTACTTATTCATCGATCTTGAGAATGCAAGAATTGGAAAACTTTTTGGTTCGATTGATATTTTAATGTAAATGTTGTTAAGTGCAGGAGGATTAATCTCCGGTGTTTCTCACGTGAAAAATTATTTCTCAACTTGGAGTTTGCAGCTAAGCTGTTTGCCAGAGTTGATGCAATTTAATATTAACATAAATGAGTTTCCAGAAATTCTCCTGTAACTTTAATCTTAATAACTTTCCAGGTTTTGACTAAGAGACTGGTTATTACTTTTTATATTAATTTTTTTTGTGATTTTACCTTGAATTTTATTCTAGTCCTTTAAATAATATTTTTTGTCTGCTGAAATCTTGTATTATTGATTGAAATTAATGAATTAATCTTTCTGTGTTGTAAAATTAATTTTAATTATCATGCATCATATTTTGAAAGATATAGGTAAATATGTAAAGAATACTTATTTTTCAATAAATAATAAATTGTTGTCTAGACCAAAATGTAAGTCCTTTTAACGTTACATTTTATAATAGATAAAGTGATGGCACGGCTGTTTCACATAACATTAACAATAAACCAAAATATATAACATTATATTTTTTATTTTTAAGTATATATTAAAATCAGACGTTTTGGATATAACATAGCTCGTCGACCATTATTTGTCAAACCCTATTTCGGAAGAACAGTTTTGGGTTGTGCATTTGGCAGATCATTCCACAATGTTTTCGCAATCTCATCTCTGAGCACTTTGTATTTTTGCACACTCATTAAGAAAACTAATGGAGAAAGAAAATTAAAATTCTTAGTTTTTAATGACTGCTTACAGTTTGTACATTACTCTCCTGAATTTTAAGCTTTGATAGTAATCTACTTATTTTGAAACAATATACATTGATTAAGTTTAATATAATGAAAATGAAGGGGTACATTCCTTTTTAGTTTTCTTTTTAAAATAAAAGCACACGCCGCTGTTCGAGTTTAATGTCAAAAGCTGTAAAAAAATATGTTAACATGTTAGTTTATTTAGAAAAATGTATAATATTCGTCGCTAAGTATGTAAAACACTTGACTTCCTACCCGGAGGTTTCTCGCTTTCTCTTTGAACCCAATTTTATTAAAAAGGGTTCCATTCTATTTTTCCCTTAAGCCTTTTAAACACCTTTCTGGCTGGCTGGAAAATATTGTCACTAAGCAATAAAATGTGTAAAAACTTTTGTTAATTTAAACTCTATGTTTCAAATAAATATATTTAAAAACAATATTTAAGTTTTATCTAAGTAAAAGTCTAAAATAATCATTAAATTTTTTAAAAAAGGTAATTTATTTGTAATGTATTCTATTGACAGATTAGAGGCCCTAGAAATTTCTAAGTCAGTACATCGATCCGAACATCTGGTGAACAGTTATATCCCAAAAATCTCTCCGCTCTTGGCCGAAATCGTCCCATGCCTCCCTCACCCTTCAGCCCCCACCCGTTGAAGCGTGTATATCGGTACCAGTTCGAACAGAATTTAGTCTTGTTTGTGCTCCCCTGAAGATGAGGTGTGCATCTTGAAACCGGTAGGGTTATACCGTTACAAAAAGTGGAATAAACAGTGTTTGATAAAAATAAATTACAATATTCATATTTAATAATACAGTTGATTTAATTAGTATATAAAAAAATATATTTGTTTGCTGTTTTATTTTCCTTTTGGACAAAATGATTCGTTGCTAACATTATATTTTCTGTTAATTTGATTTTCAAGGCATTTTGAAGGCATTTTGAAAAGGAAATGTACTGTATAAATTCAGTTTGTTCTTATACATATATCTAATTTGGAGAAAAATACGTTTTTTTGTGATATTTGATATAAGTTTTTTTCATCTCATCTAATTATTTCTATAAATATAATACATTTTTCAATCGAACGCTGAAATGCAACATTTATACAACCTGAGCCATTTATACAACCATACGTCATAATAAATGGCAAATAGAAGAATTCAGAACATCGGTAAAAATATTGCTTTTTCAGTGTATGCAAAGATGAAAGAATGCCATACTTTCGATCGTGACACACATATTTCGCCTCATTTACATCCAACCACCTTCTCATACAGCTCCTACGAAATTTCTGACTTAACGTTTCGTTATTTCAAAACTTCATTCACTCTATCCAACAATTATTTCTTTGGTCGCCCTTCACCACGCTTTATACAAATACGTAACAAATCCTAAATTGAGTATTTTTTAACGAATTCTCGCTTTTCCCACCTGGAGAGATCCTCGAGATAAGATGTTAAAACCTGAAGAGAGCCTTAAGATGCAGAAACACGGGTCGCGGGGATGAATGTCATTAGTGGGATAGCTAAGTAATTTATTGTTAAATATTCAAACCAACAAATATTGAAATATTATTCATGTATACCTTCAGGTTATATAAGGAACTTTTTTGAACCTTTTACTTACCTTTTAAATAATATTTAGGTTTTCAGTAGTTCCTGAAGAATCGAAAATTCGAGAAGTGTTATCATTTCCAATAAAGGGTGGAAACGAATCAAAAGAAATTTTGTTTCAGCAAAAGAAACGTTATTGAATCATGCCGTAGGTTTCATAAGGGTAAACGATCTTCCCCTATAATTCAATTTGATCAGCTTTAATTTCCTGCTCTCTACCCTTAATCCCCGGTTGATTTCTTGTTCATAAAAATGTAAGAAAACCTGTTGAATATTTTGATTAAAGAATGTTTTGAAATAATTTATATATATGAAATCTTTGAGTTAATTTCTCAATAAAAAATATTTTTGATGTATTGATTTTTTCCACTTTTTTCTTTTTTATTTATTCATTTATGGCATAAGCTTTAAAAAAAAACAACATAAAAACCTAAGTAAAAAAATTTAAAAAATAATAGTGAAAAAAGTACAAAAGAAATTAAAACCTTCACATCTTAAATAAATATTATACAAAGAATAAACCAAGTGGTTTAACAATATAATTTAACAATATAACTATTAAAAAAATTATTCAAATATGTGTAAAAAAATATACAAAAAGTTATGAAATCTTAACAATATACTGAAACAATGATAAATAAATGTAGATTAAAATATAAAAATATATATTAATTACAAA
Organism: Odontocerum albicorne; assembly: GCA_949825065.1. Classification (NCBI taxonomy): domain Eukaryota; kingdom Metazoa; phylum Arthropoda; class Insecta; order Trichoptera; family Odontoceridae; genus Odontocerum; species Odontocerum albicorne. The sequence goes on along the minus strand of OX463848.1, from coordinate 32,713,447 downwards.
ATATGTAAATTAATTAAAGACAATATACTAACCGATATAACATGAATGGAAAAAAATTAAAATAGTGAATTTTAATTCACAGATAAGAACGCGAAAAAAAACTTATATAAATTGTGTTTTATAAAAATAAGACATAGGAAACATTTAAGTTGTTTTTAATTTACTATAGAACAGAAAACATCTAGCTTAAATTTATTTATAAACAAATAAATATGTACTCGAAAAACAAAATAATATAAAGAAAAAATAATATAAAAATATTTTGTTTTTTTTTTTCAATGTTTAAAACATATTTGGAATTTCCACTGCAGAAAAAAATGTTCAGTATTTTAAACTTACCATTCTCAAATAAATATATGTTTATTGATAGCAACATAGTATGTACATACTATATTTAAATACACTTCAAAAACTCATAAATTGCACGAAATGCATTTAAGACAGAAGCTATCAAAAGGTCTCAAAACTCATTTTATAACATCCCCTCGGCTAAGATACAACCCATCAATATAGGGCGATCCCAGCCGCGGGGGCACCAGATGTTTTTCAGCCCACACCCTTAATGACAGCAAGGGAGGAAATAAATGTACAATGAAGACATTGTTTTTACTCAATTTGTTTGAGCTCGTTTCAAGTTCTCAGTTCTTCGAGTCTGAGTAAGCTGAACAAGTTCTCAGTTCTTCGAGTCTGAGTTCAAATATAGGCAAATATAATAATTGTAGTTTGAAAAAGTAGGTTTTGTTATATATTCCGAAAATGATCATTCATAAAAAAATAACGACATAAATAATTTAAAATGCGAACCATTTGTGGTAAAACAATGAAGTTTACAATAAGAAATGAGAACGTTGGGAAATACTAGGGCACCAAAAAAGTGACAATGACGAACACTGAAATTGTTCAGTTATGAAAAAATAGGAACTGATGAGAGTTTTATGAAGAAAAGAGACAATTGAGAAGACCTATAAAAATGTAACACGAAAAAATAAATCAAATTTTGTATAAAGAAAAATTTGGTCGTTTTTAACATGGTACAGAATGCATGGTAAGTTGTTTGAACCCGAAAGAAGCGAATAACATAAACTTGGGTAAAGAAAGAAACCTGCTATCTCTATTTACTCTAAAAGTGCCATTGTCATGTTATGATGATGATACATGATTGAAATATTTCGTATCGTAATAATAAAAGTCGGTGATCTTATTCGATGGTATAAGCAGATACTATTTTTGTGAATCCTGGCGTAAAAATAACAATCCGAATCACAGATTTGATACCTCTCCAGTATAAAATTGTCCTCAAAATTTTAAGTATCAGGGCAGAATCTAAAGAAAACTTACTCTGTCTTCAAATAATTAACTATGCAAAACGATGTGAGATTTTTTTATACGAATTTTTTTTTACAAGATGTACTCCAATAAATATATGGAGTTGAAAATATAGGGTTATCACGAAAGTATTTTTGTATTTCAACGGTAAATCGACTAATTTGGTTCCATATTCAAAACACCGCTTTGAAAAACCGCTGAAACAATTTGGGAACTAGATGGCCGAAAGATGCGCCGAAGTATCATATTTCATAATAATATACATTTAGTACGTTTGGAATGAAGTTTGGCAACGAAAATGTTGTCCTAATAGTATACGAGTATATCCGAGAAACACGAAATTACTTTCTTGACAACCTAAAATTTTGATTCAAAATACACCCAAGAAAAAATGTGCAGATAATACAAAATTATTATAGAAAAATGAACTAAGCCATTTCCCAGCACAAATAATAATGCTCACGGCACTGTCTAGCATTAAAATGAAATTTTCGTTTCTCTCGAGCGGGAAAATTTATTTCTCGACTTGGTGCTTGCAGTTAAGCTGTTCGCCAGCGTTTATGCAATTTAATATTAAATGAGTTTCGAGAAATTCTGCTGCAACTTTAGTCTGAATAACTTCCCAGTTATTTGTCTTATTTCGTTTTTGACATTTGCTTTTGACATATGATGTTTGGTGCCTAAAAGGGAATTGTGAATGTTGTTCGTGACTATTTCAAGATATTATAATATTTTTTAAAGCTTTTGATCTTTTTATCATCTTCCGTTTCAAAGAGATTTCATCTCAGATCGGATCTTTTGACAGTCTGGTGTTATTTATGAACCCACTGTGATAAAATTTCTAATGCATGGATAAAATACATAAAAAAATATATTTAATGACATCCGTTGCCTAGCATAGGCGTTTGTCTTTCCAACTGGTTGTTGCGGGGTCAATTTTCATTGGTGCCCAATTTTTCTAAAGAAAAAAATATTTCAATTTGGTTTTCAATCGTAGTCTCTTTTATATTTTTCTCGTTGGTCGCAAGAGATGGTGGTTGATTAGTCAGGTTGCCCTTTATATAACTAAAACACAATAAAGTACAAATTATACAAAAAATATTTCGCTAAAACGCCTCGTTTCAAAAATACAATGATATATCTACAAGTTGGAAGCAAATCCTTCTCTTCAAGCTTCTCTTACCACTGAGCTTTTTCAAACTGTTACTTCCCCTCCAATTGTATAACAAACATTCGGCTCTATAATTATTGTTACTATAACGTTTACCCTCTTACTGTAATTTTGTTTCTTTTCATATAGTAACATATTAATTAAACATTTGCATGAATAAAAAGTAGATTAGGTTTGCACTCGCAGAAATATGATATTTCAAATTTTTTTCAAAATGTGTCACAATATTTTTACCATTTTCTTCAATGTTTAAACATCAAGTATGCATTATTAAATTAACTAATAAATCATTTCAAATGTCAATTCCTATGTGTGTTAGTATACGTAAAATTCTAAATACTTATCTCGATCGCTTTCCACTTGGAAAATGTGTCATAATCTACAATTGATGGTCCGGATACGGAAATTAATTAATAAAAATATAAATGGTGTCTCAGAAAATGAACATAAAAAGTGATTTAATTCAAATTCACAGAGCAGTTGTTATTCATTTCTTATACCAATGTATGAACGTCTATTGGATTTTTTTTTATGACCAAACAATTTCAATTTCGATTTGATAATTTTGAGATATGTTTATATTAAAAATTCAATTAAAAAATAATTACGAGTCGCTAGAAATTGAAAAAAACTGTCTTCAAATTTCTTATGTGGTCACTCAATATCTCAGTACCTTTCAAGTCAGGTGAGAGCCTGATACACTCCAAGAGACGATATTACTCTCATCTTCGATGTCAGGCTGTCAGTCAGACCTCAAATAAAGAATGTCGATTATTTTTTATCTTCTCTCGCGTTTGGCTCTCACACATCGCGTATTCTTTAACCAGGTTTAGTTATGTCACTCACTTCAGGTCACCTGTAAGAAGCTATTTTTACGCCACACTATGCCCAATAGGATCTTCATTTATCAGTCATCAACTTGTTAATTTGCATCGGAGTCTTTTAGATTGGTCAGTGGGGCAGAGTGGCAATGATCGTCTTATTTTCGTAAAAAAACTGACAGTTTATCGATTTTCGACATACATTTCAACTCTTTAATAAGATGTAGTGTTGGCTGAGCCGCAAGGTGCACCAACTTCTTTATCATCGAGGAATTGGAGATTACCGAAAGACTTTCAACAACATGCAGAAAAAAGAATCCTAAGGTATTGTACTTTAGGCGTATTGTTAGAAAGAATTTTGAAAGTTTTGAGAAACTGGTAATTATGGAACAGTTGAAGAAAAGCTAGCAACAGGAAGCTGTTCTATGAGATGGACGAATTAACTAAAAGGGTTAACAGGATGAGCGGTTGCATTCATTATGACCTAGGACTGGAAGGAATGGATACAGATACTGCAACAAGATCGATACGTAGCAAAGGACTACGACGTTTAATTCTGAATAACTGAGAACGCGATGAAGAAGAGAAAGTTGTTCTATAAATTTATTTGGAAACTTCAGTCAGAATTGTAGGCTTTAGAGTTCCCATGACCATAAGTAGTGTAACTAGAATATTTATTTATTTAATACTTCATTGTAAAAAGTTACGGGATTATTGCTTGGCGGCAATATCTTCCAACCAACCAGACAAAAGTAAATAAAGAACGTTACACGGTCACAAATAATATTTAAATGATTTTTGTTCTTTATAAAATTGATGAACTTATACATTATAAAAGTAAAAGTGAGATATCAATCATAAAGCAAAGAAAAAAGTACTAGAGAGGAAAGAAAAATTAGGAATGATATACGTTATATAACTGACTACAAATTAAGAATTTCGTGTCTAACATTAGTTTGTAACTGGTTCCAGAGTCTCACTGCATGGCCAATAAAGGACGACGTTAAAAAAGAAGAGCGGTGAACTGGGAGCGCCAATAAATAATCTCTGTTTGAGCGTGTCGCAAGTCCATGATCGGAAAGACACCGAAAAGTTTTGATGAGATAAGAGGGGTGGAGGGGGGGGACAGGACTGTTAAGGATACTGTACAATAGAGATAGTATGGGAATTTTGCGTCTATATATTTTCGTTCAACCAGTTCAGCTCATTCTGGTACAAAGTGATGTGATCTTACTTTTACTAGAATCAAAAATCAATGGAACTGGAATTAAAAAGAATAAACAAATTAATTTCTATAACTAATAATATGCAGATGTGGGATATATCCAATCTTATGGGTGCAATTGCGACCTTCGTATCCTTGAATTAAACTTAATTTGTAATAATTTAAATTTTTCAATAATAATGGGCTCCATTTCCGAGCTAGAGCGCCCTTTAGTCTTCTATCTAAACGAAGCTTAATAATTTATTATTATTAAAGAGTCTATCAAATTGAGCGTTTTTTTAAATTCATGAATAAAACACAGATGGCGTCGCGAACTTGCCTGGGTCTTGTGACATTTGAGAAGTGTAATGTATCACATTTATAAAAATGGAGTCGTGTACAATACAACAACGCGTTCAAATTGTAATCTCCGGAAACGGTGATGTTAATTGGCCACTAAAATCATGTGATCTGACCTTTTGGACTATTTTCTCTGAAATTACGTAAAAAGACAGATATATGGTATAAGAAAGACCCCGAATCAATTCCTTAGCTGAAGGATGAAATTATTTAGGCTATTGGTGAGTTAGAACCGCAATTATGCCAAAATGTCATCGAAAATTTTGACAAACGAGTGGAAATCTGTGGAGCTGCAAGAGGTGGACATTTGGCGGATATTGTTTTTGTGTTTAAATGTCATACATTATACTTCATTGCGCAATAAAAAGTTTATTTAAATCAAAACTAATTGTGTGTTTTATTTAAGAATTAAAAAAATATTATTAAAAAAACCGCTCAATTTGAAAGACCCATTATTTCAAGATATTTCAGAATGTTGAAAAACTGTTGAAACAATTTTTCATTATTCTTGTAATTATATAACATAATTTGTACTTTACTATTTTAACTAAATTTTGGAACATAACAGTTGTTTTTTACTGTCTCAAAGGTGTATTAATAGATACTGCTGTTATGCCTTCATAATAACTCGGCTTTCTTTGGCTTAGTAAACGGGAATAATACTGATAATAATAATTATATAAAAAAATATATATTGTGCCTTTTATAGAGCAGACTCTCTTCAAGGGTGCTCGAAGGCTTGCGAAAAAATGACTATTCGGGATGTTTGCTGAAAAGTTCAATATTCGAACAGAGTTTGAAAGAATTTTACTCGCACGCATCGTTGGCATTACTCGAGCCTATTTCATTTTACTATGTAAGCTACCTCCTGCCTAGATGTAAGCTACCTCTTGTCCCTTTTAAAGGGTCTTTTTGGGGCGGTTTCTTCTTCGTCACGGCGTGACGATGCGGTCTGAAGAAAAAATAATTGAAGCCATCTTTGAATATACGCTTGATGGGAGCATATTTTTTCGACCCCCATCATAGCGTGAGTTCTACAGAGTTTCAGTCGGGCTGCAGTTTGAAACATTGATATTTTTTTAATAATAATTTTAATACATTATTTAAAAGGTTATTTTTCAGATAATCCAAAACGTATACTTAAGTTTTGTTATGAAGAATTAAACAACGGAACAATGAACGAAAGTAGCTTAACTTTATTTTGCAATCCAAGAATAAATTATTCCATAAAAACGCGCGCATCAACGTCGATTTACTAATGAAGATTGTCCAGAGAGATCGACGATTGGAAAATTAATTTCACATTTTTTACAGCTGAGATTAGTAGTGAACCTACCTTGAACTGGAAAACTACGTACTGTGTCTATGAGAATGATCAAACAACCTCAAACGGCTGATTTCGAAATGTCTTGAACGATACTGCAACGAATCTTACGAAAAAACTTCTTTCCGTATAAAATTCTGTTGGTGCAAGTATTGAAACACCAGGATCCACAATAACGGCTTAAAAAACCACCTTGTAGTTAATAACTGAACTGACAGCAAACTGAGCTGACAAATAGAATATTAAAAAAAACATGAGCAAATTGTAATTTTAATTATCTCTTTTATTCATTAGCATATGCTTTAAATGATAAAGTTTCATCTCTATTTTTTGAAATTCTTGCAAGATAAACAATTTAACTGCTTTTTAGTTCATTTTTTTATTTCATAACTTTTGTATTAGATATTATAAAAAAAGCTTGTTTAGTGTGTTGTAAGTTGATTTGAAAAAAAAAGCAAGTTGAGGTTGCTTTGACATGTTAATTAGATAGGTAACGAAAGACTGAATAAACCAATTCAAATCCACTCTCTGGCACAATCATCGAGAGGAAGGGAAGATGCAGAGTCAGCAGAGACACATGACACGCATGGCAACTGATAAAATGTTCACCATCCCTAGAGTTAAAACATATTTTGCCCAAAGACAATATGCCTATTTAGCTCCCATGACATACAATGGGGTGCCGCATTCAATAAAAGCAAAGGTACGAAAACAATTTAGAAAGTCGATCGGAGCGTGGTTGTTATTGCGACAGGAGTTTGAGTACTTGGGCTTGCAAGATGATTGACTTGTAGAAAAGGTTTGTTTGAGCTCTTGAGTGTGGTGTTTTGTTGTTGTTTTGTATTTTTTATTTTTTTTATGATTATTTGCGGTATATTGTGGGATGAATTTTTTGGTCTGTATGTAGTGATGAAATGTGAGGAGTTTGATTTCACGTGATGTATACATGTGCAATTGAGAGTCACTGTTTGTCAGGTTGATGATAACGAGCAACGAGGTTTTATGTAATCAAAAATCGGAAAGAAGTATCGATTTATTTTTTCATGCTATATGTCCTCAGTAAGATACAGGCAAAAGCCTTCTTTACTGAGAACACGACAAATGAAAGGCAATAAGCCCAGATCCATTAAAGTTGTGTATCCAAATTAAATTACCTGTTGTTAAGCAAATTATATATATTTTTTGTAATGTGTTAAATAAATAAAAAAAAAATAATAATACAAGCTTAAGTGGAAGTGGTGTTAGAGGAAGGCCTTTAAGAAACGGAAAGAAAGACGACCGATAGGCGACTAAAGAAGTTTATAATGCAAGCATAAATGGGAGTCGTGATAGAGAACGAACGAGAAAAGTATGGCTGGGCAGTGAATGAAATATAGAAAGAAAGAAAGGCGAGGAATAAGAGAAACAGAAATAGTTGTATGAGAAGATGAAAAGTATAAATGGTCTATAAGTCAGAGGAATAAAATCAATAGATGTTTATTCATTAAATATTTTTTATAGTTAAGGCATTAACGTTGTGGAGGTTTAAAGACATTGTAATTCATTTTATCAAACACTGTTTATTCCACTTTTTTGTAACGGTAACACCCTACAGGTTTTAAAGCTTTCACCTCATCTTCAGGGGAGCACAAACAAGACTTGTTTATTCATTCTTCATTTGTCTACTTTAAAAGTCTTATTAAGGGTTGAAATTTTAAAATTAAAATGCTGTCTGTAATTTGTTTTTGTCATTAAACGAATCTTAATTTGCCAGAAAATAAAATAAAAATTGAGTTGTGCTAAAATGCTATGTTTTCAGAATGATGTCTCTTTGTTTCGAATCACGTTCTCCGTTTAGTAGGGAAGTCTTCAGATGGAATACGCTTAAGGAGAATAAAAATAAAGCAATATCACTAAAAAGGGCAATATGAGGGGAGAATAGCGAAAATCTTATAGGTCTCATTCAAGTGTCGTAATTTGGAATTATTTTAGCTGTTTTCTTAAAAGCTTTTATCTTACAGTGATAAAAAAAATAAGTAAAAATGTATCGAAAACAGTTTAAAATAATTTATTATAATTTTTTTTGTGAAAAACATTGTAAAGGAAGGATATGTTATGCCACTCTTGTTGTTTAATATTTACACAGATTTATATGTGATGGAACTACAGAGGTCAATATTGGTGGCATACAAAAGTCGAAAGGGAATGTGTGGATTATTGTACGCTAACGACATTGTGGTGTTTGCGGAGAGAAAGAAAATGAATAACAGAGTTTGATCAATAAATTGTACGAGAGATGTAAAGAGATATATTTCAAAATGAATGTTGCGAAATCCAAAGTCATTGTATTCAGTATATATTTGAGTAGAAGACAATAAATATTCAGTACATATTTGAGTAGAAGACGTTGTAGAGGAAGATTATGGAAATTATAGATGGATGCATTGAATACTATTTTGAAATAAAGAAAAGTTAGAAGTAGTTATATGTCGTGGGAGTTGTAGCAGATCCATGAATGTAGAAGAGGCCAAGGATGTGTGTCGATAAAGAAATGTCTGACAATCTGCCTTCTCTACCTACCCCAGTAAGAATCAGTGTGATGCTGTGTATTTATTACACTTTCTTTATAAACAAAGCAACCTGTCTCATCAAACTAATCAAAAAATATGTCAAAGAAACGTTTCGTAAAAATCAGAATGGAACTCATTTTTTTTAAATCGGATGGCAGGAATATCGATTTTTTTCAAAAAGGGTAGAAAGTTAAACGTCTTTCCAACTAGGCCACGGATTTAATTGATCAGAATATGAATTCGATCAAACGAAAATAATATATTTTTATTTTGTTGCAAATAATAGTCTCACGGTTTATTGTTCTTTTTAATAAGCGATGTAAAAACGAAAAGATTTTTTTGAAAATAAACTTCAGCATTTTTAAAAGGGTCGTTCTTGGATATTTTTACGCTTTAAGAATAAATATTCGCTTTGTTCTCAAACTCAACAGGCCGTTGGGGTCAGCTAAAAAATAATATAAAAATAAATTTACTTTGTAATCTGTTTTACCAAACGCTGTTTATTCAATTTTTTGTAACGGTAAAACATCTTTCTGGTTGGTTGGAAGAGATTGCCACATGGCAATACACACGCCAGGTTAAAAAAACCCCTACCGGTTTAAAGGGTTTCACCTCATAATCAGGGGATCACAAGGATATTCAAAAAGATCAATTAACCTCAGGACTGTGCACAGTTACAACAGGACCTAGACTCCCTAGTCTCCTGGAGTGAGCAAAATCATCTTCTGTTCAACATTAATAAATGTGTCTGTGTATCTTATAGTCGATCGCTTTCACCAATCCACCATCAGTATACTATACAGGGAGTGGCACTAAACAGAGTTTCTGAATTCAAGGATTTGGGCGTAACCTTCGATGTCGGACTCACGTTCGTTAACCATGTCTCACGTTTGATATCGGACTGTTACAAACTACTCGGTTTTGTAATGAGAATATCAAGAGAATTTAACAGCACCGATATCCTCCGAAACTTATATAATTATCTAATTAGAACCAAATTAGAATATGCATCTACGGTTTGGGCTCCTCACCAGCTCAAATACAAAAACAATATAGAACAAATACAAAAAAAATTCCTCAGATATCTATGGTACAGAACAAACGGCGATTACCCAAAATATGCTCACCATGCCGAACTTCTCACGGTGTGTAACTATAGAAGCCTTGAAACAAGAAGGCAAGAATCCATTGCGATATTCCTAATAAAGGTTTTCCAAGGTTCCTTTAACTGTCCCGCGATTCTAGAACCACTAAGTTTATATGTACCCAATAAATATATCCGTGCAAGGAATCACCCTCTGTTCTACATACCAACTTACAGGACGAATATCATGGCTAAACACTCAGTCACCCGTGGTATAGAGATATTGAACCAACTGAATGACACGGTTGATATATTCTCGGTACCGTCTAGCAGTATGAGAAGAATCCTGGCTGATATTATTCCTAACGAATAAGCTAACGCTAGAAGCAAACCCTCTTTGTGTAACAGGAGAAATCCGTGCAAAGTGGATAAAAAAAAAAAAAAAAAAAAAAAAAAGCCGGTAGGGTTATACTGTTACAAAAAGTGGAATAAACAGTGTTTGATAAAACAAATTACAATGTCTTTAAACCTCCACAATGTTAATTCCTTAACACTTGCCACCCTATGATGGATAGTGAGTTACCAGGACTAACATAATAAAATAATTTTATAACTAATTAAAAAAAATAACCTAGCAGATTTTGCATAATTTTAATTTAAAACATACATTTTTCACTGGATGTTGAGCGTCCAGCACAGTGGCTGGCGTAATTGTTTAGCACAGTAAGGCAAGTGTTAACTATAAACAATATATCGAATTAATTTTTTTGATAAACGTGGTGTTACTCTATGGCAAGAGCTTGCTGTGTAAATGCTTCTTAAGCGATATCTGTATTCTCAATAAATGTAATCAACTAAACATTGCTCACTGACTGGGAAACCCCCTGATTCGGGTGAATGGACATTAAAAAAATCAGCTTTCCCAATAGTTTGTTCCTAACAGCGACACAAAAAATCGTTATATCTCACTTCAATGAAGAAATACGTTTGATCAAATATTTTACCGCCAAACCACGCGGTAAAATATTCCAAAAAACCTTTACCTATTGATACGAAGAACCGCGAAAGACTGTAATTTTAAGAAGCACGTTTTTCATTTATTTAACATTATATTATCTTTCTTAATATCTTATCCTCATTTTTTTATATTTTATAATGTGTGGTGTGACTTCTTTTAAATAATTTTTTTTTCCATTTTCCTTGATATTTAGCTTTATTTATACTCAGTAATTTGAAGAAATGTGTGACTTTTTTAATAAAATTAGTTTCAGTGAAATTGTGAAAACAATTCGCACGACAAACATAAAATATTTGCGAGGCGTGTCTCGTTCTATCAAAACATTTCTGAGCTGTCCCATTATTTTAAGTTTACTATGTAGGATTTTTTCATTTAGTCGAAAAAGTGGCATGGAAGATAAATAAAATTTCAAATTATAAAAAAACTTGATCTTTATGATTTAAAAAAATATTGATGATAACAATTATCCAGTTATTTTTATTTCGCTTGTATTGTACTGTTTACAATAACAGTGTAATATAAAATCATACGGCTTTCACCTAGTACTATTGTATATGGTAATGTTACATTTTTTGTTTTATACAGTGCCACCTGGTGAGTTCATTGCCAAGTGGCAATTTCCACCTATTTTAAAAACTGATTTTTAACGAGATTCATACCTGTAATCTCTGGGTTGGCAGATAGTGTTTTACAACCTAGACCACGAATCTAGTAACGATATGCAGGCAAAATTTAGAAGTAAGATGTAATGAAATAAAGATAAATACAGTAGAAATGCAAGTGTTGCGTTGCTAATGTGGGATGACAATGATTACCTAAATAAGAAATAAGGAAACGAAACAATAATAATGATATCGAAAGAAGATGAAAAGCTAAATGAGGGAAAAAATGAATGAAAAAGGGTTAACTAACCATTCAAGTAGTATAGAAAGAAGATAAAGTTGACCAAACTAATAATGTTTGCAAAATAAGGTGTAAATGCAAATTCAAATGCGTTACCCAGGAAATGCTGACGATGTCTAAAGCGCATGCTACAGCTTGTCAGATATATTACTTATAAATGACGATCGATTTGAAGAGACTGGTGACCACAAGCAGCGTGGAAGGCAGATCTGGTAGTTGAAAATTTCCAGCTCGGACTGGACTTCTAATGGGATTCCCACGAGAAACTAAATGGAAATTTCGGGTCCTATCCATTATTTGAACGTAATCCTGCCAATAACGAATTCTTTCTCTTTCCCATCTTACAATGTATTCGTTTTTACACATTCTTCATATTTCTGTATTTTACATTCTGTCTTTGATAAGCAGCTATAAAATGAAAGACATTCAATTCTGCTGTTCTGAAAATACATTCTTTCGTTTGCATAGTTTTAAAAGCATGTACCATTACAGCTTTAACACTGATTTTTTTATTATGCTTTCTCACTTTCCGTTATCATGCACTTATATTTCCGAATCTTCGAAGCAACCATATATCATATCAATACTTTAAATCTTGATGAGCGTGCAACTCATGAATCAAATTAAAAAAATATAGAACGAAGATTTACTACTGTTGCAGTTTTGAAACAAAATTTAACAAAAAAATATTTTATCTACTCAAATAAATAAAATATCGATCAATAAATCCTGGAACTAACTACTAAAACAACATTTGTTTGCCAAAATTCTTCTATATTCTTCAACATAAACTCCTTCAAGAGCGATACATTCATTCCAACGCTTTCCTAACTTTTATATGCCAGCCGTGTAGAACGATTTATCTCTGGTTTCAAAATATGCGTTAGTTTCGGCAATCACTTCTTTATTGGAGCCAAATCTCTTTCCCTGGAGCATCTTTTTGAGATCTGCGAACAGCCAATAGTCGCTGGGGGCCAAATCTGGAGAATGCGGTGGGTGCGGAAGCAATTCGAAGTTCAACTCATGCAATTTGGCCATCTTTACTATCGACTTGTGACACAGTGTATTGTCCTGATGAAAGAGAACTTTTTTCTTCATCATATGGGGCCGTTTTTTTGCAATTTCTGCCTTCAAACGCTCTAATAATGCTATGTAATATTCGCTATTGATGGTTTTTCCCTTTTCAAGGTGATCGATGAATATTATACCATGCGCATCCCATAATACGGAGGCCACAACCTTCCCGGCCGACTGTTGAGTTTTTGGTCGCTTCGGACGACTTTCACCGGCTGTTGAGTTTGAACGATATTTTTCCCATTAAAAAGCAATGTTTTATCAACACACAAAATTAGTTTTTTTCCATTGTTTTGAAAATAGCGAAAGTAGCGTCACTAAAACCATTGTAACTCAATGACACAATGTCAGAATGTCATGAAAGTTTGACACGTAACTTCTAAAGGCTGGTTCTAACTGATAATAGTATGGATTGGTTATTAGAGGTGCCATCTCTTGGTTAGTCCCGGGACTTATTTATCGATGTGTTAGCAATAAATATTACTTAAAATAAAAATCATGGTTTAATTTTAAGAGAGTAAATTCAAGAAGCAATTGAAAGTAAATAGGAATATGTGGAAGGGTAAAAAGCTAAAATAAGATTAAGTAGTAAAAATGTTTTATTCCATAATTTAGATTACATGAAATACATAGAATTGCATTTATACATGCTACAATTATAGCATATAACATATAGCAGAAGTAGTAGGCTATTCAATAAGATTGCTGTTTATTGTTTTTGTTTGCCCACTCTTCGGTTTTGAGGATCATGATCTCTTTTTTATGGTCTTATATTCATTTTCTCTATACTATAAGTACACTGAGGCATCCAGATCATGCTGAGACTTTAATCGTCTCTTCTGTTATTTAATTTGTTTTCATCAATTGAGAATAGGGGATGGTTTAAAAAAATATAACTTCTGACTATGCAAATATCGGCAATTTTCTGAATGAAAACTGGTCGCTTAATTTACGAAAAATGTAATACAATCATTTCATAACTTTATGTTTTTTAATAGTGAAGAATAATTAAATATTTTTATACGTGCATAGTAAAGGGTAATTAGGAAGATTGAAAAGTGGCGAGGCTTTCCAAACGTGGTTATTACGGTGCGGGATTACGTCACGTGAATAATGAGGCAAGTGAGGTTCCCTCGACACTCTATTTACAGAAGTTAATATTTTCTCTTATTTTGGATGAAACACTTAGCCTAAGAAATATGTGTTAATGAAAATAACACATATAAAATGGTTCGTTTACCGTACAATTTTGAATGTTTTAATTCATACTCTTATTTAGATATATTTTTAGAAAAAATGAACGACACTTTTGTGTCATTTACATATTGATGTGACAATAATAAAACATAACATTAAATAACGACATTTTCAAAAAATTCTAATAATTAAGGATGAATACTCATAGATAAATATACCTGGGATTTATTAAAATGCTTTGGATGTTAGGTCAATAAATACATAATAGTTATGTTTTTGAAGTGAAACTTCTATTGGCGCGGTAGGGCAAATTGGCCTGAACGTCACAAAAAATGAAACGGTGTATTATATTATTATTTTATTATTATTTATTATTATTCAACATTTTATTTATTAATAAACTAATTTTAATTATTGTAAAATAATATAAATAATTATTTGTTAATAATAATAATTAAGAGAGATTTTCTTGAATTAAATTCCACACCCTAAAAAAAAACTTTAACAAATGGAAAAAAGCAATGCATAAAATCAACTATTCCTAAGAGCTAAGAAGTTTCACTTCTACCGCGCGAGAGTCATGCATCTGTTTTTATCTGTTTTTATGTACAATGTATGAGATAAAAATATCTGTGATGCACCCGGTCATATTTTCCTTCCAAATACATTTTTCCCTATATTGATTTGTATTTGCTATCAATAAACGAGATAATTGTTGTGATTATTCTGTCCTTCTAAATATGGTGCATGAATATACCAATATATAAATTATATAAGTTATTCGAGCCTTGAGTTGGATAAAATAAAATCTCGCAGGGGCAAAGAGAATACGAAATTACGGGGCAAATTACAAAAAAATCAACACTGTACAATGAATACTCATGCATCTGGCATACAATAAATACTCGTATTATGTTCAATACATATTCGTACATCTGGCGGATTGCTTTCAAGCAATTTCTTTCTATTAAACATATCTAGTTTCAGATTATTATCGGTATTGACAAAAAATAAAATATAAATTTTAAGAAATATAGAGATAAGGATGGAAATCGTTGCGAATATTTTGAGACAAATATAACTTATTTAGTTTATTACTAAACTTTGACGAGGAGCACATCTGATCAACGAAAAACGTACCAAAGATTATATTATTATATATTTACCAAGGATTTTGCAGTCACCAAATCGGGGAATTGTCTGTGATTTAAAAGAAAATTTAATTTTGATGTTTTATAATTTTAATTATCAATTTGCGTACATGAGCTGTCCTTATAAAGACATATCAACATGACTTGATACTTAATAAAAATTATTGTTACTTTTTAAAATACCTCTTAATTCTACTTATGTCAATCATATTTATGTTAAATGAGGGTATAACAACTTCACTGGCCTTAATGAAAAATGTGTGTTTCCAGCCTGTGGTTCAATTCCGTTTCGTACCCAATCTTTTTTTATTAATGAATTCTAGTCTGGGTTTCATTTCCTGCCTAATTAAAATATTTCTGGTTGGTTGAAAGATATTATCACAATGTAATTTGTTTGATAGATTATACTGTATACGTAAAAAATGTACGAGTAATTCATACATTATTACAATAAGATATAACGATGACATAATTTTTTTTAATAGGCGTAAAGATACACTTGTGTGCATACTAAAACGTATTTTAGATAAAATTAAAAAGCCATGGAGCGATAAATATGTTAAAACATGCTCACACGATTACCTCTGGTGCCCAGATTTTATATCACCTGTCTTCCAGCCTGGTAATTGAGGTTCGAAATTCGCTGTTGTCCTTTTTTTTTAATTGTTTAGTTCTTTTTTTCCCTTCAGGCTTTTTTAAACATCTTTTCTGTTGGTTTAATACAATCGTCACATCACAATTATTACGGCATTTTGTCTTTATTCGATGACACGGTAGTATATTAGATGCTATCATACCGATTCCATATCACAGTTGATATAGTATATAATACAGAGCATCAGACTTTTCAATGCACATAAATATATCACCTCTTTTTCATCTATTCCTCTCTTTAGATAGTTCTTTCGGTGAATTTGATGGTACCCGAAAAAATAATTCACCTGGTAACAATGCGAATTTTACAGTAGCATTGTTTATGTGTGTGATAACGAACAACGAGTTTGATACCTCCCCAGTGGTTCTAAATTCAAAGGGAAGATTAATGGGGTGCAAAACAATCTTGTCTCCTGGCCTCGCCCTTTAATTTGTCTGAATCACCCATTTCGATTTGTTGAAAGGTACCATACTAATGAATAATAAAAGTAAAGTCATTCTTCAAATTACACTGCTCTACAGATATTAACTTTTTGTTGAAAAAAAAAAATGAAATACACACCTTGAAGTTGCACATACACGTTAAGGGAAAGGAAAAGGTAATATATTAGTGGGCACACTTATCTTGGCTGTTTCGCTCACATATAAAGCAACTGTATTTACCCTTGTAAACCATCTAGTCTTGCAATGACTTAAATCCTCAAAGGACAACGTTCGGGCGCTGCTGTTGAGTGAGTTCTTAAAGTACAATGAAATTAATATAATTTTTGGCTTTTAGGATATTTCTGAAGCTGGAAACTTTACTACATAATATTATTTAAAGTCTATTTCTTGACTGGTTTTAGTTGATAACAGTGTATTTTTCGTCTTTTTGGTGTTTTGCTACAGTTATATTAAAATGATGTAATATTTGATACATTTATGATCTGTATTCATGGTTCATATTTGTTATCTCGAGTAATATTTCAATTCGATAGATCTTTTCCTGCCTAAAAGTGTTGGAGGTATGGGTGTCGAGTGCCACTGTGGGAAGCACTTGAAGACAACCTTTTCTGGTATGTCTTATTAAAATTTATAATTACACTACACTGCACCTAAATTCGAATGTATGACTATCACATATCGAAAGATCTGTAAAGGGTTTTTTGAAGTTCGTCTTTCTTTGGTTAATTTTCTAAGATTTTCTTACCAAATATAGTTTTAAAAATATAGTAGCCGCAGTTATTCATATTTCTCTCACTTTATATTGCTTAAAACATGTTTTATATTTTTGTTGTGGTGGTTTAAAAATGTCCAATTCGTTTAATGTTACATATAGAGCATACGGTAACATATTTGCGGGTGGTTTCAGTTATAATTCCTTAAATAACACGAAAACATGAGCCTATCAAATAAAAATTAAGTATTATAATTCAGCACCTTCAAATCTAAAAAAAACGGATAATTTTATTTCTGTAAAAAATCACTGTTGAGCAGTGTTATTGACGTAAATTTATCATTTTGGCATAAAATCGTATAACTACATTTTGAAAGAAAAGTGACATAGTGAAAAGAACGAAAAAAACTTTGAAATTTAAAACTTTAAAGCAGAAGGAAGTTATTAAGAGTTTTCAAGTTGTTTTGTTCAATTTTAAAATACTAAGCATTAAAGTTTCATGTCCTTTATACAAAACAATGCGAGGTGGGGGAGTTTTTATGCGTATGCAAGGTAGTCATTATGCGAGGCATTACGAATATAATAAGCCACCCTGTTTCCGAGACTGACTTTATAATTCGACTGACTTTATAATTCGTACATGGTTTGTAACATTATATAAAGAAAAAAATCAAGAACTGACATGTCGTAGTGCAAATGATATTAAATATTTTTAATCGAATATGATACTTTCATTTTGTGGGGACATTGTACATTTTATTAAGTTAACAAGTAAGAATATTGTACATTTTATTAAGTTAACAATTTATTAAACAAATGTATTTAAAAATATATATGAAAACGACACACTACATCTAAAGCCGAATGTGTTACTAACGCCTTTTTTTTAAATAATTTCGTCTAAATATCTTCATGTATATGTGTATTTCTCATACAATTTTTTTTAATAGGGGGAACATATTTTAGACAGTTTACTCATTCGACTGAAACACCCACAGTATTTCTATATATATTCATAGATAAATCATACATGGGGTGATAATGCATGACATAATTAAGTGACAAGGGATGAATATGAACAAGGGTGATTTGTTGAGGAGAATGAAAAAGTGCGCTGTCAGATTGTTTTAGCCAATTAGAACAAGCGAATGAAGAAAAACTAACAATACAAATATACACTGAATATATGAGTAAAAGGTGTGTTAGAGGAATACCAAGGAAAGTGCTATTTTGAAAGAAGGAAATATAAAAAATGAGAGAAATCGGAGAAGTTCTATGAGAAGGTGTATGGATGAAGAGGTGAATGATGTGTGTCAAAATAAGAAAGTCTGGTGTTATAGCATGTACGTATGTGCGTAGATAATTTCAACCTTTTTGTCCATTTGATATTCGTCCTGGAAAAAACTAGCACGGTATATTTTTTTTCTATTTGTAATGTCCTTAAAGAGTTGAGTAGAAGACATACTGGTTAGTTTGCCGTATATTAAATGTCATATACGGCAAATAACCAGTATACCTTGCTGTGCCAAAGAATACGTTAATGGGTTTTCTATCCACCACTACAGTAGATACGATTATGGGGCCTTCTCGAGAAAACAGTTCAAGTCCTACAAACTAGCTTTCTCTGTGATGGGTCCAGTATACTAGAATACAGCGTAACGGTGTGCTGGAACACAATTGCGAAGTAAGTGGAGTGGTTAAGGGATGAAGAAGGAGTTCAACAAGCATTTATATAAAATATATTTAACAAACACCCTTGAGGTTGTACAAATAAAATAAACAGCGGTTTAAACATATTGTTCGATAATAACAATAAGATTAATTCATTGAGTTGTAGCTGCAATTGGAAAAAAATCGACCATACCTTTTTATTTTTATAAAATTGTACAAATATCAATTGGATAATGTGAAAACATGCAGGCATAATGTATTCGAAAATACTAATTTTTTGAAATTTTTATGATATCAATATTTCATATTTTATGACATCATACAGTGATAAAGGCAATCTCTCCCGATAGATGATTTTTATCCTTTGTGTAAATAAATAACAACTTAAAGTATATTGGTGTATTATATCAAACTGGTGCACTTTAGCATTCATAATGTCTTTCAATGCAATGTATCATATGGTAGAAATTGTTATTGATGTAAATATTTAATACTTAAGCAGCCAAATAAGAGTAATTTGATTAACATATTTATTTAACACTTTCATGCTTACATACTTACACATGTTCATATGTTGTTCATGCTTACATATGTTGTTTTTGCTTACATATGTTGTTCTTGCTTACATATGTTGTTCATGCTTACATATGTTGTTCATGCTTACATATGTTGATTGAAACGATTTCTTCTATTCAACCCGTTTTTGTTTCATAATTGATTATTATCCGTTTTGGATATTTACTGGCGTATAAACAAATTAAGAAAAAATTAATAAACAAATTTAAGGACAGTTGGAAAAGAAAATAAATTAAAAGACAACAATGCAGATCTTGCGTATATTTTATAACTATCACTATTCAGCTCCTTTTATTGTAACTTGTTAGATAAAGTTACGGATTAAATAATTTAATTTATTTTACTTCTCTTTAATAACTATCATACAATGTCAAATTTTCTTTAAGGATTTTTTACGAAAAAAATATAAATAACAGAAAATTCTCCTATTTGCAAAATTTCATTTTTTGCGAAATTTCGGAAGTACGCAAATGTATTCTGGAAGGATATTATGTGTTTTGGTGGTGATAGAGTCAAGCGTGTTGAAAATATGTTCGCTGACTGTTTCAAGACTGTTTATAAATGTGATACACGAATCAAATTTCATGTATGCCAATCATTAAGGTTTATCTCATGTACGTTTTGTATTAATATGAATAGCAGGAAAATTAAGCTCAGCCCTCTAGATAAAAAAAGCTACCGGACCTGAAAGAATTCCATCGATTTTCTTGAAGTGTTATTTTTCGGCACTGTTCAATGCACCGTTATATTTAACAAGCCCCTTAAATTAGGGATTTTTCCAAACTGCTGGAAATTGAGCTATTTGACTCCTATTTATATAAAGGGTGACAAGTCAATTGTAAAAAATTACAGGCCCATTTGTATACCCTTTCTAAGGTATTCGAATCATTGGTTTTATGTTGTGTTTATGGCTATGTGAAAAAATAAATATATACAAAGCAGCATGGTAAATTTAATTATTCATGATAACTACGTTTCAAATACTCGGAATGAAAAAAATACAAATTGACGTTGCGACTTGTATTTTCGAAAAAAATACAGATGTTAACAAGGTATTTGATAAAGTATCGCAGATGGCTTTACTCAAGAAAATACACGCGAACGTTTTTTCATGAGGTTTGATAACTATTTGAGGATAGTAAACTTTGTGTCAAGATCAATTCACACAAATCGTTTTAACTATTTCCTAAAAGTGATGTTCATTAAGGCGCCTATTTGTGACCAATATTATTATTTTTTTATTCATAAATTACATTACATAGATATTAAATTTTTTGAAATTTTCATATTTGGCATCAAAATGTACAGAATGTCTTACATGAATGACTGCCTAATTTTAGACGAAATCTAAACATTTTATATAAATGGTGCAAATAAAATCTGCTAGCAGACTAAAATCAAAATTTATATATAATTATGCATTAAATGAAATGATACTAGATATAGTTTCGCAAGCTCGTGAACTCGGAGTTGTATTTTGTGAGAAGTTGAGCTTTGTTCTACAAATATATAGAATAACATCTGGATCACTTTTCAGACTGAGCATCTTACGGAGACATTGCAAGGACTTTTGTAAGCTGAAATATTTAAACTTCTCTGGTTAGAAAAAAAAAGAATTGCAATTAGGTTTAATGGTTATCCCATTACAATGTAAATGTAGAAAAAATGCCCAAGAACTGATTTATGATATGTTGTTTTATAACCTTGTCAGATAAAATATTAATATTTGACTTCAAAATATGAAAAGTATTTATTTAAAAAAATATTACTTATGAATATTATTTATTTCTAAAATTATTTCGAGGCAAAATATTTTATTTCATAATAATGTAGTTGACTACGTCGAAGAGTATAGTGAAGAAATTTTTCTAGTTAGAATTAATTGAGTAAATTATTTGGGTTTACTTTGTTATTGTATTGAGTTTGATTTTTCTAATGTACCCGTAGAACAATGCCTACATGTCAATGTAGAATGTCGTGTGTTGTTTTTTGTAACCTTTTGTATCAAAAAGGTCACCGTTGAAATAAAACATTTCCCAAGCAAAAGTTTTAAATACTATACATGTAAATTTCATGAATCTCTGATAGAATTTTGTTTTATTATTCAATGTTGAGTACTAAAAATATGACTTTCTTTTCAATCCTCAATTACCTTTTTTTTTTGAAAAGGCAAGGTTAAACAACGCAATTGGCTAAAATTCTGCCCCTCAATGGCTACGGAATAAAGGCTTTTTAACAGCCATAGACTGTTTCACAAAGGATAAATAATGGATAGGGGGTTGTACATTGACTATGATATTCAAGTGAAAAATGTATTATTGATTGCGTTTCTTTATATAATATACAAAAGGTAACGAAAAAAAAGTCGTGTTTTTCATTATGAGATTTAAAAATATTCCCGTAAATCAAATTTTAAATAATAATAATTAATTAAATCCGTCTTGAAAAAAACATAATCATAATTATTAACGACCTTCATGGTTAAGCTGGTAAGACGCCTAACTTCCAAACTTAGGAGTTGCGATTCAGATTTTTTAAAATTATTTAAGCTTGGTTATCATTTGAGTCTTCTTGAATATCTTTCTGGTTTGTTGGAGGAGATTTCCACGTGACTGCAATCCCTTCAGGCTGTACCCTATCCAACGGAAGTACACCAGTTTTTCTATGAGGGTCAGGATTGTAGGCTGTTGAAAATCCGAAACTTCTACACTTAACTAGTTCCGAGTTCTAAAGTAAAGTCTTAGTAATCTTTAAGTTTATTTAAGTAACGATCCTTTACCTCGGAGAACTATTTTATTTTATTTATTTATTTTACACATGACAAGAAATATACATCATTTGTGAAAAAACAACAGGTAATTTAATTTGGACACACAATTTTAATGGATCTGGGTTTGTTAATGGCCGTGTCCCCAGTAAACTAGGCTTTTGCCTGTATCTCACCGATGACACACAGCAAGAAAAAATAAATCGATACTTTTATCCGATTTTTTATTATATAAAACCCCATTACACATTTTCGTCAATCTGACAAACAGTGACACTCAATTACACATGTATACATCACGCGAAATTAAACTCCTCACACTTCATGACTCCAGACCAAAAACATTCACTCCACAATGTACCGCATACAATCATAAAAATAAAAAAAACACAAATATGTTATAAAACAATAAAAAACACCACACTCAAGAGCTCACACAAACCTTTTCCACAAGTCAATCCTCTTGCAAGCCCAAGTACTCGAGCACCTGTCGCAACAACAACCATAATTAGTTATAATAAATAACGATATGTTTCTATTTAAAATTTCAAAATAAAATCAAGATCGAAGATGCCATCTCTCAACTGATCGATGCAGAAAGAGGAGTGTGATAGGGATGCCATTCTATTTTCAGACAATGCAGTTTATATGAGGAATATATTACTCGGAAAGCCTTAAATAAGATTGCTGACTTATTGACCATCCGGTCTTGACTCGTGGAATTCGTCCAACCATGTCCGCAATTCGACGTCATTATTAAAGGAAACACCACGCAAATTGTTCGAAAGCGACCGGAAAAGGTGAAAATCTGACAATGCTAGGTCTGGAGAATATGGAGGGTGCGGCAGGACTTCCTAACCAAGCGTTTGAATGGCATTTTTCGTAATGTTGGCGATATGAGGGCGGGCGTTATCGTGTTGCAGAATAACGCCATATTGCCGATCCGGCCTTTTTTGTTGAATTGCAGTATTTAGCCGCTGCATTTGCAGAATGTAAAGTTCCGCGTTGACTGTCTGCTTGCGTTCAAGTATCTCGTAGTGGATGATACAACACAATATAATATAATTCTTCAATTATCACCGTCGGGATATATACTTTATTTTCAGGTGGATCTCCATCTTCTCCAATAAAACTGCAGCTTCCTCTGTTCTTGAAGTGATAATATAGTACCATATTTTGTTTGGATGGTCCTTGGTTATTTGATGGATTCATTTGTCGCGGAATATTCTGCGACAAATGAATCCATCAAATATGATATCATCCAACGGTTGTTTATTGAATTGTCAAATAGTTTTGTTGTTGTTTGTTGTTCTGCAGTAACAAAAATCTAACGTTTTCCATAACCCGGTTTATTTGATTCATTTAAGTATTGTGGTTAGACAAATAATAATTTTGTCCCTGTATTTTAAAACAACACGGGGTTTTTCCAGGTGAAGATTGAATATTTACATCCGTTGATGCAAACGGCATTACCGAGTTAAGTAACCTAATTTTTTCTCTTTAGTTGTTTGTGGTTCATGTATCCTCTCTAAACGGATTTTAAACAACTCGAGTGACTCTAATATTCCATTTAGTGAAACCTTTCCACTAAAGCAGCATTTTTAATTATATGATGACGTTTCTATACCTTATTTTACGTTGCAATATTTGCAGTTGTATGCCATTTGCCATACATCGTGTACTCGCCGCAATTCTAAACGTGATTGTTGATCGACAATATTCAGAATTTTAATTCGACAACTGGTTTGTCAATTATCTAATGTTTCATCTGTTATCTTATGTTTCATCTGTTATGTTAATGTTTCATCAGCGTTTTCAAGATTTCTTTAATTTAGTTTAGCCTTTTCTGAAGATCACAAAATGCACACAGCACATGTACATACAAATTAATTAAGTTGTAATTACTCTTTATATTCGACATATCTTGCAATGAAAATTTAAGTATAACATAACTATGTACATAAAACACAGAACACAGTAAATCTAATTAACTTTTCGAATAAAATTTAAAACCTTTTAAAATAAAATAATAATTTTTATTTTTAATCGATTTCATTAATGTTTTGTATGATAGTTTATTCAGTAGAAGCTTTAAGTTGTCTCTAAAATTGTTGTGTTTTTAGGTTCATTCATCACATTGACTTCTATAATTACATTATTGGTTTTAATGTAATGCCACAAATCATCCTAGTGTCGGACTGTATTGTATTGTATTACACTTTCGTTCATATACAATTCAACATGGCGGGCTTATTGACATGTGGCAATCTCTTCCAGCCAACCAGAAAGATATTTCAGTGACCTTTGGCCAAAATCAGACTAAAATCCTTTATAAAAAAATCTGGGTTCCAGCGGTATTTAAGCCCGCAACTTCCTGGTTGGGAAACAGGCGTCTTACCAACTAAGCCATAAAAAATTATCTATGAAAAAAAAAAATTAGAGCTGAAAAATTCTAAAACAATGAATAAAAATACCATTACATATATATTCCTTTGAAAAACAAATAATAATTTTCGATTCATTTAATTTTTTTGTTTCATAATGAAAATTTCTGAACTAAGTTCGTAATTTTGTTTCATTAAATATATAATTATTTTTCTTTTAATGATGTACATATGTTAGCGAACTATGGTATATAATAAAATATAGTCTAAATAGATACAGTTACATTCTGTATTTTTAAGAAAATGTAATTTTTTTATCTAATATAATGTGTTGTTTTATTTATGTGATCTTGAAGGCATTGTTGATTTTTTTAAAAGTCCTGTGTTAAATTCTTTTACTATTTCATTTCGAAATATGACACATTTTGACTCCAAATCAGATATATCTGATGTCGGCAGATAATTGGCTTAGCAAATTAAAAAAATGGGGTTAACTAGATTATTCTACAAAAAAAGACGATAGTCACATATTTTGTTAGAGATTTTATCGTATTTTTTTAGCCCAGAGCCCGATTTATTTTCGTCGTTCAGTGTGTTTAAGATGATTGATGATAAAAAAATATTATACTGAATGGCCTCCTTTAGTGTATGAAAGCCAAACCTGGGTATTAATAAATAGTGATATAAGCAGAATGAATTATGTAGGAGGACGTGCCTTGCGAATAAATATTAGTGTTGTTAGCTAAAAAAAAACTAGTATTACAATATTTTAGTTCCATCAAATTTGATAAACAAAGAAAATATTATATAAACTATCAATGTTTGAGAGAAATGGATGTTATGAGTTTAATTGAAAAATGGATGTTGCAATGGTTTGACCACATTGAGAAAATTAGTAGCGAAAGACTTAAGAAACAAATAGATATGTTGTTTATAGTTAAGGCATTAATGTTGTGGAGGTTTAAAGACATTGTAATTTATTTTTATCAAACACTGTTTATTCCACTTTTTTGTGACGGTATAACCCTACCGGTTTCAAGGCTTTCACCTCATCTTCAGGGGAGCACAAACAAGACTTGTTTGCGCTCCCCTGAAGATGAGGCGAAAGCCTTGAAACCGGTAGGGTTATACCGTCACAAAAAAGTGGAATAAACAGTGTTTGATAAAATAAATTACAACAAATAGATATATGTTATGTGGAGTTATAATTAATGGAGAACGACGAAGAGGTCAAATGGGGAAAACATTAAAGGATATTATTTGAATAATTTTAATGGAGAAAAGGTACGGAATGTGAGAAATAGAACATCGTGTGTGGTGAGGTTTATGTACGTGGACGAGGTAAAGACTGTTGTGCATGGAAAGAAAGACGTGAAGTTCTGTTATCTCTACCTACCCTAAAAAGGATGTTGGGTAATGATATGAATAGTACTCTTGAGTTTAAATACAAATTTTTTTATAGAATTACTGACAAAACCGGAAAAAAGATTCTGAACAGTCAATTTTTATCAAGAGCGTGTGGTCATAAAGTTTATTAATATTGTTTTCGAGTTGTGATAGGTAAGCGAACTAGGATTAACGAAATCCACCGTCAGATTTCGATCATTACATCGTTATTGGCAGTAGTTCTCGTATGTAGTGGATGGTATTATTTTAGATCGCTCACTCAGCACAGCATTATGAACATAGTGAATAAAGAATAAAGGAAACAGGAAAGTAATTTGTAATGAAAAAAGTGTTGTGTTTAGTACTAATTAAATTAAAAGCAAATTTATACATTTTTAATGGATGGATTGTATCCACGGAAACAATTAAGGTATTTTGATTTCCATCAGATTTAAAACAATTATCAAGGCATAAAAATATATAAAAAAACACAAATACATAGCATCACGTCATTCTCTGTCGGGGTAGACAGAAAGGACAGAGCGCCAGACTCTTCTATCACGACACACATTCTTAACCTTCTCAGTATCCATACATTTTCACAGTAAGGCGAAATAACGCCTCCATTCTCGAAGAACTGGGAATCATCAAAAGATTGTCGATAACGTGTCTTTGATACGTTCTTTAATTCTTTGGGCATATTGCTCGTGTTCAATGAGATAGTTTAGAGATATTCGTATAGAGATATTTGTATATACTGTATAGAGATATTTGTATACTGTATAGAGATATTTGTATATAGTTTAGAGATATTTGTATATACTGGAGGCGTGGAAGGACGATGCACCAGAGGAAAAATCCCAATGCGTTGGACTGACCAAGAGAGAGATGCAACTGGACTACCCTTAACAACGGACCTTCGAGCCGTGGATTGCAGGAATGGATGGAGAAGAGTCGTCGGAAGTTATCATGGGAGTCACAATGCTCAATTATGAGCTACACGATGATAATCTGACGTATGTTAATATGCAAAAACATTGAATTGTAGTTATTGGTGAAAATATTTCGTGGCTCATTCGAAATATCGACCGGCCTAATTTTGGGTCGCAACCCATAGGTTAAGTTAAAACTGTGCTTTAAGATCACTAGAATAAGTTTATTAATTTTGAATATTGTTCACAGAGCTTCTTACTGTTAAAAGTTACTGTTATTACAATAATTAAAATAAAATAAGAATAAAAAACGGGAAACAAATGCCCGCCATAAATCCGATGACATCGCGCTGTTGAACCACACGGTACAAGCATAGCCCCTGTTTTCACATTCATTCAGATTTTAACACAAATCCACCATGAAATATTTGACTCACGCTATCAAAACATTAACAGAATGTTAATACGCGCCGTAAATAATTAAATAATTAAACTCGCTCGCTTGATTTACATAAAATTGCTGCAATAAACGTATTCATTGGGCGAGCTTTATTACAAAATTTCAGTTTCATAACATCCGTCCTTTATTACTCACTCCCTTGGTCGGCGTACCTCCAAAGGAGTAGTGTAAGCTTTAAACGCAGAATAACATACAAGTAGGTTCCACCTTACTTTGAAACCCATTACACTAATTGGTTCTGGTTATCTTTGATACACAAATTGGTTATAAAATTTATATTTTTAGCCAAAGACAATATAAATATTATTTATAGTTAAAGCATTAACACTGTAGAGGTTTCAAGATATTGTAATTTGTTTAGGAACAAGATAAAGGGAAATAAACAGTGTTTGACTTAACAAATTACTATATACTCGTTGATCCCTCCCTACTTTGAAACCCATTAAGCTTATTGCTTCTGGTTATCTTTGATAGACAAATTGTTTATGAAATTTATATGTTTAGCTAAACACTGGAGTGGAGGTTTCAAGACATTGTAATTTGTTTAGGCCAACACTGTTTATTCCACTTTGTAAATAAACAGTGGAATTAACAACAATATATAGTGGAATACACAGTGTTTGACTTAACAAACTATGTTACAATATAAATATGGCCAATAGATTCATGTATTATCACTTTTAACATATACTTATGCTACGCTCAAGTATAGATTGACTTTTGACATTTTCAGTTTATCGCTTCTCTGCACGTCATCCTTTAATGTTAATGTTGTCAAACTCCAAAATCAGTTACTGGCTTCTGTAAGAACACCACCTACTTTGATTTGCGTCAAACAGTGACTTAAAAATATTACATCTCGCTTCAACGATGAAATATGTTTTCCATAACTCTTATTTTATCGTTCTTTCCAATTTATCATTCACCTTTCCCAGTATTTGATAAAATTTCCTCATATTTTGTGTAGCTGTTTTTTGATTTGTTTTTTAAGGCTTTGAATTAATTGGTTGTGTCGTGTCTGGATTATTGTAACTCAATTTGTTGTGTCGTGCCTGGATTATTGTAACTCAATTTCTTGTGTCGTGTCTGGATTATTGTAACTCAATTTCTTGTGTCGTGTCTGGATTATTGTAACTCAATTTCTTGTGTCGTGTCTGGATTATTGTAACTCAATTTCTTGTGTCGTGTCTGGATTATTGTAACTCAATTTCTTGTGTCGTGTCTGGATTATTGTAACTCAATTTCTTGTGTCGTATCTGGATTATTGTAACTCAATTTCTTCCAGATTGCCTGATTTACAAATTTCTAGACTTCAATGTGTTTTTAATGCAGCCTCTAGATTGATATATGGTAGTCATAAAATTGTCTTATTGGTCCGCTTCTACAAGTCTACAAGTGGCGGGAATGGATTGATTTCAAACTTTGTTTTTTTTTGTGTTCAAGTCCTTTAACGGGGTGTCTCTATAGTATCTTTTGAATTTGTGTCCGAGGGATGTTCCTTCAAAGAGAAGTAGAACTTGAAAGTAGATTTTTTTTCATCTTATAAATTGGCTGTTCCAAATTAATCCAATAGGGCGAAGTATTATGATAAAGCTTTTGTTGTTGCTGTTCCTGTGGTCTGCCTCCCAGT
This sequence comes from Odontocerum albicorne, assembly GCA_949825065.1. Classification (NCBI taxonomy): domain Eukaryota; kingdom Metazoa; phylum Arthropoda; class Insecta; order Trichoptera; family Odontoceridae; genus Odontocerum; species Odontocerum albicorne. The sequence goes on along the minus strand of OX463848.1, from coordinate 32,684,649 downwards.
ACCAGATATATGGGTGGCGTATGCAGTTATCGGAAGCACTCAAAGGCAATCCTTTTGGGAGGTCTTATCAAAATTTATAAGTTGGTTTGAATTCTGTTTAAGAGCGCCCTTGAGGAGAGTTTGCTCTTTAAGCGGTGTTCTCTAAATTGGCGTTTAATTATTATTATAAGATCCTTCTTTTTACGAAGACAAAGGAGCTGATTGATAGCTTCTGTCTTAAATGTATTATATTTTCTATTGTCTTAACAAATATATATATATGATTTCAGATATATTATACGAGTATATTTGCATACCACATCGTAATCAATGAACCACATTTACATTTATTTTAATTTTATAAATCAGTCATCACACAAGGCTTATCGACTGCTCTGAAAGAGCTGCTGTACTTTCACTTAATTCACGTATATGGTAAACAATACACATAAGTTGTCCAACAGATCCAAACTGCAGCCGCTCGTGTGATTTGACAATTCTCAGCAAACATTGACTTCTAGTTTTTTTTCTCTATTTTGCCACGATATGAACCCTTTGATTTTATGTCCTCTTTTTACACTGGTTGGGAATCTTAGGTGTGTGTATACAAATAAGTTATGTGTGTATGTTTGCCTGAATTTATATTTAAAAAAAATTGGAACATACATATATTGAGCTTACGAATGTGTCAACAGTATTTTTTGTATTATAATTTACGTGTATTGAAAAAAACATCTATCGTCCTTGCGGCTAAGCTCGTCTTCTTATTGGTAAGGGGCTTTCTTGATTGAGAGGATAAGTTCAGGCCGTTTGATAACCTGTCTTAAGATAGTTGTGTTATTTCAGGATATATATATATATATATATATATATATATATATATATATATATATATATATATATATATATATATATATATATATATATATATATATATATATATATATATATATAATATATATATTTATATATATATATTTATATATAATATATATATATATATATATATATATATATATATATATATATATATATATATATATATATATATATAATAGTATATATATATATAATATATATATATATATATATATATATATATATAAATATATATATATTATATATATATATATATATATATATATATATATATTTATGTGATTATACTAAGGGTTGTTTTTTTTAGCGAAGGATTATATTTGAATAATATGTTTTTTCAGATACTTTCGCGAGGTTGCAAGTAAGTTAAATAGCTATTAACTCATTGAAATCTTACTTCGGATCTACTTGGAGTTCCATCAGAAGACTTCCTTTGCAGTATTTAAATTTATTAAATATTTGTTTTGACCTGGATGGCATTTTTTTTTTTTTTTAGGAACATTGTATTCTGTTTTTTTTTGGATATACATGAGACGATATCTATTTTTAATTGGTATTTTTGGGCTTACGACCAAACATAGGCTGAGTTGAGTGTACACTTTAAACACCTAGGCAACGTTCCTCATTTACCATATAGATCCATCTCTGTACATCCTTAAGATGTTATTTCATTCTGCTTTCTTGAAAGCGAATGATACCTGTGTAAATTTGATTCTCTTATTTATAGTATCAAATATGTCAGTATTTTTTATAGTATTGATAACAATGTGAATTTCCTTATATGACATCTGTTGACAACAATGGCAAGCTTTTTATTAGCTTATTATTATTTTGGCAGATATGTATTGATCTGTCAATATTTTTATATCACTGTTTATCATTTGCAAGTCGTTTTTTATTATCACTTCTGAAAGGATTTTATGTGATTATACTAAGGGTTGTTTTTTTTAGCGAAGGATTATATTTGAATAATATGTTTTTTCAGATACTTTCGCGAGGTTGCAAGTAAGTTAAATAGCTATTAACTCATTGAAATCTTACTTCGGATCTACTTGGAGTTCCATCAGAAGACTTCCTTTGCAGTATTTAAATTTATTAAATATTTGTTTTGACCTGGATGGTCATATATATTTATATATATATATATATATATATATATATATATATATATATATATATATATATATATATATATATATATATATATATATATATATATATATATATATATATATATATATATATATATATATATATATATATATATATATATATATATATATATATATATATATATATATATATATATATATATATATATATATATATATATATATATATATATATATATAAGCATTCTATGAAATATAAAGAACAACCATTGCCCTGTTCCTTTTATTTATGTATAAGATAATAAAGAGAATATAAGGAATATAGAGAATTCAATGATCATGAAGCAGATCAACAGCGCGATGCGTAGACTTGGTCAGAAATGCATGCAAGAGTGTTGTTGAAATGTTACTGACTGAGAAATAGAGATGACGAAGGACATTCTATCTGCAGTGCGGGAAATTTCCTCGTAAGATTAAGTTCAACGACCCCTACTGCTTTTTAAAGAGTACAGCAAATAAAAAGAATGAGAAGAGACGTGATCAGTGTTAAATTGATATCGTATTTTTAGCATGAAAGTTCTATACTTCTCTGAATTTGGTGGGTGAAACTATAATGGATTATAAAGCAATCTGGTATTTCTATTGTGGATTTAAATCTTTCGATTCTTATGTCTCCTATGAGTCACTAAATATGGAGGTGGGCAAGACGCGTAAAATTGTCTCCAGGGACCACTATTAAAAAATATTTTATGCAAAATGTAACATTACTATAAAGTAAAGGTTTGTATGAAATGGAAAAGACATTGAAATTTAATTATTTTTACATCATTTCGGTTTAAAAATAAATTGCGAGTGAAAATATTTAAAAAATCTGTTAAGCATTTTGTTCAAACGTGTTGCCTTTTAAAGAGACATGAAGACTTGTGACGCGAACTTCAAATTATTGAAAGTTTACTCAAAAGACAAGAAATCGTAGGGCCAAGTGTCTGACAAAACAAGAAGGTGTATGTGATGAAAATTGGCTTCAGAACCTCACATTCAAGCAAAAGAGGGCGAAGCAAGAAATATCCTCGTTTCAGAACTCAATGTAGCGTAGCTGGTGTAGCCTTATTTAGGAATGGACAATCTTTCTCTAGTCATCAGGGAAAATGCTACCATCCCTTATCTATCCATAAATAATAATATATTACATGTTTATTTTATAAGTCACAGCATTTCCATCGTAGTTCACGATATCTTACGAGTGGAGAGATATTTATACTTTAACAAGGCAGGAACGTCTTTGTATGTTTCGTCGGAAATAGAACTTGAAATCTCCTGAGAAAATAACAAGCGTTGTACTAACTAAACAATGGAGGTTGTTATTTTTTAGAAATGATGATATTTTGCAAAAAAGTTTTGCCGAGAACGTTGCAGTATCCGTATGTACTCGTATATTTTTTTTCCATTCTGCCATTTAAAACACGTCCGACGTGCATGTTCGTTACGTTTGACAGTTGAAAAGAATTTAATTTGTGAGTGAATATTTGATTTTGATGAAATCATTGGAAAGCGGACGTTGAAATTAATTTAATGAAGAAAAATGATATCATGTTATAAAATATTTCCGGTTTTGAATCGATAAAATCTTTAGCTCCATAAATACGCTTTGGTTTACCATAAAATTTATTTAAAAAACACAATGGTAACAAATATCAATAGCACGATTAAATAAACAAAACGATTGCGGTTTTAAAGTACTAACCATAAAAAAATAGGTTGTTTTAAAATAAAACACAACAATCATGGAAATAGCTTGTACATGCGCCCGTTTTGATATGAATCGACTTGTTGAATCATTGTGGTGAGATAGTTGAATCACTGTGGTGAGATAATTGATTAAGGAATGGCAGAACCGTGATTAGTGCATCATTCAATGAGAAATAAGTCATCTCATTGATTTGATCTATTCACTTTACTGAGACTATCCTCTTACTCGTCTCCCTTTAATACTTCCAGTCACTTTCATATTTTCCAAACTATCTTCATCTCTTCTGTCTGAAATATAACAGTATTCTCTTCTTGCATATTGTTGATAGCCTTTCTTTGACATGTAAATCCTGAAGGATGGTCATATTGTTGCATTTTGCAGACTATGAGATATGAAATATGGGGTGCCAACACCACATCTTGAAAACATCCAGCACATCGCAATTTTTTTTCTTATGTTTAGGAAAAGTAAATGGATCAAATTAATGATGAAGAGTAAGAAATAGAGGGATTACATCGGCTGTATACATTATTTAGAAACTTCCTCGCATTTGCAAATTTAGCGTACATATTAGATATAGTATCTACGAGGCGTATCCAGAAAGTAAGTGTACTGAGGCTCTCACGACCGGATGGATTTTATTTTCGACATGTTGGCTACACTTCCGTGTAGCATGACCCTTCTCCTCCGCAACGAGACCGGTTCGAGGTCAGTACGTTGAGAAATGTCAACGCGACAACACGTTTTGTGAAAAATGTCAACCCAATCTCCCGCCAAGTGCGAAATTTTGTAAAAAGGCAAGAGTTTTTGAGGCGCTGAAAACTCCATGGAGATGAATTTCTCCGCTCCATCGTTACTGTAGATGAAACTTGGGTTGCACACTACACGCCTGAAACCAAAAGGCAGTCTCAACAGTGGCGTCACACCTCTTCACCCTCCGCCAATAAGTTCAAAACCTCAATTTCAGCCAAGAAAATCATGGCATCCGTGTTTTGGGACTGTGAAGGCATAATTTTAATTGAATATATGCCTCAAGGGGAGACCATCAACTCTGCAAGATACTGTGAGACCCTAAAAAAATTACGGAGGATGATTCAGAACAAGAGGAGAGGCATGCTGACAAAGGGAGTCTGCCTGCTGCATGACAATGCCAGACCACACACGGCCAACGCCACGAAGGAACTGCTCGCCTCGTTTAAATGGGATATCCTGAACCATTCCGCGCATTCCCCTGACCTAGCACCTTCAGATTACTATGTCTTTACCTCCCTGAAGCTGCACATGGGTGGAAAAAGGTTTTCAACCGACGAGGAGCTAAAGGAGGAGGTGGAGAAGTGTACGGAGGGGTTGGCGGGAAACTACTTCGAAGAAGGCATCAAAAAGTTGATACCCCGCTTCACCACTTGCATTGAGAGGAATGGCGACCATGTCGAAAAATAGCTTACATATGTACTACGGTAACCACGTAATTTTTTTGTTTAAATAAAAAAAATTGTAACCTACAAAAATTCAGTACACTTAGTTTCTGGATATGCCTCGTACAAAAAAGCTAAGCTAGAGTATACTATTAACAAAGATAACCTGTATACAAGGTGGCTGATATTTGATATACTGAAGGAGGTAATATGAGGATCATTTCAAGCAAAACAGGATAAAAATTAAACATTAATTCTTTTCCGTATGATGAAATATAAAAAAAAAGCGGAAATACTCTCTCGTTTTGATTATTGGCCCACCTTCAACGAAACGTGTATGAGATAATTCTCTATTGTAGTTCCTAACACAAAAGAGCATCACAAACGAATTTGTTCATATAACGTAATGATTAATATAGAAGCCGAGAAAGCGTGGTTCATTAAAAAAAAACATATCAGTTTACATATTTTTTTACAAGTTTCGTAATGGTTTAGATTTAATATCACATTAAATATCAGTCAACATGCATAGCTGTCAAAAACAAAAAAAAACAAATGACATATTTTAATAAAATAACACCTTAATCAATAGTAAATAAAGTTGAATAAGTTGTTAAAACACAACTAGGACTTTTTTATTTTAATTTAAATGACAATTTTATTAAGAGTCACTTAGAGAGCAAACTCTCCTCAAGAGCTCTCTAATTCGGGACTCGAACTCTCTAATATTTGTAAATTATGTTTACTAAATTTAGCAGCACCTGAAGAAATGATATATGAATGACGATATCAATAATGAATGACCAGTCATACACCCGAAGAAATTATGGGTGAATGAGGATATCAATAATGAATGACAAGTCATACACCCGAGGAAATCATGTATGAATGATGATATCAATGATGATATCAATAATAAATGACAAGACATACATACACCCGAGGAAATCATGTATGAATGAGAATATCAATAATGAATAACAAGTCATATACCGGAGAAAATCATGTTTGAATGAGGATATCAATAATGAATGACAAGTCAAACATGCACCCGAGTAAATCATGTATGAATGATGATATCAATAATGAATGACAAGCTATACACCCAAGGAAATCATCTACAAATGAGGATATTAATAACGAATGACAAGTCACCCGAGAAAATTATGGATGAATGAGGATATCAATAATGAATGACAAGTCGTACACCCGAGGAAATCATGTATGAATGATGATATCAATAATGAATGACAAGTCATACATACACCCGAGAAAATCATGTTTGAATAAGGATATCAATAATGAATGACAAGTCATACACCCGAGGAAATCAAGTATAAATGATGATATCAATAATGAATGACAAGTCATACATACACCCGAGAAAATCATGTTTGAATGAGGATATCAATAATGAATGACAAGTCATACACCCGAGGAAATCATGTATGAATGATGATATCAATAATGAATGACAAGTCATACATACACCCGAGGAAATCATGTATGAATGATGATATCAATAATGAATGACAAGTCATACATACACCCGAGGAAATCATGTATGAATGATGATATCAATAATGAATGACAAGTCATACATACACCCGAGGAAATCATGTATGAATGATGATATCAATAATGAATGACAAGTCATACACCCGAGGAAATCAAGTATAAATGATGATATCAATAATGAATGACAAGTCATACATACACCCGAGAAAATCATGTTTGAATGAGGATATCAATAATGAATGACAAGTCATACACCCGAGGAAATCAAGTATAAATGATGATATCAATAATGAATGACAAGTCATACATACACCCGAGAAAATCATGTTTGAATGAGGATATCAATAATGAATGACAAGTCATACATACACCCGAGGAAATCATGTATGAATGATGATATCAATAATGAATGACAAGTCATACGCCCGAGGAAATCAAGTATAAATGATGATATCAATAATGAATGACAAGTCATACATACACCCGAGAAAATCATGTTTGAATGAGGATATCAATAATGAATGACAAGTCATACACCCGAGGAAATCAAGTATAAATGATGATATCAATAATGAATGACAAGTCATACATACACCCGAGAAAATCATGTTTGAATGAGGATATCAATAATGAATGACAAGTCATACACCCGAGGAAATCATGTATGAATGATGATATCAATAATGAATGACAAGTCATACATACACCCGAGGAAATCATGTATGAATGATGATATCAATAATGAATGACAAGTCATACATACACCCGAGGAAATCATGTATGAATGATGATATCAATAATGAATGACAAGTCATACATACACCCGAGGAAATCATGTATAAATGATGATATCAATAATGAATGACAAGTCATGTATACACCCGAGGAAATCATGTATGAATGATGATATCAATAATGAATGACAAGTCGTACACCCAAGGAAATAATACGAGTATACCTAACAATACATTCGGCAATGCTGCACCAGATTTGATCACATATATCAAGAATATAATGAATCAATAAATGACACAGGTTGTTAAATCATATTGTTATTAGAAATCTTTAGGTAGTTTTAGTAAGCTTCCAAATATGTTCCCCAAAAATATACCTAGAGTGTATATTTTAGTTAAAAAATCTACAAAATAAAACATGAGGAATGCACCTAAATTAAAACATCCGTTTCACCTGCCTTATTTATAAAAATTCCAAGAATAAAAAATTCAATATGAATTCCAGAGAAATTTGGGATCATATGAAACAGCGTTTAAATTCAATGGCTCTCGTAGAAGCTCTGAAATATTAACTGCGTATAAATAAACGAACCATTTTACTGAATACTCTAGGAGAAATTTAATTCAGTATTGTGATAGGATGTGGTGATAAATTAATTGAAATTGAACTATTTATTAAATTAATAGGTTTAATATTTGTGATGTATTATATTATATTTTATTATGGTTTCATGAATATAATTACCAAAAATACCATGACACGATTTGTAAAAATATCGAGTATAATGTGAGTTCGAACTCGAATATTTCGAAACATAGACAACCAATGCCTAGGAACGTGCAAGAATAAATTCCATTGAGATGTGGTGTTGGCATCGGATGTTGAGAATCCCGTGGATCACCAATGATCAAACGCCTCCATATTCGAGAAATTATACGAGTATGTGACAGTATGACTGTCCTCAATATATTCATGGCCTTTTCTGCGGTTATTTGGGCACATTTACTGAAGTTAGTCAGATGATCTGGAGAAATTGATGATCATGGGAAGTTTGATAGGAAAATAAAGTAAAGTGTCAGCAGGATGGAGTAATCAGTAAAAAAGTCGACTAGGGTACGTATGTATTTTATCATGCAAACGGCAAATGATCGAGAAAAGTAGAGACACCTCTTCGCAATATGTACCACCAACATTCCAGAGATCAGGAACCTCAGGAATGAAAAACGATAAGGGTGTATAATAGAGTTTTATGAATCCCGGCATTATTATATTGCACTTTTAATACACCCGTTGAAAATAGAGACTTGTTTGATAACTACTCGAATATTATATGTTGTGAATTAATTTGTAAATACTTTATTGGGCTCAATTGAGTTTTTCTCGGGTAAAATCATAAACTATATTTAAAAAAACTTAAGTTGTTCAAGAAATTTTCCCTATCTCTGAAAGAATGGTGCACTGTGAAGTAAATCAGATGTGAAGTGAACACAATGATATGCACAAGAGAGGTCCTGCATATTTGTCTTTCTGTGAGTGCAAATAAATGTAGACCATGTATCACATCGTACTATACACAGCTACTCACTGTTTACGTTTTCTGGAAACATAAAGTAGCTACACATGGTTTAATTTAACACGTGAAATTATTGCAAATGATTACTTATCTTATTGTAACCCTAAGTGGTTTTCATAAACCGTATCACTAAGCGTAATGTATGTCCTGAGTCAGATGGCTTACATCCGCACTAAAATCTAGTTTGAGAAGTAGTATTTTGGGAGATCTGTTAAGTTAACAAACATAAAGATACCCAGCATGGTATAACGTTAAACTGCGTCCACATAAAGATACCTTGCATGTTATTACATTAAACTGCGTCCACATAAAGATATCATCCATGTTATTACACTAAACTGCGTCCACATAAAGATACTCTGCATGTTATTACATTAAACTGCGTCCACATAAAGATACCGTGCATGTTATTACACTAAACTGCGTCCACATAAAGATACCCTGCATGTTATTACATTAAACTACGTCCACATAAAGATACCGTGCATGTTATTACACTAAACTGCGTTCACATAAAGATACCCTGCATGTTAGTACATTAAACTGCGTTCACATAAAGATACCCTGCATGTTATTACATTAAACTGCGTCCACAAAAAAATTTAATCGAGATAAAGAACAATTTTTAATATTTTAAGCTCATAAAAAAGTGACTTTCAAGTATGATAAACTTTTTTATAAGTGCCGTTCAAGGGTTGCAAGCTCTTAAATTAGTGACTTTAAAGAACTCTCATATAAATAAGTATAGGTTGTTTTCTAGTATGCTTCTGAATAAAATACTGCAAATAAACTCTACATATAAGCGATATTTTTTCGTCTCTTGCAATCAAATAGGTTTATTTTGATATTTCTTATCCTGGTAAGCTATCTTGAGTGTAGTTTTAAAGGCAGTTTCTGTAAATACATGAAGTATATATTTTAAGCCGGAGACAATATCAATGTTGCCAATATATTTGTCTTATCATTTTTACCATAAACTTGCACTATGGTCAAGTAAAGATTGACTTTTGGTATTTCCAGTTTATCCCTTCTCTTTCTGCACGTCATCCTTTACTGTTCATGCAGTCAAACTTAAGAGCCAGTTTCCGGCTCCCGTAAGATTGACTTCCTTCAAAAAGTGACTGAAAAATAGTACATCTCTCTTTAATGACGAAATGTGTTTCTCGTCTTTGTTCTTGTTCGTATATATCTGATGATGAGGTGTAAACCTTGAAATCGGTAAAGTTTGAGGAAACAAACAAACCTTTGCAGTATTAATGCCTTAACCATAAATAAAAATTTAAAAAATCGTCAAAATTCATCAATATCATTGCACTAAATTGAGAATATTTTTTAATTCTTTTCTACCGAGTTTTATGAATCCCGCCTTTGTTATATTGCACTCTTGGCACACCCGTTGAAAATAAAGACTTATTTGATAACTACTCGAATATCATATGCTAAAAAGTAAACTAATTTGATAAATATTTTATCAAGCTTAATTAAATTTTCTCGAGCAAAATAAAAAAACATATTTAAAATAACTTGTTTTTTTAAGTTTCTCCAGAAATTTTCCCTATCTCGGAAGGAATGGTGCACTCTCAATAAGATCAAAGTGAACCCACAATTTACAGATATCTGTAAATTTTTCCCTTACACCCAGTCGACAAACCATTAACATTTTAGTCGTTATGAATCATCAATTTTGGGATCAAACTGGTACGGTACATTTGAATTCACCTTATAAAGGTAAACGGTGTGTACTCCGCCCTGAAATTATGACATGAAAAGATGTGACATTTAAATCTAAAACAAACCACCCCACACCACTGGAAATGTGAAAAAATAACCTTTGCAAATGACACATGATGCTTTTACATGTGTACCGTGTTGCGAAATGATGTGCTGATTCATGGCTGCAAGGGAAATGTTACATCTGTTATTTGATTTATGTTAACAGAGAGAAAAAAATCTTCTTGTCAAATTTATCGGGGATAATTAATTTGAAAAATTCACGTCCCTTTGTTTTGGTTTCGTTAACATTCATTAAAATAGTGTATATTTAAAAAAATGAAAAGTGTTTGGATAGTATCTCTTTCGTTTGAATTTCACCGGTGTTTCGAGTTTGATTCTCAACGGTTCATTAAAAATTGGCATAGTTTTGGAGCTCGATTAAGAAATTGTTATTTTTAAGGGTGCGGAAGTATTATCAACCTGTACGATGACAAAACGCGACATGTAGGTACTTAATTGTTATGATTGATGAGTTACGACGTGTGGTTGTCGTTTTAATTCGTCAATTGTAGTACTTTGAACTGATTTTTTTCTATCAATGAGATGTAATAGGATCCAAGAGAGAAATGAACCCCCATTACTCATATTTTACAACAGGTTTATTAAGATTTTGTGGCAGACCTTGCAAAAGGCTTTACCTTAATTTGGTATACACCGCATCCACTTGTTGTCTTTTTGAAATTGCTATAAATATGTTACTGTCATAAAAAATGTGATTGGAAAATGTTGATCGTTCACTCAGAAAACTGTGTTGTTTGAGTGAAATAATATAACGTATGCTAAACACCTGCTGTGGGAAAATAAGAAAAAGTTCCAGTTTTGGTCATAAAAACTGTTTTGGATATCCCTGATAGAATTTACTGAGCAGGTACAAACTGTTGTCTAAAAGGTCGAATTTATTGGGGAAAATTTATGATGCGATTTTGAAATGTTGACGAGACCCTGAAAAGTGTTACAATGTACTAAAAAAGGTCAACATTTTACGACCAACCGTGGATCTGATGACGATGAAATGCCTTCAAAATCTATGAGAAATATATTGCCAAGCCAAATTAAGTTATATGTTACCCTACTTATTTTCGTTTTCACTTATGAAAAAGCTTTCAACTACATTTAACAGATACTTAAAAAAACATTAAATTTTATTTATTTTATGAAAGTTTTATACCTGTAAATAAGTGAGGGAACATAAAAAAGAACAATTGCAACATTTGTTTATTGTTGCCGCTGCCTTTTTTGTTCCAAGAGATCTTTTTCTATCTAAGAGATTTAATCTGAAAAAAAAAAACATGCGCATCGATATCAGTGTTTTAATTTATTAGACCTATGTCAAGTCGATTGTGACTTATACTGTTGAAACCCATTCACCTAGCCGACAAAAGTAGGCTATGGAGCCTTCTTCTATCACCAAAGATGAGGTCAGAAACTCACGCATTCGCAGATCTGCAACACATCTGATGTTGACAGATGGAGCAGGAACAGAACACATCTGATGTTGAAAGATGAAGCAGGAAGAGATTCGCATGGTCATACTACTCATGGTGATACCATGAGTAGTATGACCATGCGACTAAGATTGGCAGTGGCAAGATCACATACAAAGTGGTACAAGAAATTCTTGCAGGACAACGCATGCCGAGAAGGTCATCTAAAAGGTGGAGACACAGCTGCGGCTCTATCTCCCATGAATGATTTTTGCAATATAACATATCAACGATCCACATCATGAAGTAGAGTAAGAATGTCGTTCTTTTGTTGATTTCGATTTTGAATTTTAAATTATCAATCTATCTCAAATGGATTTAAAAGCTTTCGAGATCTAGAACCTGCTAAATGATGCTTGGCGTGTACCACTATTCTGAACACTAAAAGGAATAGCACGTCTAAAAGAAATAGCCCCAGACACTAAAATCATATTTCTTATCACTATAACATAACTGATTTATCCATTTACTTTACTTGGATGTTATTTTGTTAAAAGGGTCCAGCCTCAACGTTTATGTTATTTAAACTTTCTGAGGTAATTGATGAAACATTTCGTTGTTTTGTTGGACCTTGTACAGAATAGTTAACAATTGTAGGGTAATTGAAGCATAAAACGGTATTGATATTATTGCACATGTGGGGTTGATCCACGTTTTTCGATACAAATAAACAGTAATTTATATGGGACAAATTGACATATGGCAATAAGCTCGGCAGGTCTAACTTTATACAATGAAAGTGTAATATCCGATCTTATGGTTTAGTTGGTAAGACGTTTATCTACCACTCGGGGTTTGTGGGTTTAATTCTCGTTGAAAAAAAATATTTTTTCGTAAATCGTCCTGTTTTTATTTCAGGCCTCTAAAACATTTAAGTTGGTTGGATGAGATTATCACATATCAATTAACCCACCAGGTTGTACTGTCCACAACATAAGTCCAAATCCATACACCTTCTCATACAACCTCATCGATTTCTCTGACATTCTACTTTTCCTTCTTTAAGGATATCATTCACTTGATTCAACCATAATTTCCTTGGCATTCTTCTCATACGCCTTCCACTCAAATCCACGCTGTATATCTGTTTTGCAAGTTTTTCTTCGTTTATTCGTTCTAGATGCCCAAACTATCTCAACGTACACTTATTAATCTTACTTAATACATCAGCCTTAAGTTCGTATTCTGTCATACATTGTCAATTCGTGTATTTTTCTCAATGCACGCGTCTTTACGGCTTCTCTTTGTATTTTTCCACGTTCACGTTTTTACTCTCGTAAACTAAATTTGTCATCAAAACACCTTGTGGACACCTTAACATATTTTGATACTGTCCAATTCGAGTATATGGGTTTTAGTGCCCCATAGACTTTGTTTCCTCATGTTACACTCCGGTAAATATTCCTCTAAACTTTTTCGTATATATTATATCAAATTCCATATAAAATATATTATAATACAAACAATATTTGTTGTATTTTGTCTTACTGTTATTGAAATAAATTGATATTTTGAATTAAATAACATTCACCTTTTTTATTCTGAAACTGTCATGAAAATATAATTATCTCTAGCCTGAAAGAAAGTATTGAATATGAAAATAGTATAGTGTTATCGATATACGTGTTTACACTGGGCTGTGTGATATACTGGGCTGAAACTACTGCCCCAGGAGTGTTCCGCAGCACCCCCATATTACATCTCCATTCATCGTGGTCGGTCTAGAAGAACGTGGGAGCTCATTAAGATTCCAGACCCCTTTGAGCTAGTGCAGAAATAGATGTCTGAATTATTTCTTTGAATTGAGTGCATTCCGGACAGTTTGTTTCCACCACCGCTGTGGGTGGTTTTACAACGTTCACTTGAGTGGCTGAATTTGTAACACTGTGCTCCCTCTAGGTGTCATGAATTTTTATGTGATGGTCCCCTTTTGGTGCCAACTGCACTTTGTGGTATTGTAACATTTTCTCTAGTTGTGGAACTAAAATTTTTGGACGAGAAAGTTAAATTGTATTTTGTTATGTTTCTCTCATGAGATGCAATAGTTTATTGGGTTGTCTGGAAAGTAATTTCGTATTTTTAGATCAAATTTGCACTTAATGTTCATGTCCGGTGGTTTTCTATATTTTATCGTGTTATCTTGTGTTAAAGAATGCTTGTTACTCACAATCAAAGCCTTGATTTGGTCATCATACTATCATGACTACGGTGTTTTTAAATCACATTTAACACACATTATCACTTAACGCATCGTCGTTCTACACTGTATCGGTATATGTCTCCATTTTACTGTGTAACATATTTTCTTTGCAATAATAAAAAGCGTATATTACTAGAAAAAAGTTATTCTATCTTCAAAATGACGCCAATAAAACTGCACAAGCAATTTCGATAAATAGTGGTCAAAAAATGCGCTAAACTTTTTCTAATAATACACGTTCAGTGCGTTTTGAATGACGTCAAAAATGAAAATTTTGTACTAAAAATATCAATGCGAGAAATATGATACCACTTTCCAGAAAATGCATAACATTTTTAGAACATAATTTAAAATTTACTAAAACATATTCATATACACGTATCTCAGTTTTGTGGATATAACTTGTAGCTGGCTTAGACCTACGCTCTTTTATTGCCCACAAGGGACTCGACGAATTGGATGCGCATCCTGTGGAGATATTTGCAGTATTGACCTAATATGAAAGGACGTATAGCGCCGGGCTATGGACTGCCCTAGAAGGAATCATTTGACTGTGTGAAGCCTGGTGGAACATATAGGATGATGCTGATGAAATTACGTACAGTGTAAGTTTTTCAGACTTAAGGTTTTGATCGACTAAAAACTGTTTGATTTATACAAATAATAATATTTTGCAAGAAGGTATCAAATAAAGACCGTAGTTGACACATTATTGTCATTAAAGGTACAATAAAATGTGGGTTTCTTGATCTAAAGTAGCACTAAATGTGATTGTAGGGATCTACACGAATCACAACACATGCTAACGTGTCCGAACATCGGGACTACATGCTCTAGGCAGAACCTTATTGATGCGAATGACAAGGGGATCTCTGTTAGCTCTTACAGGAGACACGTGGCATAGTTGATAATTTGTAGATAACCTGGACACGAAAATTAATGAATGATATGTAACACATTTGAAAAAAAAAATTATGACAATATAATTTTTTTCCAAATAATTTTTTTAAAGTTGTTTAGGGGATGTGTCCTAGAGGGAGAGATGATGATGATTTGTTGATAAATAAAACACGTTTTCGATCGCAATGCGGAAAAAGAGTGATTTATTTGGTAGATGTAGGTATTTATATCATTCTTGAATGTGTGCGGGAATGCGCTCGCGATATGCCGCCGTCTCGTTTCTGCATCCGCATAACAATTAATGTTGTGTGTAGGTATCATTCAAATACGGAACTGGCGCGACAGATGTGGTGCCTTCTCGCTCTGGCATGGAATACGCTCCGCGCCCGGCAATGAGTTGAATGACCGGCGTGTGGACATTGCACTTGTTTGTTTTGGATTGTCAAGGAATGCCAAGGTCGGATCGCTGGTCATTGACCGAGTGTGCGACCGCCACACTTGCTTTACTGATGATATTTTAACTACGTTTTTTGTATTGTATTACACTTAAGTTTATGGACATGAAATAATATCTTCCTACCAACCAGAAAGGTGTTAACGAAACCAGAGAGACACCTTTTTATAATGATCTGGTAAAGACGGGAGTCAAATCCGTAACCTCTGAGTCAGAGACAGACTTCTAACTAAATATGCCGGGGAAGTCATTATTACCCTTATATTTAACCCACTGCTGAAGGAGGTCATCCCTAATTCTTTTTCACTTTTATGGCTCTCAGCTTTGTACATAGTGCATGTGGGCGAGATCCAAACAGTTTTATCATACAAAGTATTGGCTTACCTCCGCGTGCTGCCATCTCGAGAGTTATTGGAAGCAACCCAATGATTAGGTCTTAACACTAAGTGCTTTGATTCCAACCCATAAGGTTTACTTGGTGGAATATTAGAAAGGTTGTAATATAATATAATTATTGATGTTCTGTCATAATTATTTCTTATATTATTGAATTTTATCGGTAGTTGGAAATTATGGAGAGTAAAATAATTTAAATATGAATATTTGTGAATAATTACGAATATAAAAGCCGGAAGATTTTTGTTTTATGAAAGCAAAAGATTTAATTAAATAAATATTCATTTTAAAATCCTTTATTTTTAATCAAATGTAGGTGTGTATTTTTACATATTATTTCTTTTAAATCTAATAGTAATAGAAAAATAATGTGTAATATTTTTGAGTGGCGGGATGCCTATCGATGAGACATGACAATGTTTTTCCTGAAGCTTTTTTTCGTGACGGGTGGTCGATTTTTTTTGCAGAGGCGCACCGTCTGTGTCTTCTCACTGGACCGTATTATTGTTGAGGCAGGAAAAGGTTATCTGGTGTGATGGACAAGGATTTTTTGAATTGTAGTGAAGAGGTTGTTTTTTCCGCCGAGAGGGCTTGCCGCCAGTCGACAAAAAGAAATTAACTCTCTGTAATGGGAAAATGTACAAACCTAGACAATACGGATTATATTTCTGTGTAATAAATTATTATTAAAAATTATACGTTATATTTTCAACATTAAATACTACAATTTTGTTATAGCTTCCAATAATGTCAAATTAAAAATGAAACAAAATCTTCCCTTCCCTTTATAGACCTTTATATTTATTTCACGCAAAGAAAATATAAAATGGAATATTTTTTTATTTTCATACGCTTTAATTTTTATTTAACACGTTCAATGCTAACAACGCGCCTAGTGCGTTCTTCTTCGCAACCGTCGTGTGCTAACAACGCGCCTGGCGCGTTTTCGTATGCAAACCAAAGGTACTATTACCGCTCCTAGTGTGTGGAAATTGTATACACATACTTAATTCGTAGCAATGCATGGATATTTAGTTTATTAGTATAATCAACACCGAATTAAATCGCACGTAATTTTACATTTTTTTTTAATTTTTAAATTTTAATAATTAGTCAGCCACACGTGAATTACCTTAATAATTTGATCGCATTGAATGTGTTAAGCGAAGATAAGAAATTGTTTATATAATTTCATGTAAACGAATGGCAATGAAAAAATGGTACATAAAAAAAGGTAATATTTAAACTTTTTAATAACTTTCTTAATGGTTCAGTACTTTTATTACTTTGAATAAATGTCAAAAGTCGTTTAACTGCATTAAAAATGAAACAAAAACTTCCCCTTCCTTAAGTAGCCCTATATACTTATTTCCTGAAAGGAAAAGGTTGAATTTAATAAATGTTTATTTTCATAGGCTTCTATCTTTATTTGAGTGAAGATAGAATCTTGTATATACATATATTTATTGTTTCTTTTGAACGAATGACAATGAAAAAATGATATACAATATTTTCAATAACATTCTTAATGGTTCAAAGCTTTTTTTCTTCGAATAAATGTCAAAAGTCGTGTAACTGAATTAAAAATAAAACAACACATTCCTTTCTCTTTATAGTCCTGTACATAACGTCGTGATTTTTTCATCTTTAACATGGCAGGGCTTTCCCATGTAAAGCAGAATACAATATGTCTGCCTTGTAAATAATACATAACTCCTGTTAACTTGATAGATCCGGGTATTGTTGGAGTTCAACGTCAAAATTCAAGAAATGTTTATTTTGTCTGATATTCTAAATAAACTGAACAAAGAGATTCAGTAAACTTTTGATGCAAAAAAATCTATGTCTTTCATGTTTCAACTATAGAATTGTGTTTTTATTTGTAATGTTTTTTTTTTTCGGAAATAAATGTTTGAACATGTTTTAAATTTTAATATTAACTTACTGAAGACGACTTGGATTTGAGAAAGTCGATAGTATAAAATATTTAAGAATTGCCGGAGTGTAGCGATAGGGTTTTTTTTCTTGAATCTTAGAAAAGACTTTTGTTAAGCTTTGTTGTGTCATGTTTATAAATTTTTCATAAAATAAATAAAACACTTTTTTTTTATTTTGTATACACCATTGTTTTATATGAATTAACTACCGGTTTCAACGATCTCCGCGTTCCTCGTCAGGTGAAGTTGAACTAAATTAGGTCTAAAATACATATTTTATAGTTTTACTAATAAGGGGAGCGGAATAGGTAGGCGTCAAAAGGATGGCTTATGAAAGGGAAACATATTTATGTTAGCAGAGAACTATTATTGAAATAAACCTGATTGTTTCTAAGTTCATTATATTCATATTCCTCTGATAAATACATTTCTTGTTCAAAAGTCATCCTTTTGACGCATACCTACTCCCCTCCCCTTATTAGCCACTTCCCCTCTCCTGTATCTATTAAAGCGTCTTTCAAATTGAGCGCTTTTTTAATTCTTGGATAAAACACAGATGACGTCGCGAGCTTGCCTGGGTCTTGTGACATTTGAGAAGTGTAATGTATGATATTTATGAAAATGGATTCGTATACAATACAACAACACGTTCAAATTGTTGAATTATTTTATGTATTGTACTCTCCGGAAACGGTGATGTTGATTGGCCACCAATATCATGTGATCTGACACCGTTGGACTATTTTCTCCGGAGTTACGTGAAAACCCATGTCTATAGAAATGACCCCCGATCAACTCCTGAGCTGAATGACAAAATTATTCACTTTATTGGGGAGTTAGAACAGCAATTATGCCAAAATGTCATCGAAAATTTGACAAAAGAGTGAATATCTGTGGAGATGCAAGAGGTGGACATTTGGCGGATATTACTTTATGTGTTTAAATGTCATATATTATATTATACTTCAATTTCAAATAAAAAGAATTTAAAAAATTTAAATTAAACAAAAACCGCTCAATTCGAAAGAACCTTTATAATTAGAATTAATGTATTGTATTTTAAACATAATTTAATTCTGCTTCACATGATGAGGAAGACGGAGGTTCTTGAAACCTTGTAGTTAACTCAAATAAAACAATAGTGAATACAAAATTTAAAAAATTGTGTTTGATTTATTTTATCAAAAAAATATTGGAAAGAAAGTCAATGGGGCACTAATACATACATACTCGAACCGTTCAAAATCTGTTAAGATGATAGTGTATATATATGCATTCTCGTATCAACTTTGATATATGGAAGAGAAACGTAACTGAAAGGAGCCGAATAAATATTGTACAAATGCTTTACTGAGGAGAATATATGTGGTGACAACGTACTTATAATAATACACATTATTTATAGAGCGTCGTCTCTGTGGCACGATGCGCTAACCCCATTGTGACTACGATACCGGACTGTTAGCGCAACGTACGACAGATATGACGCTCTACAAACGATGTATATTACTTACTGTCGGGTACTGTACGATGTTATACGGAATTAAGTGATTAGGATTCAATATTATTAATACTTTACTATTAAGTAAGGTCAAGAAGATAACTCCGAGATTGTTTGGTCACGTAAAAAGAATAAATGAAGAAAGACTAACAAAACCTGTATACGGTGCGAATGTGAGTAGAAGGTGTAGTAGAGAAAGATCAATGAAAGTATTATTCGATGAAGTGAATGATATATCAACAGTTGTTTTTTTAATTCAGAGAAATGGAGGAAGTTGTATGAGAAAGTGTATGGTAGAAGAGGCAAAAGATGCGTGTCGTGATAGGAACGTCTGGCGCTCTCTCCTGTCTCCCTGCTTAAATAGGGAAACGTTAGTATGGATGTATGTCTATACTCTTGATTGGAATTTAAATAGACTACCGAATTTAGAGCTTAAAAATAGCATAAATGGCAGAGATAAAAACAAATCATGTCAAAATACAATCAAATTGGTTTTTTATGACAATTATATCACCATATTTAAATTAAGAATCACTAGCTGAAAAGTCCTTCCAAGGATCTACGAAAACAATGACTTAAATAAACTAAATCCGTTTTCATTGTTGCACTTAATTGTATTCCACCCCATCACACCATGTCCCTTACGAGGTAGATATAGAAGACCGAGCGCCAAATATTCCGATCCTTGCAGACATCCATCGCCTCTACGACGTCCATAGTTTGCCTCATATAACGCCTCTTCACATTTTTCACTTTACCTTCTTAAAAAAAAAGGTAACATACTCCTTCTATGCAACTTTTGGACATCCCATTTTCCTTCGTCTTCTTCGTTCAGCCATGTACGTTCTATCCTTACACATGCTTTTCTCATCCTTATTTTTCCTTTCTGTGACATTTCAAACTTTATCTTACAATCTGGTACTCCCATTTCAATACCTCAATGTTTTAAGTAAGACTTTTTAATTAAGCGGAGGATATTTTTTAAGTAAGACTCTTTAATTAAATAAAGTTTCTCATACATCAAGCTAATGAAACGTCATCCGTTCAAGAAAATATAGCTCTCCACCTTCCATGATATCGAGTCACCAGCTTTCAGTCTTTGATTCCCGTACTGCCCTTATTACGTTTCATGTGTCCACTGGCCCTTCACTTATCCATAACTTTCTCACATAGGACACATTTTTGGAGTCTGTAATCGCCCATGCGTATCAAATGCTCGGTCCACCTTAATTTCACCTATACAACCATATCCCCCATACATTTACGGTTGAAGCATTACAAAAACCGAGACATTTGTGTCATGATAACTTCAGTGGATCTGAAGGATACGGCAAAAAAAACGCATGTGGAATATTTCCAGATTCCGAATGTGTCTCCTATATGAAACCCATGGATGCGTGTGGTTACTATGAACGTCATCCTTAAATATAATATTTCATGATAATCAAACATACATTTTCTTCAAAAGAAACTTTATCATACATATTTTTTACATTTATCAAATCAAGATATTCCGTACCCACCATTTTTTTCTTTCAAATGTTTCATATCCTTTGAATTTGGTTTTTATTAGAAGGCTGCATAACATCTAAAAGAAACAAAAGCGAGATGTCTGTTTGGAATATCTCTCTCTCCCTCTCTCATTTTTTCCGGTTCAAAGTCATCTTCCAATCTTTTTTTCCACATACATACATGAAAGATGGAATTTTCATATGCTGGAATATAAGAGCAAGTATCAATAATAAAATATTTTTTCTCATATCCTGAGATAAATTTTTTATTTTTGATGGAAATGTATATTTTTGGACTTGTATCTCTCTTTAATATTTTTTTAACGTTTTTTATAAAACATTTCATTTTTCTGTTTGTCAAATGTGATGTTGTTCGTAACAGATTATAACAATATGAAAAAATAAATATTGGAGGAAAAGGTTTTTTTTAAATGTATAGAGAATAAATGGGTTTGATATGAAATTAAATTATATACGTTATTTCCATATTTTAGTAAGTTTATATTTTTTTCCGTGTAAGAAATACTCCATGTGGGTTGATTTCGAATAAATTCATAACTTTGCATTATACTTTCGTTGTATACAGTACAACCTGAAGGGCGTTTTGCCATATCTCTTTTAAGCAACCAAAAAAACGTCAAAGAGACCTCAAGTTAAAACCATTATCGATTCCATTTTTTTTATGATTCGACGGGAATCGAATTACAAACCTTGAGTTGAAAGATAGGCGGTTTATCAATGATATCACAGAGTACATAATTGAAGCAATTATACACCTTCTCTGTACTGCAATTTAAAAAGTATTCTGCACTGGTAACAATGTGTAATAAATAACATTTATTTTCATTCTCCACGTCAAAATGTCTCAAAATGGACGTATTCCAAGATGTTGCGTGGAAATTCCAAAACCAAAACATGAGCGACAGATAGCTTCATCCAGCACATCAGTTCTAATTTTTTAATCCTTATAATTTACAAAACTATAAGTAAATTATAATTTATATTGAAATTAAATCATAATAGTTGTATGAAGTGTGATGCAGACCAGGCAAAGGATGTGTGTCAAGATAGGGAAATCTGTTGCTCTGTCCTTTCTGCCTAAGGAACTTGAGGGGTATTACGAAGAATACATATAAATTTTGGTTTAAAAAACAGGTAGCTTTAAAGCTACCTAGTCAGGGAGATGGCATGATGATACGAATGTATTTAGTTCCTCGTTCATTTTTTTATATTGTATTACACTTTCATTGTATACAGTGCAACCTGGCGATTTTATAACCATGTGGCAATCTCTTTCAACTTACTAAAAATCAGAATGGAATCCCTTTAATAGTCTGAATACCAACAATGATTGAGCCTGCAACGCTCTAGACAAAAAAAAATGCCACGGAAGTTCTTAATATGGATGTGTTAAATAAAACCATTCGAATTTATTCATATGTTTTATAATAATATAATATTTCCATATTGGTGATGCAAACATGTTAAACAGAGTATGCGCCTGGCAATATTACATTATTTTGTATTTTATTACACTTTTATTATATACAGTTTAATCAGAATGGTTCATCGCTATGTGTTAAACTTTCCAACCAACCAGAAAGATATTTTTTTTAAGAAAATTTGTACCAATAGGAATCAAACCTGTATCATCTGTGCTAGGAGACAAGCGTCTTATCAACTAAGGCGAGAATGTTGTATTCGATTTTATTAATTGAACCTTTAAAATTTCTACTTCTGAAGCAGGTTGTTCGTCGTTGTATTGATGGCTCTTATTTTGTATAGTAACCTTCAACATAGATGAATTTGTGATTCGGACATTGAAGAACATGATCGGGACACAAAATTGTACTCGGTCACAGTAATCTAGGAAAAAAGCGTGGTTCGTCATTGCATCTATTTCGTCATTGCCTATATACTGTAGTGGATGAATGTATCATGCACCTCTCTATGCTGCGTTGTGTTATCTAGAGCGTTAGTCTCATTCGTGCCGAATTAGTCCATGTTTTGCATCCATCTATATCCTCAGTGAGATACAGGCAAAAGCCTAGTTTACTGAGGATACGACAAATGAAAGGCAACAGACCCAGATCCATTAAAATTGTATGTCCAAATTAAATTACATATTAATTGTGTTTTCGCAAATTATGGATATTTCTTGTCATGGGTAATAATAAATAAATAAAAAAAAATGTAAGTGCTGGTAAGATGCATTGGTTAAATATCTTCTGTTTGAGATAGATTGGGAGATTGCTCTTGAAAATGAAGTTCATTCGTCCAAATGAACTACAATCTAGTTTTGCCCTTCTGTTTATTTCATGGCGAGTATAATCTTCAAATGAAATAATTTGCCCTTAGTAAATATATTGTTGGACTTGTTCCAGCTGCGTTCCATCCACCTGTATCAATTCGACATCAGCAAAGTGATCAGCCCTTTCGTGTACTCTTAGATATATTTAATGTTCAATCACGGATTCGCACACACTCCCGCAGTGTCGACACACTTTTTCAGGCGACATTTGACGACTTAGTGCTAGGTGCTCTTTTCGCTTTATGTGTTTTTCCTTTCACGGTCGTGTTTCTCAGTCTCTGAAGTGCCATACTCTTACTACGGTGGGTTTTTATTAGTCACGTTCCTGTACAGCAGCAATACAACTCAGAAATTGTATACAACACATTTTGAAATTGAACTTGACCGACATATTGCCTCTTTTTTGAGCCACCCTGGTCTTTTAAATTTTACTAAGTTCCTAGAAGTGTACCTGCTTGACAATTCAGGATTCTGGCACTATGTTCTGCCCATAGAAGTTGCTGTTTTATTATTATGGTTTCTGTGCTTGTTATCTTAGTTTCATCAAGAAAGTTTAAATTTGTACGTTTGACTCCATTTTAAATTTAGTACTAGGCGTAGGCGTCTCTAATAAAACTTTTCAAACATTAAGTAGGGGTTTCTATAAATACTTCAGATTTAACATCAATCCAGCAGAGATAACAAACAACCGCAATGTATACTTTTAATCATGTTGCTTTACGTAAGTCACTGTTGTCAAGCATTGCACATACTGACAGCACAACCATACGTAAGAAGTTAATATTACTTGTATAAGTACTACGCGTGTACAAGTATTGATACCAGACTTATATTCTGTTTTAATTTTTTAGGTAGCGCAGGTATTGAACCCAAAATCCTCGGTGAGAAATCAATTGTTTATCAATCAGGTCATAGAAATTGATGAAATAAGTAGGTTCTAAATTAATCTGAGAAGAAAACATGGGTTGACAATGTACGACAAAAAACGGAATGAAGTGATTTAAGATAAATGTAAACTTAAGGTTGATATACACGTATAAGATAAAATGAAGATCACTCTGAAATGAGTGTGGCTTGTACAAATGATGAATAAAGAAATACTTACAAAATATATATACAATGCAATGTGAGTGGAAAGCGTGCTAGAGGAAGGCTAACAAAAGTATGATTGAATCAAGTGAATTGTAATATATTTAATAAAATGTAAAAAGAAAGAAATCGTAGGAGTAACATGATAATGTGTAGATGTAGAAAAGGCGAAAGATGTGCTTCGTAATAGGAAATCTAACGCTCTGTTCTATCTGCTTACGCTGACAGGTAAACGACACCATAGTATGCATGTATACAGTGTATATGATAACCAAACTAGGACTCTTTTCAAATATTTATAACCATGTCGTTAACATGTTACTAAAATACGCATTTATATCACAGAATCGTTAAAAAAGCGTACATTTTAAACGACCGTACACCATAATTACATTTCCGAAGAGCCAAAGCGCAGTGAGTATGTTAAGTGTCCATAAAATATGAAATATTTTTCCGATGATTAATCGTTCCAAACATTAATTTCCAATCGTGTTTGTAATCAATCAAAATCTGCTACAGTTAACTCAACATAGGGCCCCGTTAAGGAAATCACCGCCTTTGCGCGGAAACAAAAAAAAACACTGTAATAAAAACATGATTTGTTATAACAAGTAATGCCATCACCTGCGGTATCTAAATCCCCACATTCCAAAGACAAATATGTTGAGTTCGAGATATTAATATCTATGGTACTTTAAATAAAAAAAACTTTACTGTTAATTGCGAGTTATATCAGTCCCTTTACAGATAAATCTTTGCCTTTGGGATCAGGTAATGCTGGAATAAATAGCCTTCGCTTTTGAAGGAACAAGAAAATGGCTGTTCCTTTTGAAATGCCCTAAAATACCGCTTTCGAGTCATTTACGTATTCAAGAATACTTGATCATCGTTAGCTTTTTCTCTTTTTACTGTTATTGTATGTCTATTATTTTATTTTCCTGTTTTATAAAAAAAATGAAATCATATTTTTTTCGCAGGCAAGAAATCTGAGCTTGTACGTAAAATCGTATATATGTTTATGTTTAACAAGTTCGTACATATATATTGTATAAACAATAAAGTTGATGTGTTCAAAAAAGTGTGTTGAAAAATCAGCAAATAATTTTATCCTATTGGTAGGGATTTATCTCGATAGTGAGGATGCTATGAGACCCGAATTTTTTAAAGCTTATCACTTTCAAATGTATACTTGCCCAGTCGTTCTTTCATAATTCATTCTCTCCGCATGTCTTAATTATCTTAAAATTTCTCTCTTCATCGAACTTAAAATATCGATTTTATCCATGCACTCATGACTGATGCCTTCGTTTTGCATTCGGTCGTAAATTGACACTCGACATAATTTTTTTAGTGCACGTATCTCCTAGCATTAACTTCACATTAACTTTTCTCCTTCCAAGTTCAAGTTTCCCTTCCATATGTCAAGGCTAGAGTGGTTATTTAATTTTACATTTAGTGATTCTTTCACCTTGTTCTCTATCTTTGCCATTCTTTTAATGTCCCTTCCAACTTATCCATCACACGGTAACATACTACTCAGATAATAGAACTCTGCTTCAGTTTTGCTGAGTTAACATGTACATTGCACACACGTTTTAAACCACGCCTCTCTTTAAAACCCTAATATTTGTCTTCGCAACATTAATTATTAAATCTTTTACGAGCCATCTCTTGTACACATTAATTATAATATCTCTAAAACCAACCATAACACCAGTATACAGAAGTCCACATACATTAATTTTACTCATCCTTATATTTCTACCATAATCTTTTAAACCGCGAACGCATAAATCTATATAACAATTAAATTTAAACCCACGAGTAAATATAATCTAGTAAAAATTAAGTAAAATAAATAAAAATCTATAAATTTAACCCTTTTATTGCAAATACAATCTGGCGGCTTATTGCCAGGCAGCAATCACTTCCAACCAACCAGACAAAAGTAAATGAAGCTAGTTGCATGGTCGCAAAAAACATTCAAATGACTATCCATCCCCACGAAATCCATGAACACATACGTGAGTCAACAAACCCCACAAAGACGGACAATTCACCCGAACATTATTTTTCATATAAAATGAGATATCATCAATCAAAAGAAAAGGAAGGGACGGTGGAGAGGAATGAAAAAAAAAACAGGAATAAAACACGTTATATTACTGACTAGGAGTTTTTTCAGTCGCTTCTTAAAGCATACCAAGGATGGAGCGAGTTTAGCATTGGTTTGTAACTGATTCGAGAGTCTCACTGCATGGACAGTAAATGACGACGTAAAGAAAGAAGAGCAGTGAACCGGAAAGGCCAATAAACAATCTGTGTTTGAGCGTAGCGCTAGTCCATGATCGAAAAGACGTTGAAAATTTTCGGCAACATAAGAGGGGATGGCGGGACAGTTAAGGATTAAATTATACAATAGAAACAATATGTGAATTTGGGGTCTTTTTCTAACATTTAACTAGTTCAATGCCTTCTGGTATGAAGTTATATGATCATACTTTCGTAGGTTAAAAATAAATCTTAGACAAACATTTTGAAGACGTTCTAAATCTATGTACTCGTATATTCGTGAAGTACACTAAATAATTCAACTTATATGTTTAAAATATAATATTCATATTATAAATAGTTCGAGTTTTTATCTTTGCAAATATTTTGACATGAAATGCCCATGTATCAAATATCGGCCGCCCTCAGACACCGTACTTATTGAATACAATATAGCGACGGTCCCCGCTCCATACAGGACTTCGTATTGAAGGAGGCAACTGGTGGCAAAATGGGGGTGGGACTTTATTGTTTAGTAATTGCCTACAATTTCTACAAACAGTAGAATTTCATTGGTTAATCTTTAACTTGAATTAAATATTTAAAGTTTTCCTTTGACCTAAGGTCACGTTCGTTTAAAATGTATTATACCTATATTGAATACGATCATAACTAATTACTTGTTACCGCGTGGTTAAAAGCGTACGATAGGGAGTCATCAACGTGATCTGCATCTACGTGGTGAGCTACAATAATTTGTATGAGCCCTGGTCCCATTGGCAAGTGACTATAGTTTGTGACGTAACAACTCCCGACGAAGTTTGTCAGATGCGTTAGTTCACATAACCGTATATGATTCTGACCATACAAACTTACTTCAGCGGTTTTTGTTTTTAAATTATTTGCCACATTTTTTACCGATTTAACTAAATACAGTTTGTCAGCCATCATAAATGAAATTGATAACAGCAAAATAGTCACTAATATTATAGCTGATAAAATATTTTGATCTTTGATGTATTTTGCAACTGTATGGTATGCGTTAAACGTGTTTTGAGAAATGTTGACTGAAGTAATTTTAAATGAATATATGAATGGTTGAATTAAAATAGGCACTAAGTACCAAAAAAAAACTAAGTATGCAGTTTCGTTCTATATGTCATATATAATGAAACTGCATACTTAGTTTTTTTGTTTTTTTTGGTACTTAGTGCCTATTTTAATTCAACCATTCATATATTGATCGGTTCATTTCCTTCTTTTAAATGTAACAAAAATGTTGTAATAATTCAACTCGCTCAATACTGGAGTTATTTTCATACATGAATAATTCAACAGATGCCAATACAATATGTTACAACTGTATAATGACGCCGACAAAACACGATTCTAAATGTATAAATGGCACTTTTAAACGCACACCAAGAGAGATAAAGATTGAAACCTCTTTAAAGAAAATTGAACACTCAGCAACCCAAAAATATATTAGAAGGCATTTATATAAAAAAGTTCAGAATGGTATCTTTTGATCATCGTCCAAAATCAGATCGAAAATAATCTCCGAGTAAACTTCTAAAAGGTAACAACAAGCATCTTTTTAAATTAATTTATTATTCAGATGTCTAAAATGAATTAATATAATTTATTATTAAGATGTCTAGTATGACTTATTATTTTTCCAAAGTAATAATTCATTTTAGACATCTGAATAATAAATTCAAAACTAGATTTTGTTATTCTGGAGAAGATACTCTTGGTAAAATCTTGATGCCTTAACTGACGCGAAGAATAAAAAAAATGTTAGCTTAACTGACATGTGAGCTAACCGAACTTAATGCGGAACTCTTGAAAAGGGATACAAATAAATTCTTGAAACCATTCAAGTTTTTTGGCAACACTCTTTCTCTTGAATTTAACATTTCGCTTTATTCGATTATTTCTGTTCTACAAAATTGTTTTTTTTTTTTTAAAGAGCTTAATCCTTTATCCGGAGTTTTTTATATGCCATATTTAGAATGAAATATGTAAAATTTTTGAGCTTTTAATGTCACCTCATTTAATTTTTATTTCAAGCTGTAACATCTGGTAAACTTAATTTGGAAACTTAACTTCAAATTATGGTATACTCGGATAGAGAGTATTTCTATTGAAAATATTGAAAGGATGTCTGACGTATTTTGAAAATGATTTTTATCGATATAAGATTTTTTTCATTATTCTGCTTGGATGTTTTTATGGTTATTGAAAAAACCTTTAAATTTTTAATGCAATCAGTTTTTTTAAACTATTTGTTAGTATGAATGTTCACAAAATATAATATTTTTTTAGATGTATTGCTCATTTTTTCCTCGATATATTTCTTTACTTTTAGGAAAAGCGTGTCTTTTAGGAACAACATAGTTCAGATCACACACGAATACATTAAATTACTTATGTATAGTATAACTCTCAAATCTTCTTCCTGGCACTATCACAACTCATTACCTAGGTAGGTTGTTGGGGTCGGCTCTTCTCGTTCTCAGACTGTATATTCTTCGGTTCTGGATGTCGCTTTCATCTAGGCCGTTTCTCTGCAGGATTTTGGAGCATTGAATCATCCAAGAGTTCTTTGGTCTTCCTCTGGACGGCTGTCAAGGAAAATCCACAGACATTGCCGGTTATAGTACAGCTCTCAAATAAAAATAATTAAACACAGTAAAATAAAAACGAAGAAAATTATATTACAAAATGATAAAAAAATACAAAGTTAGTTAAATTGCAAAATATAAATAAGATAAATGGAAAAAAAACAATCGTCTAGTCATGAATTTATACTGAACCAGTCTAAGGAGAAATTTCCTGAATTAAAAAAATATATTAAAAATATTTAGCACACCACGGAGGTTCCTAAATGTAGCATTCTCACAATTTATGAATAACAACGTACAATAATTGTCGTTAGCAAAATGCTGTTGACATGGTTAGGAATTGTTATAAATTTGTTTGTCAACTTTCTGTCAACTTTTTTTTCAATTAAATATAAAATATATTTATCAATGTGGTCACTCAGTTTTTCTGAATACTCGTATTTTTTGCTTTATCTTTTCCCGAATAGGTCATTATTTGTAACATAAAAGGCGTAATAAAAAGAACGAGAACGATTTTTGAATTTCGAAGGCTGCTTGTTATTGAATTAACACACCATTTATCTTCATGTTGGCGATATTGTCTGTGATTTACATTTCAATTTTCGGCCATATTGGATGAACAGTTTGTGTTTGACAGGTAAGTATTTCTAACGCATTTTGGCACGTTCGCAATTTTTTCATTTAAAAAATGACTCGACAAAGAATTTGAGTTAAATTTGGTGTTAAAAATGGAATAAAGTGCAGTGAAGTGATGCGAATGCTGAAGAAAGCTTTGGCGAAGAAGCTATGTCAAACTAAAAGTTTAAGAATAATATGTTACAAACGTTCTCAAGATAGCCGTGAAGATATTTAAGATGATGAGAGTGATGGGCGTCCTTGCACATCAACCAGCGATGAAAATGTGCATTAAAAATAAGGATGTGTTTATTAATCGAGGTAAGTTGATGTATAATACGGTTCATGGAAAGCATTTTTTAGTAATAATTTGGGCTTGAAACGAGTGGCTGCCAAATTTGTTCAATAATTGTTGAAATTTTAACAAAAACAGCATCGCAAAAACATGGCTGAAATCCAAATAACCCAGAATGACTGGACGGCGTCATAGCAGGTGACAAAACGTAGGTCAATGACATCTAAACAATGGCTTAATTGTTCTAATAGAAGATTCCTGAAAAGCCGAGACCGAAAGAAGCACCCCAAGTTCGATCCAATATCAATGTTCTCCTTGCTGTTTTCATCGATAACTTGTTTGATAATTCATAACGGACTATTGTCCATTATTAATTCTTACCGTCAGGCCGTAGGTCAAAAAGGAGCATTATCTTGAAGTTTTATACTGTTTGCGTGAAGCGACCCAAAGAAACCGATCATAATTGTGGCAAACTGTACTTCGATTTTGCACCACGATAATGCGACAGCTTACATTTCTCTACAGATTCGTAATTTTTTTACCAAATACAACACCGTCGGGATGCCGCAGCCACCTTTTTCATTAGATATGCCCCTCTGCGATTTTCTCTTGTACCAGAAGATGAAGAGAACATTGAAAGGGGAACGTTTTGTGACCATAAAAGAGATTAAGACATAATCGTGAGGTAAAATATTTTGGCTATGCAAAAAGTGCGTTCCACAAATGTTTTTCAGATTTGAAAAAATGTTGACAAAAGTTTATTTTATCATCTCCTATTTTGAAGGGGACAATATTAATATTAACGATTAAATTAATATATTTAGACAAAAACCAAAATTCTCGTTCTTTTATAATAACAGCATATACTCGTATATCAAATTTGAAAAAAAAACAACATTGAATTAGTAGACAGTTTTTTCTTGAGAAGATATTATTTTGTCTTAAATATATTTATTGAAATTGTATTTAAGTCATTAATTAACTTATAATAAATATTTCATTATCATGAGTAAAAGGTACGAGTATATCGTTAAAAATGTCTTAATCCAACAATGCTTATCCTTGTTGAGTAAATAAAGAATCGTGAAATTTGTTTTATATCTTAAGATCACTTTACTTTTCTTAAGAAGAAAAAAGGTAGGATATGAAGAAACTGAAAAGGGATAAGATAAATAAAAATAGGCAGATAATCCTTATCTCGTCTTTATTTAATTCATTTGATTTTCTTAATACAACATTTCAATTAGCGATTATGAATGATTTTATTTCTTTTTTCGTATCCCATATCTGCCCTACCGATTTTTTTAGCAGAGCTGGCGCTCCTTTTTGTGCAATGTTTGCTAAGCACACTAACAATTAATTCAACGGGCATCGATATTCTTGTAATGAATTTTATATTCTATATAATTTTCTTTTAAAATATTTTAAATAGTAATTTTTTCAATGCTAATGACCTTAATAATAGTTTTTGTTAAATATTTTTATTCCGTCCAAGAAAATCAGTAAATTACAAGTGTGTGGATTTGCTTTGTTATGGTATTGTGCTTATCTTATACAAGTTTTTTTCTATTGTATAACACTGTTTAAATGTCATTGTTATTATTTTCAATGCTATTTCTTTAAAAATGTGATTTGACCATTGTAATAACGAAACAAAATAAATCAGAAATAAAGTCTTACGATATATAATTGGTAAAACACTCAGAGACAGGAAAGCAGAGAATACATTATTGGCGTATCCATGTTCAAATTATGAATGAAACTTGGATTTCCTGAATCATTTTTCTAATTGCCATATATGAATCTGATCATAAGTCCCTCAAAAAGATTGAGAAACAGCTGGTAGTCCACGTTCCAGGAATATTGTAAGAAATATATCAAGAATCTATTGCAAGAAGAAAAAGAAAATATTTTTGATTTTTGATCTAGAAATAACAATGAACTGGAAAAATAACGCTGTAATTTTTCTTGCATATTTCCAGGCGTGAGTTAAATAACCTGAAGAAATTATATATAACGAATGACTCTTTTTACTCATTGAATGAATGACTCTTTTTTCAGAGCATTTCTGAATCGGAGAGTGTTGTACACCGAGAAAGATGGCGGGAATTTTAATATCCGTATATAATGTATTGAAAGGCTTAATTCTTACTGTTTATACATCATAAGCCCATTAGAGTGCAAATATTAAATTATTTGTCCTTTATATTAGGTCCTTACATATGAAATTGGCGTTTTGCCGTACTGGCAACTTTGATCTCAAATATCTTCTCTTTGGTTAAGAATTTCAAATTCAAATTTATACAGCTATTTACTCAAGTATTTGTGTTTCGAAAAATAAAATAAATTTTTTTTTCCTCAATTGTTTTTTTTCTTTGCGTCACTCAGTTTACAAAATGGAAAACTTGAAATATCGCGTTATTTACGAGTACGAGTTCCACCGTGGCACCAGTGCTGCAGAAACGGCTCGAAGGATTAATTATGTGTATGGCGACGGTGCCGCAAAAGAAAACACAGTGCGTTTATGGTTCCAACGTTTTCGTTCTGGAAATTTCGACCTGCAGAAAAAGCCCCGTGGACGGCCGGAGACCAAAGTTGATAATGAAGAATTGAAGGCTATTGTGGAAGCGGATCCATCGCAAACCATGTCCGAGTTAGCTGCAGGCTGCGGTGTTAGTGATAAAACTGTTTTAATCCACTTGAAGCAAATTGGGAAGGTGAAAAAGCTTGAAAGGTGGGTACCTCACGAATTGAGTGAAGCAAATCAACAAACGCGCGTTGACTGCTGCGTTGCATTACTCAACCGGCACAATAATGAAGGGATTTTGAATCGAATCATTACCTGTGATGAAAAGTGGATCCTGTATGATAATCGGAAGCGCTCATCGCAATGGCTGAACCCTGCCGAACCAGCCAAACCATGCCCCAAGCGAAAATTGACTCCAAAAAAGTTACTTGTGAGCGTTTGGTGGACTAGTGCTGGTGTCGTTCACTACAGCTTTCTTAAATCTGGCCAGACGATTACGGCAGATGTCTTTTGTCAGCAACTGCAAACCATGATGGAAAAGCTAGCTGCTAAACAACCGAGGCTGGTTAATCGCTCTAGGCCACTGCTGCTTCATGATAACGCTAGACCACACACTGCACAACAGACGGCTACCAAATTAGAAGAGCTTCAATTGGAATGTCTAAGACATCCACCGTACTCTCCGGACCTTGCCCCAACAGATTACTATTTTTTTCGAAATTTGGATAACTTCTTGCACGGGAAAAAATTCAACTCCGATGGGGCAGTCCAAACCGACTTCAAAGATTTTATTGATTCCCGTCCGAATGGTTTTTTTAGTAAAGGGATCGATGAACTACCTATGAGATGGCAAAAGTGCATAGATAGCAATGGTACATACTTTGATTAAATAAATATATTATATTAAAAAAAAATCAACTTTATGTTCCTCCCAAACAAAACGCCAATTTCATATGTAAGGACCTAATATTAGGTCCTTACATATGAAATTGGCGTTTTGCCGTACTGGCAACTTTGATCTCAAATATCTTCTCTTTGGTTAAGAATTTCAAATTCAAATTTATACAGCTATTTACTCAAGTATTTGTGTTTCGAAAAATAAAATAAATTTTTTTTTCCTCAATTGTTTTTTTTCTTTGCGTCACTCAGTTTACAAAATGGAAAACTTGAAATATCGCGTTATTTACGAGTACGAGTTCCACCGTGGCACCAGTGCTGCAGAAACGGCTCGAAGGATTAATGATGTGTATGGCGACGGTGCCGCAAAAGAAAACACAGTGCGTTTTTGGTTCCAACGTTTTCGTTCTGGAAATTTCGACCTGCGGAATAAGCCCCGTGGACGGCCGGAGACCAAAGTTGATAATGAAGAATTGAAGGCTATTGTGGAAGCGGATCCATCGCAAACCACGTCCGAGTTAGCTGCAGGCTGCGGTGTTAGTGATAAAACTGTTTTAATCCACTTGAAGCAAATTGGGAAGGTGAAAAAGCTTGAAAGGTGGGTACCTCACGAATTGAGTGAAGCAAATCAACAAACGCGCGTTGACTGCTGCGTTGCATTACTCAACCGGCACAATAATGAAGGGATTTTGAATCGAATCATTACCTGTGATGAAAAGTGGATCCTGTATGATAATCGGAAGCGCTCATCGCAATGGCTGAACCCTGCCGAACCAGCCAAACCATGCCCCAAGCGAAAATTGACTCCAAAAAAGTTACTTGTGAGCGTTTGGTGGACTAGTGCTGGTGTCGTTCACTACAGCTTTCTTAAATCTGGCCAGACGATTACGGCAGATGTCTATTGTCAGCAACTGCAAACCATGATGGAAAAGCTAGCTGCTAAACAACCGAGGCTGGTTAATCGCTCTAGGCCACTGCTGCTTCATGATAACGCTAGACCACACACTGCACAACAGACGGCTACCAAATTAGAAGAGCTTCAATTGGAATGTCTAAGACATCCACCGTAGTTTCCGGACCTTGCCCCAACAGATTACTATTTTTTTCGAAATTTGGATAACTTCTTGCAAGGGAAAAAATTCAACTCCGATGGGGCAGTCCAAACCGACTTCAAAGATTTTATTGATTCCCGTCCGAATGGTTTTTTTAGTAAAGGGATCGATGAACTACCTATGAGATGGCAAAAGTGCATAGATAGCAATGGTACATACTTTGATTAAATAAATATATTATATTAAAAAAAAATCAACTTTATGTTCCTCCCAAACAAAACGCCAATTTCATATGTAAGGACCTAATACTAAAAGAGTAAATATCATCTTTGTTCAGATTGTATTTTATTTAAATGTTGTTTTCAATGATGAAATATATATTTGGCACATGTGATAAGCTAACTGACCTATAACAGGAATTCCTAATTAGTTGGCCATGTAAGTATGCGTTATCTAGCTTAAAAGATAAAAAATTAAGAGGAAGGCGATCAAGAGGATCTTAAGAACTACCGTACAATTAGCATGCTACCTACCCTATACAAAATTTTTACCAAGATCTTAACTTACCGACTCTCGAGTACTTTTGACACCAACCAACCACGAGAACAAGCTGGATTCAGGAAGGGTTTCAGTACCATGGATCATATTCAGGTGCTGCGTGAAATAATAGAACGATTTGAGGAATACGAATTCCCTCTGTACCTAGCCTTTGTGGACTACGAAAAGGCATTTGACTCAGTCAAAAAAGCTGCCATACTAGAAGCTCTAAAGACACAAGGCATTGATAGAGCATACATTAAGTTGTTCAATAACATCTGTAAGGATGCAACAGCAAAAACACATCTCCACAAATCCTCGGAAACCTTCCGAATCGGTAAGGGAATTCGTCAAGGAGACACTATTTCCCCAAAATTATTCACAGCTACACTTGAATACATATTTAAAAAACTAGAATGGGAAAATAAAGGCATGGTGATTGATGGAAAATACCTGAGCCATTTGAGATTTGCAGACGATATCGTTATATTCTCACAAAACCCGAATGATCTTCAGCACCAACTGCAAGAATTGTTAGAGGCCAGCAAAGGAGTTGGTTTAAAAATGAATATTTCAAAAACGAAATATATGATGAACGGCTTTGCTACCCCAAAACCAATAAACGTAGATGGAAAGCCGCTAAAACTTGTCCAGGAATATGTGTATCTGGGCCAACTTATTTCCTTTGTAGGTGGCATATCGGAGGAAATAGCACGAAGGACAAAACTGGCGTGGAGCTCATTTGAAAGTTTGAACAACATCTTCAAAAGTAATCTCCCAATATCCTTGAAGCGAAGGGTCTACAACCAGTGCATTCTTCCAGTACTTACGTATGGCTGCGAGACATGAATGCTCACAGTAAACAACACACAAAAACTCCATATCGCACAAAGGGGCATGGAGAGATGCATGTTGGGTTATACTAAAAGAGACCGTAAACGAAACACCTGGATTCGCAATATAATATATATTGAAGTAAATTTTTTAAATATATTATTTTTTTTATTCTCATATCTTTCCTTAGTATGTTAACAAATATCATTCTTGCAATCTCACTTGCATTTTAAAAATATCCTTATTTATAGCAAATAATTAATTTACAGGGGCATTGTTTATATTTTCTTCCCCTTTCGCCGATCCTGCCTTCTGGCCTGAATCAAGACTCAGCATCCGACACTAATGAACGGGGCAACGGATAAGACCTAAATGAGAATAAATGAAATTCGTTTTGGGGAAATTGAATTGATCCAACTGAAGAATTTATCTCAATTTGAGTCATCTGAAAATATATCTCGGGGAAAGGATTCGATTTTTTTAACGAAATAAAACAGAATATCTGTGAAACAAGTCTGTGCTTCAAATAAAAAGGCTTTATAACTGTTTGTATTTTTAAACACATATATTTTTCTCTCTTAATTATAACACTCACAAACTTTCCCTACATGCATTGATTTTTGTGTGATAGATTTAAGTTTAGATTACATTGAAAAATAAAGGTTTCTTGATTACCAGGCCACATATATCAATATTTTTTTCTCTTTTCAGGTCGGTTTTTAAATTGTTACCATGTTCGTTTAATATTCAGGCGCTATGAGTTAACTTAACAACTGTATTTTTAAATCGGTTTTAATGTTTTTACACTGGTAATAAATAATCAACTATTATTTTATGTTATACTTTCGTTACATACAACCTAACGGGTTTATTGCAACGCGGCAATCTTTTCCATTCAACAAGAAATAAACTGACATTTAAAAAAAATAAAAAATAAAATACTACGTCTTAAATCTTAGGATTGACTGGAGTTATACAAAAGTCCTTAAATATTTACGAGCAATAATGAGTATTAAATAAAATAATGAAACAATCTAGAAGTCCGGGCATTAACCCTGAACACAGTATTCAGTTTAAAGATAGATATCACTTTGACGTAGTTGATGACTTTACCTACCTGGGATCTACCATAACTAAGGAAAATTAAGAACACATAGAGATCAAACAAAACATTATTCTCTCTTCTCCCAGTGCTTAATCAAAGTGTCCACAGAAAAAAACC
Organism: Odontocerum albicorne; assembly: GCA_949825065.1. NCBI lineage: Eukaryota > Metazoa > Arthropoda > Insecta > Trichoptera > Odontoceridae > Odontocerum > Odontocerum albicorne. The sequence goes on along the minus strand of OX463848.1, from coordinate 32,647,255 downwards.
AAAATCACTCTATGCCAGACCATAATTAGGACAGTTGTGACATACGAGTGCGAAGCGTGGATGATGACATTGTCAGGACTGTATTTGATAAATTACATAGTTCACGTCCCCAAGACTAAATTCCCACTATTTTCATGCTCCTGAAACAGGCTTCTTGAAACAAAATAATGTAGTATATTTCTAATACTGTCGCTAGGATTAAACCAATAAAAGAAAAGGTTATTTTAAGTGCTCACCGCCTTGCAGTACAAGAGGATGTTATTTTAAGTGCTCACCGCCTTGCAGTACAGGATTATATCCTGGATTGTAAAGAATCCCATGGTTATTGTTTGTTTAAGAAAAGGGGCCTATAATAAATGTAATTTTGTTTTGAAAAGATGGAAATTGTAAGGCCATCGGTAAACGACTGAGAAAACAAAAGCAGGGTCATAAAAAATCCATTGTTCAAGGAAGCAATAAATTCTGTCTAGACGATATACCCTTTTGAGTAATTCTAAGAGACACCGATCTCAATTGTCTTTAAAAAAAGATAAAGTAGAGTCTAGACATGGACCCTTTTTTCTTTTGCTTTGCTGAATTGTATAGAAATGCCGAAGTCCATTGTCCTTCCTTATAATCTCGGGTCTAACAGGCGGCTATAGTATTTTTTTAAGTGAGAAGGAAGTCATGTAGCATCTCTTTCTCGCAAGTGGCTATAAAAGGCCCGAACTTCCACGAGGAGCTTCCTTCTGCCCTCAGATACGACACGGTTAGCACGTCTGTCCAGGAATAGTGTTTGTACCGAGGACAGCCAGACTAGTTTTCTTCGTGTATCACAGAAGTCCAGGACGCCATCTTAATTACGGGTGAATATTATTCCTCCTATTTTAATGTGGATATTCGTCGCCACGCTAAAAAACCCACCGAGTAAAGTAATTTCAAATTGTTATTGAAATCTCCCTTGCTAAATACAACACATTCTTTCTTGCCAATTTTAAACTTTTTTTCTTGACCTTCGTCAAGTTTTTTTTATATATCTTTTTTTCTTTTTTCTTTTTTTTTTTAATATAATAAACTGTTTCATTCCAAATTATACTTGTTTAATTGTGTCGCCTTGTCCTTCTGAAAGTGAGAGAGAGTTATTCAGAGTTAAGGGAACCCAACAAACCCCTGAGATCTAAAGAGTTCCTGCCTCTTTAAGAAACCGGCGAGCTAAACGGGAGTGTCATACCTCATATGATGGTAATGTTTTATAATTAATTTATGTATTGTAATGTGTACAACCTAATATTGTTTTTAAATAGGAAAGAGGTGTGACATAATTGGCCCCCGAACGTGCGGCGTATTTTACTCTGGTATCTCTGATCTCTCGTTGGACAAGGTTTTTTTAATTATAATTTCTTTTGTGTGTTTTAAATAATAATTTGTTTACAGGAAAGTGTTTTATATATATATTTTTTTGTGTGCGCCGTTTGTTTTCATTGTTCGCGACCGAGTGGTCATCCTTGTTCCCATGTGCTACGGGCTCCGAGTTGGAAAGGCCGTTTTTCGAGTCTTTTTGGAATAGATTTCTAGTTAACTTTTTCCAAATATTTTCTTGTTAAGAATTGTGTGTTCCTTATCAAATTTGATTTAAAAAGTCAGTGTGTTTGGAGATTTGAACCATGCTTCTCCCGCGTTTGTTTTCGCTGTTCGCGACCGCGTGGCCGTCTTTGTTGTCGCGTGTATACGGGCTCCGGTTTGGTAAAGAGCCGTTTTCGAGTTTTTTCATTATTTGAATTGTGAATAGAATTTTAGTTAATCGAGGGAAGAAAAAGAATAGATTTTCTAGTTAATGTTCGCTAAATATTCTGTTGTCAGGAGAATTGTGTTCCGAGTTATTTGAGACCGATCTCATATTGAGATGGTGCGTGGTTAGGCAAAACGCACGAAACGCCTATCTTTCGTGAAATAATTCGCTGTTCAGTTGGCCCAGTTTTTCGGGTTTTCTTTCAAGGATTAATCATTTCTTGGTGCTCGGTTTGTCGAAATATGGAGAATTTCAACGGTTTAATATTGCAAAAAGTAGAAGTTTCGCTTAAGTTAGATTCCTCTTTTACTTAAAAAGATTCCGCTGGAGCAAGTTATTTTTGGTTTCGATCTTGGGAAGCGATAATGGCCGAATCATGAATTGAATAGTTTCTTTCAGTAGTGGATCTATAAACGATATAGTTGTTTATAGAGATTGAATTACATTTTGGTCTATAGTTGTTTGTAAATTTGAACTACGTTGTTTAGAGAAACCTTGTTTGTTTAACAAAACGATCGAGTTAGAATTGTTGTTTTGTTAGTAAGGTTTTGATTTGCTTCGGTTGGGCTTTTTGTCCTATTGTTTTATTGTTGCAATGTATCCAATTAAGGCCGAGGGAAGATCTCTTCATTCTGCTCCCCTGTTTTCAAGAAAAGAAGTGCGCGGTCAGAGAATTGTAAATAGGACTAGTGTGGTATTTTGTGTATAGTCAGGCTTAAAAAGAATGAAATTCCACGTGGATTAAGCTCCAGCTCATCTTTGAAAGGAGATGGGCTGGGCAAAGTGTTATATGCGCTCTACTTTCGTAAGAAATATTCCAATCGCGTAAATGATCCAGTTTACGAATTTTGTTTTAGAATAAATAATAATTATTATCTCAGTGGTCAATTGAATGACGATAATTAGTGTTTTGAAATCGTAGAATATTCCAGTTGAACAAGAATTGGTTCCTGGTTAATTGAGATCAATCTCACCTTGAAAGAAGGTAACTTCCGTAAATAATGTTTCAATCGCGCTAGTGATCCGGTTTACGGATTTTGTTTAGGACTAATTAATAGTTAAAATCGCAGTGTTCGGTTTGGTAATTTTCAAAGTCAAAGGCAAAGGGAGGAATTACGTCGTAATTATGGATAGTTTATTTTGTTATCGGTGCAGCGGATCAAGCAGTAAATATTGTGAAAAAAAAAAAAAAGCGGAATTGAAGATGGTTAGGGTTGTAAAGCGAGCCTTGATCAAGAGGACGGTTTAGTTTGTTTTAAATAATTTAGTAATAAAGAAAGTTCTAGAAGTTCTTTTTTTTTGTGTTTTTACAACACGAAATCACACGCGCGAAGTATTGCTAGGCGAACTGGAGAGAGCGCTTAACTTTTAGCAGGTTAGTTCCAGTACTATTGTCACAGTGTATGAAATATGGTTGTTGTATTTTACTGGTAGCCATATACGCTGTTCGTAAACACTGAATGGAATTACGTTTAGATAAACTCATTTGTTCTCGTGTCCATATCTTTTGATAGAGAAGTTTGTTATCGGGTCTGGATCGAATTTCGTTTGGTTGAATTCTTTTGTCTTTGTATCAATACGATTGTTAACAAAGTGGTTTATGGGTCTCGGTAGGAATAGGGTTTTGGGATGATTCCTTTGTTTCTGTCAATACATCTGTATAGCACGGTTGGTTTCGAAATTCGAAAAGAATTTCGTTTTGAATAGATTCTTTTGTTTTGTGTCGGTGCTTTGGGTACAAAGGAGATGGCTTGTTTGTCCTTGAAGTAGAAGTAAATAGACTTCCTTCAACTTGCCAAAATTCCTGTGAGATGCAGCCCTTAACCTTCTCAGAATTAAGGTTAAGCAGGGTAGTGATTGTCATTTAGTCAATAGAGTTTTCCTAGAAGGGTATGGGTCGGAAGACTTTAGGATAAAGCGCAGACTAGACGGTCTTATGTATAGAAACGGTTGAGTCCCTTACAGATTATATTCCAAGAATAGGGAATTTAAAATCATTCTTTAGAGCCACCCTTGGCAGATAACGAATTATCACGGGTGTAAGAGGTGATAGCATAAAGATGGCGCAGAGATTGTCTGTTTCCAGTCGTCATTAGTTGAGGATTTGTGAAAACTCTGCTCAGTTTTCGAGCTAGTAATTAGGGAAGATAAAGGATCTCGCCTCGCTTCCTTTTACTTAAGAGCGTGGCCAGGTAATCGGTAGTAGAGTAAACCATTCTATGTCATAAAAGTCAGGAGAGAATTAGTCCGGATTCTCGTAGTCAAAGCACATAAAAAGAGCATGGCCAAGTGATAAATAGAGTATAGCCTCTTTGTTGTTACAATAACGTTAGAGTTATTTGTGTATTTTCTCTTTAGAAGCTAAAGAGCGTGGTCGAGTGACCAGTAGTCGAGTATAGAACTGTTTCTCGTCGTAATAGGGAGATCGTAGTTGAGTATTCTCTCATTAGAAAACTAGAGAGCGTGGTCGGGTGACCACTACTCGAGAATGGAACTCTTTGTCGGCGTAACAAAGAAATCGTTAGTTTGTGTTATCCTTTTTTGAAATTAGAGAACGTGGCCAGGAGACCAGAGTTCGATTATAGCACTCTTTTTTTGTTTTAATAACGAACGAGTTAGTTTGTGTTATCTCTTTTGAAATTAGAGAACGTGGTCAGGTGACATGAGGTTGAGTGTAGCATTCGTTGTCGTTGTAGTAACAGGAAAGTTGATAGTGTATTCTCTCATTGTAGACTGGAAAGCGTGGCCAGGTGATAGCTGGAGATTATAAAATTCTGGTCGTTTTACCAGAAACGGAGTTGGGAACTCAGTTTGGAACTCGATTGGAACTGGAAAGCGTGACCTAGAGTCAAATTATTTGATTTACCATTCTTGTCTTGTAAGAAGGAAGGAATACCGGGGTTATTCTCTTATTAGAAAACGATTGAAGTTTAGTAGTTGCATATACTATATAGATTGACTATTGAATACAGTATAGCTTAGAATAGACCTTATGCGGCGAGTCCGTCGTCACACGATAAGGACGCGAACATATGATATGGGTCCGGTCCTGAGCACAGCTTCTGTGCCCGGGTGGATTATAGATAAGCTGATAGTTGACAGTGCAGTGATGGGTTCGTCAGCGCCTAATTGGGAGTCATTCATGGTTAGGAAAATGGTTCTTAAAATAATTAAATTAAATATTTTGTTATATACCTTGAGGGTGTACACTGTCGGATTCCTTGGTGAATGACAGTTTAGTATGTCATGTGACGTCACCGGTGCGAATTTATGATTGCACAAGGGTGAATGAATAAGTGAGCTGGCCGTGGGCAATCTCGTATGGATTCATTTCCATATGTTTTATGTATGGGCTGGTATTCAACCCGGTGACTTCACCAAAGAATACCTGGCGTTCAATGAACCTAAGCCTGGACCACGAGTGGCGGAATGCTGAGAGCCTAGAGTAGGATTATATGTATCTCAACGAAGGACTTAGGTCCTTCTGAAGTAAGAATTCATGTAATACATAGATGATTAGTACCGTTTGTAGAAGGTACACGTATTACATTCAGGATCAAATTGCTCTTGTGTAATGCGAGCTTAGGTATTGGGTTACCTAACAGCTGTTGTGGTTTATTTAGTGGTAATTGTTACCTTCTCATTAGATTCCCTATCGGAATTATTGGCTGCAGAAGTTAGGGCATTAAGTGAAGAAATTCTTGGAAGTCTTCAGAATTTCGTATTAGGGAAGGTTTGTCTCCCTAATTGTTATCTTATCTGGTAGGAATTCGTGAGGTATTCCGAACTTCTTGGTGGAGAGGTGTACCCTTCCCCCGGGAGTAGCGTTCCAAAGATTGTACTGAGGATTCAGTAGAGTATCCATCGTGGATAATTGCTTTGCGCTAATGCTATCGCTGGACGGTGGTCCGCAAGTTTAATAGCAGTAGAATTGTTCAGTAGTGCTATGGAGTAGGTGTTGCTTTCCACCGAGTTGAATTTTGGAAAAGATTGTACAGATGGTACAGTGGAATATCCGTTTCGGATAGTTGCACGCAGTAAATGTTAGTTTTTGGACGGGGTTCCATGATGATAATAGCCGTTGATGTGTTTGGAGTTTTCTTGTTGGGGAAGTGTAGCATTCCACGGTGTTGAAGGGCTATAGTATTGAAGTAAGTCATCTTGTTGACGAGTCGACTCCTGTTGAGTGTGGAGTATATAATTTGAAATAAAAATGATTAATTTTTTTTTTGTTGTGTGTAAAATATTATAATATATTTTGTTCTGTCAAAGCACTCACCGAGTACGGGGTCGCAAGGTAGCCTGTGAGGCAGCGCGATGAAAGGTTTATGGGAAATGTGGAGGTTGTAGTGGTGCTGCTGGGAGGAATAAGGATAAGAGTATGGTGCGTTCTCGAATGAACTTTGACAGAATTTATGTAACTGTTACGGTAATTGCCGTTGTATTTTTGTTCTGTTTTTTGACTGATTTTATGTAACTGTTACGATGATTACCGTTGTATTGTTTGCTCTGTTTGAGTTTTGGGATAGGAGCTCTGGTTACTGTAGCGTTGGCAGCATGCGTCATGACTGGGGGCTGCGTTTCTTGGATAGTGAAATCTCGAAACGAACCCGTGCCCTTGTGGTCGGACGTATGGTGGGTGTCGCTCGGTAAATTGAATTCCCTGTCTTTGTTGTTTATTATTGTCTCCTTACTTTGGCTCGGTGTGAATAACCGAGAGGCCTTGGGCAGCCTTAAGAGTCCGGGTTGGGAGAAGCTAGCCTCCCAACCGATAAAGGTTTTGAAGATGGCCTGAGAATACATCTGGGATGGATTGCTGTGTGTCTCCATCACGGGCCTCATGAACCCACATTAGCGATTGCGATTACAGATGTGTTCTGTCATGCTCATGTTTCGGGCTAGGGTAGCTTCGGTTCGTGAGGGTCGCGTGTCTGTCGCTCGGATCCTAGATGACCAAAGTTGTGTATGTGGTGTCACGTGATTCTTGGCTCTGTTCTGGGGGTCCGTAGACGCGTCCTGCTTTCAGCCGGGGCTACTCGCCAATTTTGTATTATGTTTTGTTTTTTTTTTTTAGTGGACTAAGGGTCCATTTATACAGTTACCATTCTGTGTGGTGGTGAATTGTTGCTGCAACGGTTGTCCAGACCTTGGAGTCTGAGGAAACCTAAGATATGTGTAAAGTTCTGTGTGAACTTAAGGAGATATAAACCCTAGTTAAGTTCTGTGTGAACTATAGGATATTTGAAATTCGACGTGTAAAGTTCTGTGTGAACTCAAGGAGATATAACCCCTAGTTAAGTTCTGTGTGAACTATAGGATATTTGAAACTCATCGTGTAAGGTTCTGTGTGAACCTCTTGAGATTTAAAAATGATAATATTGGCTTGCGAAATTTATTGTTATCTTTGTTGTTGTCATTTCGCCCGGAAGTGGCCGGAAGTTTGGACCGCCTTGTGCTGTGTCCCAGGGGCGGTCGTATTGTGGGAAGCGCCCGTGATAGGGGGCCGCTTTAAAATTTATCGGTTCCCGACTGTGCAGTATAGGGAAGGGCGAAGAAAGGATTGTGTTGTAAAGTATTGTCTTTGGTGTATCAAGGGAAGTGGGATTGTAATTTTGTGTTGAGCCATGTGGGTGGTTGGTTGGACGAGATCCACATTGAAAGGGGAGAATTTCAGGAATCACCTTTGAAGATCAGCTTGTTCATAGGTTGGCCCGTGACCTACAGTGAACCCACTAAAGTCAGCCTTTGGGAGAAGACTGCAGATTTGTTTTATTATTTTTGGTTAAGCTGTGTCCATTTCTCAGAATATTGTAATGAGAGAATGGCTTAACTGATTTGTTTCCCTCTTGGTCAACATTTGATTGTTAGTTGACCTTGCAGTTTAATATTTTATTAATTATATTACCCGATTGTATAGTATTATTTTAATTTCTTTTTTGTGTGATTTGATTTTATTAATATTGTATCAATTTCCTGTAATCTTGTACCATTGTGCATTGTTTTGTTTTGTATCAATTTCCTGTAATCTTGTACCATTGTGTATTTTTTTTTTATGTGTAAGGAGTTGGGAAGGATTGTTTCCCGCTCCTGTGTAACCGGCTATGTGTTGATGTTAAATTGTTTAGGAGCCTAGTCAAAGAAAGGTTTTTCGTGGTTTCCTTCCTCGTGGTCGGTCTTACACCAATTAAGACTACACCTATGGCAAATGCTGACTAGAGATAAATCGGCCACGAAACCGTATCCGGTGAGGGGTACATACACCCCTCGCTCCTTAGAAACATCCCTCGGACTGATGCGTCTGTGATATACGGAGGATAATTTTTTTTTTTTTGTTGTTTTTTTTTGTTCTTTCGCTAACTTAGGGTGGGATGTCAGGACTGTATTTGATAAATTACATAGTTCACGTCCCCAAGACTAAATTCCCACTATTTTCATGCTCCTGAAACAGGCTTCTCGAAACAAAATAATGTAGTATATTTCTAATACTGTCGCTAGGATTAAACCAATAAAAGAAAAGGTTATTTTAAGTGCTCACCGCCTTGCAGTACAAGAGGATGTTATTTTAAGTGCTCACCGCCTTGCAGTACAGGATTATATCCTGGATTGTAAAGAATCCCATGGTTATTGTTTGTTTAAGAAAAGGGGCCTATAATAAATGTAATTTTGTTTTGAAAAGATGGAAATTGTAAGGCCATCGGTAAACGACTGAGAAAACAAAAGCAGGGTCATAAAAAATCCATTGTTCAAGGAAGCAATAAATTCTGTCTAGACGATATACCCTTTTGAGTAATTCTAAGAGACACCGATCTCAATTGTCTTTAAAAAAAGATAAAGTAGAGTCTAGACATGGACCCTTTTTTCTTTTGCTTTGCTGAATTGTATAGAAATGCCGAAGTCCATTGTCCTTCCTTATAATCTCGGGTCTAACAGGCGGCTATAGTATTTTTTTAAGTGAGAAGGAAGTCATGTAGCATCTCTTTCTCGCAAGTGGCTATAAAAGGCCCGAACTTCCACGAGGAGCTTCCTTCTGCCCTCAGATACGACACGGTTAGCACGTCTGTCCAGGAATAGTGTTTGTACCGAGGACAGCCAGACTAGTTTTCTTCGTGTATCACAGAAGTCCAGGACGCCATCTTAATTACGGGTGAATATTATTCCTCCTATTTTAATGTGGATATTCGTCGCCACGCTAAAAAACCCACCGAGTAAAGTAATTTCAAATTGTTATTGAAATCTCCCTTGCTAAATACAACACATTCTTTCTTGCCAATTTTAAACTTTTTTTCTTGACCTTCGTCAAGTTTTTTTTATATTTTTTTTTTTCTTTTTTCTTTTTTTTTTTAATATAATAAACTGTTTCATTCCAAATTATACTTGTTTAATTGTGTCGCCTTGTCCTTCTGAAAGTGAGAGAGAGTTATTCAGAGTTAAGGGAACCCAACAAACCCCTGAGATCTAAAGAGTTCCTGCCTCTTTAAGAAACCGGCGAGCTAAACGGGAGTGTCATACCTCATATGATGGTAATGTTTTATAATTAATTTATGTATTGTAATGTGTACAACCTAATATTGTTTTTAAATAGGAAAGAGGTGTGACAACATCAAGATCCGCAGAGATGCTGGACACATTTGAGAGGAAAGTTTTACGTAAAATTCTGGGGCCCGTGAACGATGGCGAAACCTGGAGAATAAGATACAATGATTTGTACAACGATCGAGCTGTACAACATACGAGTTGTACAACATATATGAAGCTCCCAGGCTCTCTGTACATGCTAGATTGAGCAGGCTGAGATGGACTGGGCATGTGCAGAGAATGCCGTCATTGCGGGTACCTAAGAGGATCCTTGAGGGACATCCGGGCGGAAGAAGAACGGTCGGTAGACCTAGACTACGATGGGAGAATGAGTTGAAAAAGGACGTGGCCCAACTATTAATTACAAGTGACAGATTGGAGGGCCGCGGCAGGGACAAGAGGATTCGGAGGTGAGGATTGATGGAGGCCAAGGTCCGATATGAGCTGTAGAGCCATCGTGGAAGAAGAAAAATGATTATTTCGATCTTCTTCTTTTTAAGTTTTTAGTTGGTTACCTTATCCTTTTGTTATACACTTTCGCCATGTACAGTACTACTTGGTGAGCTTATTGCTACGTGGCGATCTCTTCTAACCAATCAGATATGAAAAGTTATACCCCGTCATCTAGTGTGTTTGTCAAGTATCCTGTGAATAAAATAAGTCTATGCGTGTTTTCGTTTGTTGTGTGAAATATGTTGTACTTCAATAAATACACAGCCTTATGAGAATAAAACCAAAGTTTTGATGGCGAATATATCCAAGTGCTAAGATCACCGACAGTTTTAATTTCCCGCAGTCTTTCGTTAGCCAGAGTTAACCAACCAAAAATATGTAAAAAAGATCTTAAGTGAAAACCAGACTGGAATCCTAACTGAAAAAGTCCGGTATTAAAATAAATATAACTTCTTCCCGGGTTGGCGTCTTATCAATTAAGCCACGGAGGTTGTAGTCTTACTATGGTATTGTGAATTTAATCAACTCGATATAAAATCGACGTAATTCCATCTATGGAAAACTCGTGTTTGTAAATAGTTGAAGAAAATGTAACCCCTAAAACTTTAGACGTAAAAGCCTGCAACATTTTGAGATCTCTTCTTAAAACGGTGACTCAGGTTTCGATGTTAGACCTCTGAGAAAGAAAGGTGTTAAATTTGAATAATAAATCGTGAATAGGAAGGCTACCATAATCCTTACTCAATTATTAAAAAATCACAGAGTAAATATGTCAGAAATAATTTATTTTCTCCTTTTGGCAGTATAAGTGTTCAAAAATTTGTGGAAAATTTGAATAAAGAAATTTAAAAAAAACTTATTTGTATTCATTAAGTAGCTATAAATGTCTATTTTTTTCCTAAAAGACATCAACGCTTTTGCGGCTTAAATCATATCACGCAACCTGAAAATCGTTGCATGTATTTATCACGCGATACTTTTGCTAAAAGGTGCATGATCTTATCGATTTTCCACGACATCTTGTTAAAATATATTTATTCGTATAAAATATATGCTAGCACCATTGATCTAGTGACTAGCGTGCTTGTTAAGAAGCTTTTTTGTTTTAATTTGAGGTGGATTTCGGCTTAGCTTTAATAATAATACAATTTGATTAAAATTCATCATTTTAGGTAACTTATATGTTGTGATATATTGTATTGGTATCCTTGTCTTGTGAGTATTTGTGTTTGTACCACACATCCAGGCGTATCAAGCAAAACAATATAGTTGATACGTTTGAGCGGGGTATGTGGAATGAGAGTCGGAGATAGATTGCGGGCCCCGCCACTTCTTGGTTAGGTCCTGTTGGAGAAACAGGCATCCTGTTTGCTTGATAACCCATTCTCTTAATTTGTTTAAGATGGTGTTAATAATAAAAATATAAGGGAAACCTATAAAGTGCCTTTTAGAGGGCAAACCCTCCCCAAGGGTGTTTTAGTTCGGGATTCGATCCCAACATTATTAACAGATCAAATATATCACATAATAAATATCAATAAGTGGAGAGTAAAGAAAGGAAGGTGATGGCCTTTAGATGCGATACTTGCATTTTGCATTCGCACATCTTTAGAAACAACATATGTAGTAAGAAAACCGCAGAAAACTTACCAAGGGCAGACGAACTACAATTACACATTTGTAGATCTTCCGATATATGATAGTAAAACGTTCGCTTTTAGGTTGCTAGAATTTTATCTTGTGAGTTGAAAAAGTTGTGTCCAATTTGTAATTCCACTTTCTATTTATGTTCAAACTCGATTTTTTTTATTGTATACGTTTACATAATTCTTGTATATATTTTTCACGGCAATCATGGTTGATATTTTTTACGTCTTCAATAAACGTAAAACTAATGCTAAAGTAAATATCGGTTAGGCTGCTTCTGATGCTGTTTCCTAACAGCCTAGGTTATTGAATCCGATATTATAGAATCACCCATAGTTTTTCAAGTGAAGATCGATACATGTGGAAGGTGCATTAAATCTTAGATAGCTTAACTTGTCGAATATTGTTATTGACTTTTCATTTTCACTATATTTGATGCCCTCTGTGTATTGGGTATTCTGCGATGATAATCTAAACTTGAAACTTCGACAACGGTTAGTCAAATGCTACGTTTGGTCAGTGTTATTGCATGGAGTGGAATCATGGACCCTCAAAGTTAGTTGTATGAACCGACTGGAAGCATTCAAAATGTGGGTGCACCGGAGAATGCTACGGATACCCAGGACGGATATGATTAGCAACACAAGGGTTCTTCAAAGAGCCAAAGTTTATAGAGAGGTGCTGACTAATATTAAAATCCGAAAGGTGAGCCTACTTGGGTCATGTACTTGGAGGAGCAAAGTACAAATTACTGCAACTGATCATCCAAGGCAAAATAGAAGGCCGAAGAGGTGTTGGCAGGAGGATAATCTCATGGCTCCGCAATATACGTGATTGAACTGGCATAAAGGGCGTTGGAGATTTTTTCGGGCTGCCAGGGACAAAGATGTCTACTCTCAAGTGATATTCAACGTTGGGGGGACCTGACATGACACTGGGAAGAAGGAGAAGGTGTATTGGGAACTTTTATCCGTCTGTAATAACTGTAGGAAAGAGTCTCAGCTCAGCTAAAGGCTTAACGAGCATTACTGATGAATAAGATTAAAAACAGTGTTTGAATCTTCTATTTTTATATCTTAAACATCGTAGAAACTCGACAAATCAATACTTACATATAGGGAACACTAAAAAATCTTTGTATCGTTTTAAAGGCTCAATGTTTAAGGTTCATTTACTGATTTACTCCCACGATAAGGACCCACAACGCAATGGGTCACCTTCATCGACTTTGCATATAATTCCGAGTGATTGATTAAGCAGTTGATTAATCAGTGGGAGATTTTTGAGAAGCGGCACGCACACCTTTTGCCGTGACCTCGTACCAAAAGAGAAATACCATGCTGTTGGACTGCTCTCAGCTAAAATACTGTAGTCGATATATGTTTGAAAAATTTATTAGGGAAATTTGCAATTAATCGGATTTTGTTGTTTAAATATACACGTAGATAGGTCCAATAGTTTTCAGTCCAAGGATATGAAAAAGGTGATAGAATGGTATAATTAAATGCAGTCACCTAGATAATTTGTTAGATCCCTATTTGTGTTAGAACGATGAATATTTTTTTAATACAACTGAAATGATTTTCTGAAGTATTCTTTCAATGGTAATTTTTTATTTTTTAACCACAGAAATCGGATTTCAGTTTTTAAAAACTAAAAATAATTAATATTATTAGATGGATTATTCAATTCTTCGACACTACAGTGTTAAATAACAGACTTTGCAGCAACAGATGTGAGCACTGGTGCATTTTTGTGCAATAATCTCACTCTTCGTGACAGTTATCCTTTGTGTTTTGTATTAATGAAAAACATTTCAGGCCCTCAATATCCATATATCATCCTAAATGCTCATTTTCATTCTAAATGTGTTAAATAACTTAAAATCAAAATTGTCCCATTGCCCTTAATACTCAGCTTTCTTAGCGCTCAATATATCAAGTACACCACTTTTTCATCCTCAACGCTCAAATGTGTCAAATATTATAATTTTAGATTATCAGCGCTGAACTGTGTTAAAATGCTTATTTGTGACCCTTAACGCTCAACGTGTTTGTTATACCACGTTGTGTTCTTTAATGCTCAAATGTGTCAAAAATGACCCGTTTTGTTTCTCAATGCTCAACTGTAATAAAATGCAAATTTTTGTCCATATTGTGTTTTTAAGTCATTAATGCCTAATTGTGTTAAAATCAAATTTTTTTGGTCTTCATTGTTTAAATGAGTCAAATATACCACTTTTTGCTTCTCAATTGTTAGACATTTAAAAATGTAATATTTTGGTCATTGGCGTTAATATGTCAAATATGACATGTTTCGGTCCTCAATGCTCAACTGTGTTAAAATGCCAATTTTTGGCCTTCAATGTTCAAATGGGTCAAATATATCACTTTTTTACCTTCAATTCTCAAATGGGCCCAAATTACTATTTTAAGTCGTCAATGCTTAATGTATTAAATATATCACTTTGTGGTCCTCAACGCTCAACTATATTAAAATACTAATAATGTTTGGTCCTCAACATTCAAATGTATAAAAATCCTACACATCATCTCATTTATATATTCGAATGTGAAAGAGTGGAATCGAATGTGATTCTTAGATCCTTTGCTGTTTTTCTTATTTTAATTGAGGAGCTATACAACATTTTTTTGGGGGGAGAGTGTCAGTGTCAAATTATTAAGTTGAAAACTGCCGATAAGGATCGCTTAGAACTTTTTAGATATGTATGTATATGTGGAAAAACATACTAAGACACTTTTTGATTTTCGCCATCAAAAGAACTTGAGGTGCATAGACAGTTAATGCAATGGTCTTATGTCACCGTTTCGAAGCCCGCGCCGTTTAACTACGAATGGTTTTCCTATTTATTTGTATTTGCTTGGTTTTCTCATTTATTCTTTCTAAAAAAGCAAAACAATACTAAGAGCACTTTTCAATTGAGATTGTTTATAATTTTCATCTGAAATTTAATATTTATCAAAAGCACATACTGCGTTATATCTTTAAGGAGTATAGTGTTTTACAGTGAACACGCCACCGAACAAATTAACAGGTTCGGGTTATTAACTCGGCACGCAACCAGTGCCCGTCCTGCTCGTGATGGATGTTATCTTCGGCCGATTTCAAAAACTGTTTTCTCTTTAATTATAAGACGTTTATTTGGACTTAATCATTCTCTATTAAGTGTGTACTAAATTATATAGCACTTTTTCATCTTGTGCTTTACGTGCGTCGAACTTTTAAAGGGAGTGTTGATAGAATTTTTTTTGCCATTAGCGCAAAACAGCGATTGTTAAAAATTGACTTGGTCTTTTCAATGGTCAGCTTTAAGACGCTTAAATTATATTTTAAAGACAAATGTTCATACGAACTGTTAACTGAAATAAACGTTACGATACATTTAGTACTATTTTAGCCAATGGATTTATCACAAAATTCTATAAAAATGGTTATGCCCAGTGATGTGTTAGTTTCCACTTTGATATGTAAAAGCGAAGAATGGATATTGTAATTAAAGTTTTTTTAATGTGGGTTACTGGATCAATAGATTAATTTGTGCTGGATTACTGGATATATACCATAGAGTAAGTAATTTGTGCTGGGTTACTGGATATATACCATAGAGTAAGTAATTTGGATATACAGAGTAAAAAATGCTGAGTTACTGGATATGCAGAGAAAGATTGTTAAAAAGTAAACATTGAATCACTTTGAATGTGGATTAACACATTTGAAAATCTTGAATCTCTTGGAATGTGATTTTTGTAAGCAGGAATGTGGTTTTTGTAAGCAGGACAAATAGAGTAATAAATGATAAATTATAATATTTTGTCAAAATATGAACACTTACACAAGATACAGTAAAAAAACTTGAAGATTTTTAATGAGGGTTAGTGTAAAAATATATAGAATATTCTTAATAGGGTTTAGTAAGGTATAAAAACAGCAATATTATTTTTTCAATAAGTGCATACGTAAAAAAACTTAAAAGCTTTTCAATGTGGACAAGTAGAAAAATATGTCTTCTAAGATGAATGGTCTCAGTAAGATATGAAGAATTGCAATATTAGTAGTGAAGTTTGATAACTCAAATCTTATCATGATGATAAAACGATGACGTGACAGATCGATAACTTCATAGCTTAGAATTTCTTTAGAGCAGATATAAATCAAGTGATCATAGCCTATTTGTTCACCAATGTCCATTGAACCGATACGACAGAAGAGGTTGCAGTAAACTATTTTGGAAGGATTAAAACGTCAGTTTGATTAAGTGTAAGAGTAGGTAACACCAAATAATGAGTGTTTAAGCCGTTGTTCCCCATATCACACCCAAATTTTGATATAATGTAAATTACTCTCATAGCTAATTTGTTAATTGACACTTGTGGTTATTTATAGTACTAAATGGGCTAATTGTACCCGACTACCACATCAAATCAGCGAGGCGTAATTTAATGATTTAATTAATTATTCAATCGATTCTAAGCAATGTAATTGTCAAGGGAGATTAAATCGTTGGTAACACTTGACAAATAAATATCTGTCGTATTACAATATTATTGGGTACAGGCTTGGTCAAGTACAAGAGGAAACATTGCTACAATTCAAGGGTCTAAATCAGGGATCACTAACTGGCTTTCCGTGGTCCGTATTACGACCCTTTGGTTTTTAATTAGAAATATTACAATAAATACGTTAAAGAAGATTTATAAATAATGAAATAAAAAGAAAACAATATAAAAAGTCACAAATTAAAGAATTAAATATGCAGAACTACAATTTTGGAAACCAGAAGTTCTAGTCTTATCTTAAGTGACCCTCCAAATGAAAATAGGTTTCATAAAAGGGGAGAAAGATTAACCAGATGTATAATTTTTTTTCAGCTCAGTTATTTATGTAGGTTTAGTTTAGATATATTAATTATTTAAAAGTTCATTTTTAACAAACACTGTTTATTCCACTTTTTTATGACGGTATAACCCTACCGGTTTCAAGGCTTTCACCTCATCTTCAGGGGAGCGCAAACTAGACTTGAAACCGGTAGGGTTATACCGTCATAAAAAAGTGGAATAAACAGTGTTTGTTAAAAATAAATTACAATGTCTTTAAACCTCCACAACGTTAATGCCTTAACTATAAACAACATAATTAATAGTTCTTTAGTTTGACAATTTGATTTCCTTAACTTTTTTGATATTTTAAGTGACTTTTTCATTATTGCTTTTAATATTGTAGCTTATTGTAAGAATAAAGCATATATAGTAAATCTGAATTGAAGAAAAGTTCAAGGATATTTCTTGAAGAGGAGAAAGGAAAGTTTTAAAGAATTTCTTGACATCTTTTCATACTAATCTTCTTATAGTTTCTTATTAGAAAGTTTACTCGTGATGAGAAGGGTTTTTAGAGTTATCGCCCGCTAATCATGGAACATACTATCACCTTCACTATTATCGAAATCCTTCAAGAAAAATTTAAAGTAGAAGCTCTTCGCATTTGATTTGCATAATATTTTTTCTTTATTTACCAACACGGAATGGATTATCTTACCTTTTATCTCTTTTTCATGAGCAACTTCTATTTTGTTGCTCGATACAGATCTAGTTACCAGTATTGCAAGTTTGAATTACTTACCTAATATTATCTCTTTTGTGCCATTGTCGATACACGCCTGTCGTGGTCTTATAACATATAAACCAGTTGTTGAAGATCTGCTACAATTCTTCGATCTACGACGCTCTGCGTATTGTCAACAGCATCTATCAATCAACAGCAGGTGTCCTTAGTATCTTTCTTTTCTTTTTGTCAACCAATGCTAGCTAACATTACTTCTATTTCGATAGAAAATATTACTCAATTTTACTACTTGAAGATTAATAACAATTTAATTAATAAATATTTCAAATTGATTTAATATATATAAAAACATAAATATTAACTTATTTGGAATATGTATTGTGAGAAAATTTATTGTCACATTTTGGTGGTGAATACTTTTTTTGAATTTATTGTAAATTTTATATTTATGCATGTAACATGACTATAAATATAAAACATTGTTGATGTTTGTGAAACAAAAAAAAACGTATAAAAATTAATAAAGAATAATCAAATAAATTTTATTAAACATGTTAGTGTTACACTATCATTTGTGGTGATAATAAAACATATAATCTATATTATTATGTTTTATTGTAATTAATTATATTTCTGTATTCACTTACACTTTGAATTGTAATTCTATTTTGTAAACATCATTAATGGTCGAAATCTTTGAAATTGAAATAATTTGCTAACTTACTTATCTTATATAAATCTGCTCAACAACAGATCCAATTCATACTTTAAGAATTTTTTTGTATGTTTAGTGGATTTTTTGCATAATTAACCTCTAGTCATAGAACAAATGATTACCTTTAATTCGAAGTATTACGAAATTATTGAAAAATCCGAGTTCTTTACAATTGCCTTCAAACGTTGACTGCAATATGGCGATATATAAAATGTCAATAAATAAAAACATGTATTGTAATAAAATTAATCAATTCTCAATACCAGTAATTCAAAACAATTATTCATAATAAATTCTCAATACCCCATCTTAACTGTCAATTCTTACTTTTTTTCCTTTATCATAATTGTTTCTTATTTTAAACTGTGCATAATGAAAATGATTTTAAAACCCCTGATATGGGCCATAGGTAATAGTTCTCATTATTTATGATTTGCTAAGACATCGACTAATGGCAATGGTTACGTAAACGTTGACACGAATTATTGTTTTCGGTCTGTAATAAATCCATCAATGGTTTTGGCTTTAACTTAAAATTTTACAAAAGTCTCAAAAAATATATGAAACAACGAATTCAGAAACATTTGAGATACACAAAGCCATAAGCAAAATCAAAAAAGTTATAAATACCAAAATAATGTAAGTAAACGGTTTCATCCCTTTAAAACATTTTTCTTTGGATCAATTGAAATACATACTTCCGATGTAACTTGATACATGTCTGACCTGTTCTTGTAACGAGGATCATTTCACTTGAATAAAGTGTCGGGACAGAATATAGAAACACGTGTCGTGGGGATTAATGTTATAACAAAGTAATTTATTTTTAAATATTGTTATAAATTTGTTATTGTGATATTCCACTTGGACTAATAAGTTAGACATAGTATATCGATTTTTTTTAACCTGGCGAGTTTATTGCCATGTGGCAATCTCTTCCAATCAACCAGAAAGATGTTTAAATAGGCCCTAAGTGAAAACCAGACGGGAATCCTATTTAAAAAAATCTGGGTTCCAGCGGGGATCAAACCCGCAACCTCCGGATTGGCAGACAAGGGTCTTACCACCAGGCCATGGAGGTCGTAAATAAGGTATATCATTAACGAATCCTTCTTTTCTTTTCAATCGGAGATTGCCTAACATAATGGCAATATTTATCTTGTTTACTAGAGCCTGGAACAACTTTTTAGAACTGTGCCCAAACCACTCCGGCAAGTTCTTCTTCAGCCAAGAGATATAGCATCTTCCTCTGCCTCGTAACAATGTACGAGTATATTGTGCCCCTCATTATGTGACCGAGATACTGCCACTTACAAATCTTTATTGTTTTAAATAGTTCTTGGTCATTATACGAACGAGCTAACTCTTCCGCATTTGCAACACGATTTTAAGAGAATAACATACGTCTGAAGACATTTTGTTTAGGAGAATACGTCTGAAGATCAACTTATAAAAAACCTCGATTTTATGTGATGTTTCCTGGATCCGAGACTACATCTCCATTCCATAGAGGAGAGTTGAGAAGATGTAGGTTTAAATCCTCTAATTTCCAAGCTCAGGTTTTGGCTTTTAAAAAGAGGCTTCATTTTAATGAAAGTATTTTTTGCAATCTCCATCATCACTTTTATTTCGTTTTTTTTAATGAATGCTTTCTTCTTTTAATTCATTTACTTTTTGCAGAATAGGCTTGGTCATTTTTTTAATCAATGCTGTCTTCTTTTTATTCGTTTAATTTTTGAAGAGTAGGCTTGGTCATTAGACTTGTTATTGCAAGCAAATTACTCTTTTTGCAGAAACAACCAAATATCGTATTTTCTTACGGTCAGTAGCATTTCTAAAACACGCTAAGACACGTTTCTAAAACACGCTGTTAGTTGCATTTCTAATCAGGTTTGTCCATTCCTTTGGAAATCTGCCTCATAATTGGAACCCTTCTATTTTGCCTTAAATCACCAAACTCTCCATTGTATCTTTCCGTCTTAAAATATGGCTGCTTTACCTGGATATTTGCAATTGTATTATCGAAAAAAAAAAACGTGTTCAATTTAAAGTTCTTCTAGAATTGTTATATTAGTTCTACGTGCTGTCCAAAGTACACGCAACATATAATACGATTGTTACGTGTACTTTAGATCGTGTGTCGGACGTATGCGTCACCCAAAAACATATGATTAATTTTGTTTGTATGATATGTAAAAATATGACGGCATACACGGGCGAATAAAGGATCTTACGATGAGCGATTGGCTGCACATAAGGAATGAAAAATGATAAAAATATACTCTCAGTTTCTGGAACGTCTACTATATTTTTACTTACGACCAACTTCTACCTGCTAAAGAGGAATCCCTTCACCCTGCTACTTTACACCGGAAAAGCATAAAGTCAAACGAAATCTCCGAGTATTGAGCGGCAGCCATCCACCTATTTTACAGTTTTTGTCTAGCATTGTATTGTAATAAACACTTTAATTAATGACAAAAATAATAGTAATAAGTGGACTATTAAAATGTCGTTTTTAATTAATTAATGAAAAAAATAATAGTAATAAGTGGACTGTTAAAATATCGGTTTTTTTTCTCTCGTGTAATTTCCATTTTGCAGTCAGGTTGCTTAATCATGTCACATTCTCAGGAGTAGCTCGATGGATCTCCTTCAGTTCTCCTGAGAGTGAATACTTACAAACTTCTTTCACAATTTCTTCGATAGTCGAGACTACTCATGAGCACAAGAATAAATCAACGAAACTCCAATTATGGAAGGAACGAGGCACATCTTGGAGTTTTCTTTTGTGTATTATATTTTGAATAAGAAGGAAAATAAAATTCATTTTCTATTTTCATTCGCTTTATTTCTATGTTTTCTGATTCATTATTTTACAATAATACAAAAATTATTTTGGCTTTTATATTAAAAATGATATGCATTAGGTGTTATTTCTACATAGAGTAGTTTAAAAAACTTACAATAATATACAAAATTATAAATTAATGATATTTACAACAATCTAAGCTCATAAAATTGTGTCGATGAAATAACATGAGTCGTATCGTTTTGATAAAATGTAAATTAATTTACTTTTGTTGTATGACTTGCCTATTAAACGGCATGATAAATAAAAAAAAATTCAAAGCAGTAAAAATTATCTGTAGATGCTGAAATGTGAAACTAAATGATACCTTCAAAAAGCATAGACGGATTTGTTAATACTTCTATAATGGCTATATAGTTCATTCAGAGCTTTAACCTCTCGAACGATTTTCCTCTAAATATCCCTCTGGTCTCAGCTTCTTTATATCCAACTGATTGTTATCTTAAAGCTCTATATCGGTCCACCAAGTGACATTCTTTGTGTTGTTGGGTTTTGAAAAAGATCATTGTTTACCATACTCACATGTATTTTTAATTCTTATATTAATTGCCCCTCGGATATATCGAAGTGCATGGTTGAAAGACGACATTGACTTTAATATCATTAATTGAACTCATTTTGAAATATTAAACTAGGCACGTAACTTGTGGTCCATTTTTATACGTATTGGAGTTATGTTACTAACGCGAATGTAATGAGGCACCAACTTACACAAGTCTAGGGCGTGTAAGTATTGTTACGGGGACCATTATTTAAATAAAAATTTCGGGTATCGTCGAGAAATGGACGACATTTGATAATATGGCCTTATAGTTTAGAATTATTACCTTTATAGCATTAGAATTATTACGCTGGCAATTTATGCTTTTAAATTTAGTCTCTAAGTTTCTTCGTAAGATCTCAACTTCTACGATCTTTTCCCCTGGTTTTTGGATAAATAACTTCTGGAGTATTTGATGTAAAATTTCTGTAGTTTTTAAAATCCTTGAAAAAATAAAACACTACTTTTTTTTAGATTTTTCGGCTGTTCGGCTGTGTCCACTTGTTTAAAAATGTTTTTCAGAATTGTTGCCATATTGAGTTGATTTAAATGATGGCCGTCGTTTCGAAAGTGTTGCAGCCTTCATAAAAAAAATCTTAAAGCAAACTCAATACAGTAACAATTCCACAAAATATTTTCAACATATTAGATTTTTAAATGTTTCCGTTACAGGTTTGAAATTTTGATTTTTCGTCTCATGAATACCCCCTTCTGATTTATTTTACTTTCATATTTACCACTTAAAAAATCCGATTTTCTACTTTATAATAGTCTTTAAAGAGGTACAAATGATGTTAGAATTTAGATCCTAACGTCATGTGAAAAATACGGGTGAATGCCCATCACCGTAAATGTAATTAAAAGTAATTTATTTATAATATTTGTTTTATTTGATATTTAATAAAATATTTAAATTTCATAGACCTACGCCATGTGGAGGAAATCAGAAAATCGGAATTGAAAAAGTTTTTTGTGTGAAGTTTTATTGTTGTTGGATGAAACACAAAACTCTTAATATGTTACACTGTAATTTGCCTTATAACTAATAATTATATTATAAAAATTAATTAAAAAGCGAAGATTATAACTACATTAAACGTTCTTTTTTAATGTCGATACAAAGAGTAAAAACCTTCAAACGTTTATTTGAGGGAAAGAAACACAGAAGAAAAATTAAATTTTTTAATGGCTTGTTTTGTTTTTATGCGAACTCGTTATATTTTATATTATACTTCTCTTTGTTTTAAACAAAATAAAATTTCTAGTATAAAACCAATTTGAGAGTTGTTGCCGTATTGAATTGGCAAGAAAACAGCGACTGGGAGATGTTACATGTCACTTTTATTTAAAAAGTAATATTCAAACCATATACTCGTATATATACTAAATATAGCTATGTCATCAAAAATTTACAGCAAAAAGTAAAGAAACTGCTACCGGGAAATGTAGCATGCCATTTTATGTCAAAAGTAATATCTAAGCCATAAAGTCATATTATCAATAATCTAATACAAAAAAAAATGGAAAAAGCAACTGGTAGATGTTATAAACCACTTTAAGTTAAAATTAGTATTTCAAACATAAAGTTATAGCGTCAATAATCTATATAAAACACGAAGAAAACAGTAACTGGGGTATGTCACAAGCCACTTTAGGTTAAAAGTAGTATTTTAACCATAAAGTTATAGCGTTAATAATCTAAACGAAACAAAAAAAAACAGCAAATGGAAGATGTAACAAGCTGCTTTTTGTCAAAAGTAATATTAAAGCCATAAAGTCATAACATCAATAATCTAAAAACACAGAAAAAATCGCAACTGGGAGAAGTAACAAGTCATTTTGTGTCAAAAGTAACATTTGAAACATAAATTCATAATATCGATAATCTACGACAAAACATAAAAAATAGCAGCTGGGAGACGTAAAAAAGCGTAATATAAGGGGAATCGAACCCGTGATTTCCGGGCTGAAAGACAAGTATTTTACCAAATAGACTACAGAGGTCTCTTATATGAATGAATGATTGATAATGAATATATAAGATAATTTAAAAACTCTTCACGTGTGATTGTGTTGTAAACAGATGCAATTGTGAACCGCGAGTTCCGTGTCTACTCCAGTGGTTTTAAATTCGAAAGCTCGATTACGGGGGCTGAAGACAATATGGTTTCCCGGCCACACTCTTCAATGTGTCCGAATTGCCAATTGGATATACGAAAATAGAAAAAAAATACTTTGAAAGTGTTGTTTGATTTTAAATAAAGTTGAAAACTTAATATTTTAAAAGAATTGTCATTATTTTCAAAATACATATAATTTAATGTCAAGTTGTTCATCTAGTCAATTCATTGAAATACAAGTTTTCAATGTATTGAAAATATAATACTTCTCAAATAATTTTATAACTCAAGATAAATGTAAATGATGGTTCGGAAAATAAAATGGTTTGATGAAAAAAATATTCGATTGAAATTCTAAGGGATTTTCATATTAAATTTGAGAAAATATCTGCATGAATTGAAGCTATGATTTTTTTTGTTAACCGGTACGACAGTGGAGCGTGTATGTGGAAATGTAGCGTTCACGATTGATTTTTACTTTCAAGGTTTTATATTTAGCCATAGCATACCTGAATATATTTCACGTTGAAATATTTCGTCATTTGATTCATGAATATTAAATGTTCTCAATGTTTGCTTTTTATTTTATTTATATATTCATAACGATATTCGCATTCTCGTAGATATATTGCTTATCTTTCAAATCGGGAGGCTCGATTACAAATGGAACTAAGAAAAGGGACCTACAAAAGTTTGGTTTATCACATAAATATTTCAAGTTGATAGCAATAAATTACCATTTAGTACTCTATTTAAACTCTACTATACAACAATTGTTGTATAAGGCTTTCTTACATTATGTAAAGCATACCTTAACATTTTAAATTAAATTGGGTATACTCCAAAAAAGGGATTTCCTTTTTATATTCAAACTGAAACGTTCGAAATCCAATGTTGTAATCTTAAAATATTTTTCATCTATGTGTATAAAAAATAAAATCATATATTTGGTTCAAGAAACTCGAAATTATATTTTATGTATTGCTGTATTGCGTTGTTTTACATTTTAGTTGTAATCAGTAGAATCTGTTGTATTGCTGTATCGTGTTGTATAACATTTTAGTTGTAAACAGTAAAATCTGTTGTTTTTTTATAAGTGGCAATCTTTTTCAATCAAATAGATTTTTTTAATGAGGCCTTAAGCAAAAATCATACTGAACACCTTTAAATAAAAATTGGTATCAGGTGAAATCGATCCCACAAACCGCTGGTTGCAAGATAAACATCATACCGACTTGACCACGGAAGTCGAAAATAATGTTTTAAATAAAGAAATTAAACTTATTTTTGTAGAAGAAAACGCATTAGAATTATTTTTTTGTAGAATAAAAAGCATTAGGACTATTAAATATCTTGACAAATTTTACTATGTAAGTACTAGTTTTCAAGTTCTACACATATTATGAACGCTTCGTTACAATCGCAATAATGAAATTCCTTTGTCCAGTGTCTTGAAATAATGGGTGTGTCGGAAAAATCCGAAAACAACTCAAAGATCCTCACAATCGATATTTTAGCCTCTCAGATTAACTTTTTAAAAAATAATTAAAAAAAAACAAAATGTCCTATATACTAATAATGGTGACTTGAAATGCGCATCTATAAATAATGAGAAATGTTTTAAAATTATATACATACATACCATCACGTCATGACTCTTTTGAGATAGACAGAAAATTCAGGTTTCTATGCCTTTCTATATACACCAATAGCTCTCGTCTCGTTCCAATCTATACATCTCGAAAAACATGCTCGCCTGTTTCTTATACATCATAACTTTTCCTGAGTTTAAATGTTTTCAACTGTTTCTTTGGTATATTTCTTCCTCACTCTTCATTCTTTTCTGACATGTATACCATATTTGTTTCATAATTATTTTGTAAATCATTCTGTTAACACTTCAAGCCCGATCGATATCAAGAGAAAATTGTTATACGAGGGTGCTCCGATAAGTACTTAGCCTATAAAATAATAACAAATTTTTTGGAAAAGTGGCGATTTATTTCTCAACATAATCTCCTTTGAGTTCAATACACTTGACCCAGCGATGCTCCAACTTCTTTAACCCGTCTGAAAAATACGTTTTCTGGAGGTCTGCAAAGTAGGCCTCCGTGGCGGCGATAACCTCCTCATTCGACTCAAATTTCTGCCCGGCGAGTGACTTTTTCAAATTTGGAAATAAAAAGAAGTCGCACGGGGCCAAATCCGGAGCATACGGTGGATGGGGCAGCAGTTCGTAGCCTAATTCTACCAATTTGGCCGTGGCGACGGCGGAGGTGTGAGCTGATGCGTTGTCATGATGGAAGAGCACTTTTTTCTTCGCCAAATGGGGCCGTTTTTTCTGCAATTCGGCGTCGAATCGGCCCAATAATTCGGCATAGTAGAGCCCTGTGACCGTTTTGCCCTTCTCGTATATGTAAATATTAATATTAAGAATATGGAAAGAAAATTTTGTTTGTTTGTTGAAATAACTTTATTAATTAAGTGTAGTTTTGTTATTCTCCTTCCCCAACATTATCATTTTTGGAAAGCTACATCACACTCCTCACGGATGTACCTGATCTCACTTCACCTTTTGTGCTTAGCACATACCTGACAAGTTCTGCAGGGTTTATCTTTTTTGTTAGTTGACGGAAAACACATGTTTAGTCACGTTGTTTGACAACCTGTTTGAAGAATTCTGCAAGTTTATTATTCTATTTGAACCCGTAGACTGTAGTTGGTCTCGAGATTCATATATCAAAATCTTCAAGATGACACTTCGCCGTACATTGATGACTCGATGCCAGAATTCATGCATCTTTTCTCTGTTTAAGATATTGTCCATTCTAGAAATCAGGAGACTCGTTTAAACGTTGTATTGTTTATGAAAATATTTACTAGATGTCATTAATATGTTCTTTTTCAGAAGAGGTATCGATCAGGTGAAAACACGGGACCAGGACTCAACGCAAATCTAGTTGATCGCGTTAAATCACGGGACCGGGACTAAACGCAAATCTAGATGATCACTTTAAATCACGGGACCGGGACTTAATGTAAATCTAGATGATCACGTTAAATCACGGAACCGGGATGCAATTTATTAATATATTCACACCTTCTAAAGTCATATTATGAAACAGTGTTTTTTAATCATTCAGCTTAACAAGTTACTATAGACTCTAAGATTTTAACGGGTTGCAGCTAGGGGTTATATATTTTTGACTCTTGAAAATACTATGGCAAAAATTGCTATTTTGTTCCAGAAAGGCATCATTCCTAATTCTTGGTTTATGAAACTACTCTTTTTTATGAATATTTCGGTTTATGGAGCTATTTCTCCAAAATAACATTTGAATATATTGATTTATCAATTGTTTGGTTGCTATTTCAAATGGCGCCGTTTATGGACGAAGCTTGCTCAATTTGATTCAAAACTCTTCTGCAATTTTCCAAAATATATTTTTGTAAAGCATTCGCTAATATCATAAATATGAATTCATATTTTCCACGTTCGAAGCCAACTTCAAATTTGTATTTTACATTTTTAAACCATTGAAATTGAAGATGTCAAAAATATAAATTGTATGGCATATTTCATAGTTTTTAGTGAATAACGTGTAACCGCAGAAGGTTCTCTTATTACGAAATTATATCTTAAAAATGATGATATTTTACAACAGTATCAAAAGATCTAGTAATTGAACGTCAGTATACACATTTATATTTGTTCATTCGCATTGATGCAGCGCATCAGCCATGTTCGCAGAATACAGAATGCATGGGTTCATAGCCTTGATGAGGGATCGAAAGGTAAGTGTGAGGAAAAGGAATTCAAGAAGATCTGGGGTGCTTTCCTCCATCAAGCATTGAATCTGAGTGAAACATAGTCTATTTTTCAGATTTCTTCAACTAGACGTTTATTAATGTGTAAAGAATGGGGATTTACACTAACATAATTTTTATTTCTTATTTTTCATTATTTTTTTATTTTTATGCCCATTAGATTTTTCATGTTTGTTATGTATAAACTTTGCCTTTGTTACTCCTTTTCTTTTATATGTTTAATTATATGCGTGTTTTTGGAATTTATAGGTCTGCACCGTATTTACCCTAAAATATGAAACAAAAATATATTATATACATACATATCATCACGCCATTTCCCTGTAGGCTACAAAATACTAAAATTTCCTATCACGATATACTTCCTTCGCCTCTGCCTCAAACATACATCTTCTTATACGGTTTTTTTCTGTCAATCTTGATCCTTAACTTTCCTTCTTTCCAAATTTCATTAACTTGGTCCAACTATACATTTTCCGGCCTACTTCTGCCATGACTCCAACAATTGCTTGTGTTATAAATTTGTTAAGTTAGTCTTTCGTTATTCACCTGATCAACTTGTCTAAACCACCTTAATATATGTTTTATATAGTTAAGGCATTAACGTTGTGGAGGTTTAAAGACATTGTAATTTATTTTTATCAAACACTGTTTATTCCACTTTTTTGTGACGGTATAACCCCACCGGGTTCAAGGCTTTCACCTCATCTTCAGGGAAGCGCAAACAAGCTCCCCTGAAGATGAGGTGAAAGCCTTGAAACCAGTAGGGTTATACCGTCACAAAAAAGTGGAATAAACAGTGTTTGATAAAAATAAATTACAATACCTTAATATAATTTTTAATTCATATTGAATTGTATCAATTACATTAACGACGCACCACATGTTCTTCTCAATATACGTATTTCCACTGCATTTACCTGGCTCATTTAATTCCCTTTTCACTTCCATATCTACTCGTAAATGTTGAGACTTATACGCTGTTATGATCATCATTTAAGCAGATCTTGTTATTGCATGACATGAACGTATGTCTTTTAATGTCTTATTGACTCTATTATGAGTATTAACATACGAGTACACACAATTTCCCTTAATTTATTTTACTCAACAATAAAGTCGCCTAAAATGCTCATAGTTCACATATAACGAGTATATACGCATATAAAATCTGAAATTTTATATGAAAAATCAATATCTTTTATTTGACGCAGTTTGTTGGCCGACCGAAAATATATGTGCTTAAACCTCCAAATGTTGCACGAGAGCCTAATAACGATCACGCAAGGAAAGGTCTGAATGAGCAAGCACGCATAATTGTACATTTACCACATGTTAATTTTACAAACCTTAACCGTCTTAACTTTATAAACGGTTTAAAATTAAATATGAAAACAGTTAAAAATAAAATGTTATCGTGGTAGTAAAAATGACGATTGTGAACCAAAAATAAAAATTGAAGAAAGCACTAGCCTGAAAGCGGACTTTATTCAATACTTTTTTCTTCGATTATTGATATGACTTTATTTTTGAAAGATTACTTTTGACAGGTGTTACAATATATGTTACATCTCCCAGTCGTTGTTTCTTTATTTTTGTTTTAGATTATTGATGCCATTTTTTATGATGTTAATATTAATTTAACATAAATTGTTTTGTTACATCTTCCAGTTATCGTTTGCTTTATTTTTTGTTTTAGATTATTGATTCTATAATTTTAATATAACTTTTGACATAAAATGTCATTTTATATCTTCCAGTCGTTATTTTCACTTTATTATCTTATAAATTGTTACGTTACATCTTCCAGTTATCGTTTGCTTAATTTTTGTTTTAGATTATTGATGTCATTTTTTGTGATGTTAATATTAATTTAACATAAATTGTTTTGTTACATCTTCCAGTTATCGTTTGCTTTATTTTTTGTTTTAGATTATTGGTTCTATAATTTTAATATAACTTTTGACATAAAATGTCATTTTATATCTTTCAGTCGTTATTTTCACTTTTTTATCTTGGAAGAATGATCCCTGCGCGGAGTGTTTTATTGACAGAAGAGTAGCAGCAGGTAATACGGTGAATACAATGTGTTTATCAAAATTATTTGAGCGACTAAAATTATTTGAGTAGCTAAAATTATTTGAGTAACTAAAATTATTTAAGTTATTAAAATTATTTGAGTAAAATTAATAAAAAATAAAACAAAAGATAAATTTCAAGGAAAATATATGAGCTAAAGAAGGGGAATATATTGAGGTAAATAATGCTTGTTTATTTTTTTTTAATAAAGATTTATAGGGATGAAGCATACGCATGAGGTGTATGGTCGCGCGGTAACGCAATGGACTTCTGTGCAGGAGGTCGTCGTTTCGAACCCCGCGATGTGCTACTCCCCTCGCACGACACAAGCACTTTTTCCGCATAGTGTTCGAGGGCATAAGGATTCCTATGACTTCGGTCATATCTATTATTTAAAAAGTTTGAAAAAAAAATATACAAATGATTTTACTGTCACCAGATTAGAGGGGAAATAGATTTTTCATGCAGGTGTTGAGTAAAGTGATTATTTAACACTCCATAGAAGGTTGACAGAACTCAAATAGGGCTGAAAGTTATTAAGTATTGAGTATTTTGGGTATAAATCAACTGTCTCAGAATAAGTGCTTAGCTTTGTGAAATAGTTGGAAAAAACTTTTATACTAAATCATGAAAAAATATATATTGGACGGTTTGGAGAAAGCCTGGGCAAAGGAAGGAAATTTAAGTTTATTCGATATAAAAATACTTTGTTCTGGTGACTAAAGCTATTTAGGAGTAACACAATCATCGCTTATTTATAGTTTTATATAATCATAAAATGGTGTTAATTATCGTATTTATAAAATATCAATGAATATATTGAAACAACATTCATCACATATTTTCTTATATCGTCGTGCAAAGCGCAAATTAATTCTCAGGCCAAACCCCTTTACAAGAGAACGTTGTTTTATGATTTCCTGTAAATTTAAGTAACTGAATTAAATTATATTTTTCAGACGATTAAAACCCCATTAGTAACTGATTTGTTTAAAATTAACTGAAATTCAGTAGTTTTAACTGTTTGACATTTAAATCCTATAGTAAAAAAAAAACAGCTTTTATGTTTCTCGAACGGAAAATTAATTGTATTTGAGAGATATCTTTTGATTTAAAAAATAAATTTGATTTAAAAAACAAAACTGATTTATTTTCGTCAAAAAATCAGATAAACTAGAGTTGTTAACATTTTGTACAATGATGTAAACAATTACTAAATGTCAATAAATTTTTTACACATTTTACCTTTCATATATAAAATTAAAATAAATTCAACAAATGGCATATTTATTTTTGACAACAAAACAAATTAAAAATAGTTTTTTAAAATATGTTTAAAGTATGATTTTTTACCGAGCACCATACTTTAGTTTGAAAAAAAAAACGACTCATGTTATTTAATAAACATTTCCCTACTTTTTAAATGACATTGAAATATTTAAAAATGGATAGTGAAAATTGAATGCAGAATAAAAAAATTCTTTTTAATTTGGAAAGTTTCAACTCTCACTTACTGACTGGTTCTATTGTTTTGTGTTACACTTTATTTGAATATGTAACATACGTTTATTTTGAAGAATTACGCTAATATACGAGATATATGCATTGAAATCAAACTGGTGAAAAGTTCTAACACGTTTATCAACTCATTGCAAAATGTATAAACCGGATACCTCGTATTACAAATTAGGACAAATATAAAATCTATATTTGTCCTAATTTGTAATACGAGTATATCAATATTTTCTGCTAAAACATTTATAATTTGACTTGAAATTTAAATGATGTTTATTTATAAAAAGAGCTGTAAAATCATGTAAAAGTGGGGCTATTTTTTTCGACAAGTTAGCATAGCTTAATAAGTTTTTAAAATAATTTTTAACCTTTTAATTTCCCTTTTTTTAAGGTTTGAACCATCAAATAAAATAGTTAAAATAAAGAAACGTTCGAATCAAAATTAGTTTTTTGGAGATAAACAAATTCAAATATCCATTTTCAAACATTTCTTAGAAATAATAATAATATTATTGATATACGATATATCCTAAAAAAATTACAGTATCACAAAGAGTTCTTAACCTAAAGAAGTTGGTCATAGACTCACGATTCTGGACAGAACCGACGAAACTAGGAACACAACAGCTGTGACAGACGTGTGTTTGGCAGGTGTTGGAGCGGCAGCGGCCAAAGCACTTGCGTGACACCGAAGGTCTTCAGGGTACAGACGGAGGAGGCGTAGACTACCGTGCGGATAGTGGTGGCCATTTCTCGTGCACTCCGCCATTGGCGGAAGACGTCCAACTGGACCGGATTCTCGAGTCCATCGCCGTACCCAGCGAGCCAACCAGGCGACTCCACAGTCACAGGGTAAAGGGTTTTCTGACACTGATAGACCACCTAAGATAAAGAAAGAAAAATAATACATGAAATACATATATTTTTTAATTATAAAAGTCGTGCTTATGAAATTCTGAACGTCAGGTCGTACGATTGATTAATTGATAAAAAATAAATACGAGTATATTTATTATATTTAAATTAGACTTAAAAAAACATGGTATTTAAACTTAACACTCCCATTATTATTATTTATTAAATAAAACCGTTGTAATTTATTTTATCAAACAGTGCTAATTCCACTTTTTTGTATCGGTATAACCCTACCGGTTTCAAGGCTTTCACCTCATCTTCAGGGGAGCACAAACTAGACTGATTTTAAGTTCTTTATATTTATTTCCACTGCTTGGATGATTATTTCTGTTAAATGACGTAGTTAACCAAAATAATAATCCAAGCAATGAAAATATATCACTTGAAATCAGTTTTTCATTAAAATTTCCATCACCCATACAGATGTGTAAAATATTAACTAGTTATTCTGATTTTCAGTCAAAATTACTAAATACTGTTTTTGACTTCAGTGTTATCGATACTATAGTATATTACCACGAAAAGAAATTTCTTATAATAATGTATATTTTAAAAATAAATTCTTTTATTGGGTGATTGTGTATAGTATGATTAAAATTGGGAATGATTAAAAAAGAAGTTTTTTTAGGGTTATTTAAATCTTAAATAATGTTGTCAAATTGAAGTCAAACAGATAGATCAGATCTCCAGGCACATCTTTTTTGTTTATTGGCATTACCCTATCAAGAGTGTACTTCAACAATATACAACCCTAAATAAATATAAAAAACGATCATTTGAAATTTTAACACAAATACACATTTACTAATTATTTCCACGTGTTACATGAATTCATGAAAATAAGTCATTATACTTGTGTTAGGGCAGGCGTAAGCCTAGTTACACATGGTTAAGTTAAACTGGTTTGTATATTTCCATTATAAACATAAAATATAATAAGTTAACAAAAAGATACATATAATACATTAAGGAATTAAATAAAAATGTAAGTTTAATTCAAATTAATCAAAAAATCATTTCAAATAAAATACATATGAAGTAAATTATGTGATAAAAAACATTGTTGTATATTTGGAAGTAATCTTAAAAAAATAATATTAATTTCTAGATTGGAATATTAAAACAGGGAAAACAATCTGAACATTAATTGGCAGTGTAACATCAATTCAGTTTTAATTTTCTTTTAACCTTTTCGTCATAAATACGAGCGTATGTTGTCATGCACATTAAATAAAAAAAACTATTGTAATGAATTTAAATATGCGTAATTAAATACGTATGTTAAATATTCTTCATAATTTAAATACAGAGAACAACGCATTATCTTATTTTTTTTCGAGGTATCTTGAATTTAAATTACTGGTATGTTTGAAAAAAAAAAGAACGATTTTACAATTCTATGCCATCAATTTTCAAATTTAGTTATAAAAAAGTGGTACTCGTGCTTTGAAAGTTTTCGTAAATTTTATTTCTGTGGTCAGACATAAAATTTTCATAGATCCTTTTTTTTTTGTTGGAATTCTTCCTCTTTACAAGAAAACTCATTAAGGAATAATTTATGGCTTCATACATTAAAAAATGTTTATCATAATAACATAATTTTGTTAAAGAATATTTGAGAAAAAAACTTTTGATTAAATAAAAACTTAAACAAAAAAATATAAAATTTATATTTTAAGAACGATTAAAATTGTGGAATTACATTTTTGCATCCAATATTATACTCCCTATCAATAATTAACAAAGGGTTTGGTTTTAACTGTGATTTTGCAAAATCAATGCCAAAACTTTTGATAAATTACAAAAGGATTCTTACGTTAGTATAAAAAAATATTTTATAACTGAAATATGAATATCAGTTTTAATTGATTTTTGACAATAGGAATATTGCAATAAAAATATTTTAAAATAACTCACCAGCAATAAGTTTCGTAGCCAATTTCTCCCAGGTGGACGAATTAGGGTAGAAAGTTGCTGGACTTAATGATGCTAGTTGATTGTTGATGAGGCCAAGAGATAATTGAGGGATTTGACCTAGATCTTCCAATATACCGATTGGTAGCTCCGTGATTGATGTATCATGAATATGCAAACTCAATTCATATAGTTTTTCAGCGCCACTAAAAGCGTCAGCCATAATCCTTTTCACTCCTACCCCAGATATCTCCAAATGCCTCAGCTTTGGTACAAATATCCCGCTAAGCTGATTTTCGATAATCTCTTCTTTAAAATGGATGTGTAAATTTCTCAGGCTCGGTACTTCAGATATCATATTTCCAAAATGGTAATCTCTGATGTTTGGTCTTGATTCAGTGCGTAAAAAGGATAAACTTTTCAATGGTGTTAACGTATCTGGATCCAGGTGTTTTAATTTATGAAGATTGTTTATATCTAAATGTACAAGTTTTGATAGTCCGATAAAACTGTTTTCAGTCAATGACTGTATGGGGTTCTTGGACAAATCGAGAGTCTTTAAATATGGCATATGTACCCATAAGTGAGAAGGGACAGAAGTCAACGAGTTTCCTTTCAAATGTAAATATCGCAGAGCGCCCATATTTTTTACCGCGATTTCTTTGGCATGTTCGATGAAATTAAAAGTTATATTCAGAGAAGTGAGATTCCTTAAAGGAATGAAGGGGAAAACTTTCATTCCGGAATTTGAAATACTCAAGTATCTCAGAACAGGGAGGTAGTGAAGAAGTTCTTTGAAATTTGCTCTTACGGGGTTTGTGCTAATATCCAGCGCTTGCAAATTTCCCAAACTATTAAATAAGTTATCTGATAAAATTGTCAACCTGTTGCTACTTAAGTCAAGACTTAATAGGAATGGAGTCTCTTGAAACAGTGTACTGTCCACACTCTCGATACTGTTCTGACTTAAGTCTAAGTGCCTTAAAGTAAATCCGACTTGCGCGAACGCTATGGAGGGTAAAACTATAAATTCGTTTATACTTAAATCTATATGTTCTAACATTGTATTTTTGAATACGTCCCTCGGTAGATATCTTAAATGATTTCTACTAAGACTTAATATTCTTAAATTATTTAGATTAGAAAACTGTTCTACGGATAATTGTTCTATTCGATTGTGAGACAAATCGAGAATTTGAAGTTGTTTCAATCCAAGAAACGCCCTTCTTCTGATTGTCCCTATGTAATTGTGGTCTAAATTTAATATTTCTAACATATCTAAGTTTTCGAATGAGTTTGTGTCTAAATGTCCGATCTCATTGTAAGAAAGGATACAACGTCGCAACCTTTTGGCTATTTTTGATAAAAATGACGTGGGTGTATCTGCTAACCGATTGTGCGACGTATCCAACGTATCAATATATACATTGTCGGCATTTCCATCCAACAGAATTATTTGGTTTCTACTTATATTTAATAAAAAAGGCATTTCAAAATCAGAAACATTTTGAAACACCCCTAAAGAAAATTCTTTTAATTGATTTCTTTGTAATTCTAATTTCAATAAACTAGGAAGATTATGAAACGTATAATCTCCTATTTCAGTCACAAGATTATCGAACAAGGCAATTTGCATTAACTTTGGCATACCGTGAAATGCACTACTCGATAAATTTCTTATTCTATTTACGGATAAATCTAAAATTTGTAATTCTGAAAGACCATTAAAAGTTCCAGAATCAATTATCTCCAACAGGTTGTACGAAAGATATATCTCTTTTAAATTTTCAAATTTATAATGATAGAAAAAATTATGTGCGATACTGGTGATACGATTAAATTCGAAATTGAGATATTGTAAGTTTCTGTAATGAATCGAAGGATTGGCCGAGAGCGTATTGATGTTGTTGTTATCTAAACCCAACCACTCCAGGTTGTTAAGATGCTGAAATACGTTTTCAGGGAAATCGTCTCTATAAATCGAAAAAGACATTTCCAATGTTCTTATTGAATGAGATATATTCGCGAATACCTCAGGGTGTATAAAGTGAATATCGTTGAAGCTAAGACTCAACTCTTTCAAATGAGGAAGCGACGAAAATACTCCGGCATCTAGTCGGGTAATTTTATTGCTTCTCAAATACAAGGTTCTCACGGATTCACCCCATTGATCGAAATCTCCCTCTTCTATGTAAGTTATTAAGTTGTAACCTATATCCAGATGTGTCAAGCTACAGTTTTGCAAGGCGTCTTTAGGAACATTCGTTAACAAGTTTCCATTCAAGCTTAAAACTTTGATATGCTGTGGTAAAGAATAAATGTTGACTATTTTGTTGGACGGTAAGTAAAGATGCCTGAGTCTCCGGAGTTTCATGATAGCTTCTGGAAGGTATGTGAGTAAATTATGCTCTAAATCCAAGAGTTCTAGAGTATGCTCTAAAGTATTGAAGGCATCATTGTCAATACGTTCTATTTTGTTGTACGAAAGAACTAATTTTGATGTATGCATTCCTTTGAAAGAGTTTGCGGGAATACTTTTCAAATTATTGAGCTCTAAGCTTAGATGTCTTATGATTAAAGTATTATTGAATAAATCACTCGGCCAGCTTTCCAGGCCGTTATCTCCAAGCTCAAGTTTCTCCAAAATTCTGTGATTTTTAAACGTTGTTTGTGTCATTCGTTGTATAATGTTACCTCTCAGGTTCAGCGTTTGTAAATGATGTAAGTATGAAAAGAGATCCAAAGGAAATTTCTCCAATAGATTGTCAGCCAGATTCAATGACTGCAAGTTGAGTGGGAGAGATTTTCTGTTTATGTTTCGTATCCTATTACTGTCTATATCCAGTTTATTGAGATGTTTCAATTGGATCAAGGATTCACTCGGTATCTCAACTATATGGTTACTCGTTAATATTAAACTGGTCAATGAATCTCTCAAATGTGCCCATTCACCAATTAAATTTACTATATTATTGCTGAAAAAAAAAATCAATAAATTAGAGATGAACATATTTTTGATTAAATAAAATGTTTTTAATGACAATATAATTTGTTATTACTTACTTTTGAAGATTAAGCCAATTTAAAATTTTGAGGGATTTTAGACTTCCGAAAGGTATGTCAGGAAATTCATTGTACCCCAAATCTAAAGAAGACAGAGTCATTGCCATCGAACTGTGAATTAAAAAAATAATACTTTGATTAGTTAACAAGAACTAGCCTTATTTAGAAGGTGACTATAGGAATAAAAATATTGGACCAACTTTTTACGTTTTGTAAAGTTGAATCGTTTGATTTCATTTAATGAACATTTTAATTTTTTATCTTCATCATCACCATCACGTCATTCCCCTATTGGCGTAGGCAGAGAGAATAGATATCCACTTAAAACTATCCCGACACACATCTTTTTCTTCTACTATGTCCGTACAACTCGTCAAGCATACACTTTTATTATATTGCCTTTACTTGATTATCTTTTTCGGAATTTAAATAATTTGGTAAAGGATTGGTCACGTTTTTCTACGTTTATCTCAAAATTATTGTATCTACTATACAACTAGAACATATGTTTTTTTGCAAATCTTTCATTCATTTTTCTACATTGTCGAACCATTGCAATACTCTTTTCTTCATCTTCATCTTTCAATCCGCATTCTTTCCCAATGTCTTCATTTCGTATACATTGTTTTTCCACATATTCTACGCAACACTTTTTTAAAATATTTATAAAAATTTAAGATACTTAATTGTATCGGAAACTAATAATCATTCAATACGTTTTAAACTAGCGTATTCAACGAGTATATATTAAAATCTTATTTTTAGCCCCTAATAGATTTATTTGTTCTTTATATAAACGAAAGGAGGTCAATGTATTCGCAAAATGAAGCAAAAAAGGATAATACACATTTTTCTTCCTTTTCAATGTATTCACCATTAACTCTAATACATTTTAAGATACTTCGATTAGCATCTTTATACACACGAAAAAAAAATATTTTTGCATTGTCATACAAAAGCAGCGCCCCTTTTGTTCATTTTCCTCTCATTTACAGTTTCTTTTAACTGTATCTGCAGACCAGAGAAGTACTCTCTAGTTATTGTGATGCCATTATATTTGTAATCCATCCCAAAAAATGAGGCCTTAATTTTTTTTTTGCATCCCAAAAAAATGTAGCCTTAATTTTTACAGCGGATTACACCACTTTGAATTTGCTTGGTGGATGTGTGTTCTTTTTATGCCACTGCATGGACTCCTGTTACAACTCAGACTCATAATGATGAACAAAAGTTTCATTTCTGGTAACAATTTGGCACAAAATCTCATCTTTGTCGTTTCTGCAGAGGTCTAAAAACTGTCGTGAATATTCGACGCGTTGCTGTTTTTGAAATGTCGTGAGCATTCTGGGTACCCATCTAGTACTGACTTTTGAAATTCCTAGATGCTGATGGAGGGTGTTCAAAATGGTTATAGGTGATACTCCAACCATATCTGCAAGCTGTTGTTTGTTTAGGTGGGTATCTTCCAGCACAAGCTTTTATACTTTTTGACGATGTTTGAAGAAGTGGTCTCAATAATCCGTCCTGGTGGGAGGTTGTCTTCAATCGATTCTCTCCCTTGCTTAAAAAGACTATGCCACTTGTAAACTACCGTTTTTTTTCAAGGATAACATCCCCCGTAAACCGCTAACATATCTCCCAAAATAATTCAGAATTTTTAACGTTCATACTTCACTACTATACATAAATCTTAGCAGTCAAATGATATCGCAAACCATTATATCAGCAAATTATATCGTAAACCATTATATCAGCAAATTATATCGTAATCCATTATATCAGCAAATTATATCGTAAATCATTGTATCAGCAAATAGTATCGTAAACCATTATACCAGCAAATTACTCGTATATCGTAAACCATTATATCAGTAAATTATATCGTTAACCCTTATATCAGCAAATTATATCGTAAACGATTATCAGCAAAATATATCGTAAACCATTATACCAGCAAATTATATCGTAAACCATTATATCAGTAAATTATATCGTAAACCATTATATCAGTAAATTATATCGTAAACCATTATATCAGCAAATTATACCGTAAACCATTATATCAGCAAATTATATCGTAAACCATTATATCAGCAAATTATATCGTAAACCATTATATCAGCAAATTATACCGAAAACCATTATATTAGCAAATTATACCGTAAACTATTATATCAGCAAATTATACCGTAAATCATTAGATCAGCAAATTATACCATAAACCATTATATCAGCAAATTATACCGTAAACTATTATATACGCAAGTTATACCGTAAACCATTAAATCTGCAAATTATACCGTTAACCATTATATCAGCAAATTATACCGTAAACCATTATATCAGCAAATTATACCGAAAACCATTATATCAGCAAATTATGCCGTAAACCATTATATCATCAAATTATACCGTAAACCATTATATCAGCAAATCATACCGTAAACCATTATATCATCAAATTATACCGTAAACCATTATATCAGCAAATTATACCGTAAACCATTATATCAGCAAATTATACCGTTAATCATTATATCAGCAAATTCTGACCGAGTTCAGTTCAATTTTATTCGTTTTTGTCTTATTTGTTTTATTTCTAATATAATTTAAAGAATAAATATTTCTTTTCTTATTTTTCTATACCTATCAGTTTTAACAAAAGGAAAATATTTCGAGATCGATCGTAATATTATCTCTGGTCCCGAGATATATGAATATTACGCAATATTGTTGAATGTGCAAAATGCCTAAGTTAATAAATAAATATATTTGTACTTGTGTTGCGCAAACACGATTAAAATTTCATTATTTGATGTCCCGGTCACTAAGTGATTTGAGTGAACTCTTTCAAACCAAAAGGAAATAATTAATTTAGGCCCTTACGTATTTAAGGGCCGGATCAAACAGTTTTATGGGCCTCTTTTATTACTTTTTTACGATGTTTGTTTAGGTTAGGCCATTTGAACAGGGGAAGCATTTCGAGTAAAATACTTTTTGCTTTATTGTTTGACGTTGAATATTAAATATACTTTTTTTTGTGATTTCATTTTTTTATTGAGTCACAACACACAAAACTCGTAATGTGTTATTAATATTGATTTCGATCGATCGATTAATTTGCAACATTATCATCAACATTTTTGACCTATTTATTTGGTCACTGCTGAACAAAGGACTCTTCACGATTTTTACAAAATTATCATTCTTCTTTCGTTAGCTGTCACAATATTTAATTTAATTAATTTATTTATTTTAGACATGACAAGAAATATACATAATTTGCGAAAAAAACAACAGATAATTTAATCTGGACACACAATTTTAATGGATCTGGGTTTGTTGCCATTAATTTGTCGTGTCTCGAGTAAACTAGGCATTTGCCTGCATTTCACTGAGGACATATAACATGAAAAAATAAATCGATATTTCTTTCCAATTTTTGACTGTATAAAACCCCGTTGCACATTCTCATCAACCTGACAAACAGTGACACTCAATTACATATATATACAATACATCATGCGAATCAAACCCCTCACTCTTCATTACTCCAGACAGACCAAAACTTTCACCCCACAATACTATATACTGTACATAATCTTAAAAAAAAAATACCACACTCAAG
Organism: Odontocerum albicorne; assembly: GCA_949825065.1. Taxonomy (NCBI): domain Eukaryota; kingdom Metazoa; phylum Arthropoda; class Insecta; order Trichoptera; family Odontoceridae; genus Odontocerum; species Odontocerum albicorne. The sequence goes on along the minus strand of OX463848.1, from coordinate 32,607,042 downwards.
AGCTCACACAAACCGACGCTACAAGTCATTCCTCTTGCAGGTCCAAGTATTCAAACTCCTGTCGCAATAATATCAACGCTCCGATCGACTGCCTAAATTGTTTTTCTCTTTTTGCCTTTATTGAATTCGGCACCCCATTGTATGTCATGGGAGCCATATAGGCATATTGCCTTTGGGTAAAAGATGATTTAACTCTAGAGATGGTGAACATTTGATCAGTTACAATGCGTGTCGTGTGTCTCTGCTGAATCTACATCTTCCCTTCCTTTCGATTTGAAATGTAAATTGGCTATGTTCAGGACCCGATACTCCTTGAAAAGCTCCTATGTGTGATACCGGGCAGGAAGTTTATTAATACATAATATTTTTTGGGAAACCTGCTGTATGTGTTTTTGTGTTAAGGTGCATTCCCCAAACTGATATACCGTAAGAAAGTGCCAACTGACATAAGGCGAAGTATATACTTTTAAGAATATTTTCACTGAGCACATTTCAAATCATACGGAATATGTACCCTAGTTTTCTGATTTTCGTGCTCAAAACGTTAATATGATCCTCCCAACGAAGAAACTGATCAATAAAAACTCCAAGTTTAACTCCCTAAAACAATTATAACTTATATTTTTAGAATAAAATCCACCCAGCAGGTTTTTTTTCAAGCCTTTTATGTTAATTCCTTTGAAGGATAATTTATTACTATTTATAATAAAACAATAATAATTATAATTTTGTTCTTATTTTTTCCAGACAGTGGTTGTGCAATGATACGCAATTCATAATTTTATAGACACTAAAAATATAACATACAATGTATTACAAAAAAAAATTTAAATATAAAAGCTGAAAGATACCATTCTTCATGATATATGTATATACAACAATGGTTCAAAACTTTCCGACCTGAACAAGTCGGAGCGTGCATGGACAGATACTACGCCGACCACGCCCATTTCATGGTTAGATTATATTACAGTTATAATTTGACACTTCACTTTCATTAATATGTCAATTAGAGCAGATAAAAAAGTGCTGTTGCTTTAAATTCTGAAATGTTAAAATTTTAACAACTCACGGGTGTATTTCTTTCAAAAGAAAGGATATCCCGGTAGAGATTAACGACGTTTAAGTGCTGTCTATGGAAATGTATTCGTTATGTTACACAGGGAAAAATTGGGCTGAACAGTTTCATTTAGTCAGAAAATCGATTCAAGATGACCGTCGGCAAGGCAAACTAGCAGAAGCACCTATTCAGGAAATAGTTGCATTAAGGTAAGAGCAAGTGTTACAATACATAAGATTGGTATCAAAAGAAATAGCTGCAAGGTGTGTGGGCTTTCTTAAACAGTGTTACGGATTCTGCACGATCATCTTGACATCAATAAGGTGAGCGCAAGATGGGTGCTAACACTCTTGAGTGGTGTCTAAAGGCAATGACGTGTTGAATGTTGGAATAAATTTATAATAATCTGCGATAGGAAAGAAAAAAAATAATTGAGTCAATTGTCATTGGAGAAGAAACTTTAGTTTTGTGCCATGATCCTCTGTTGAAAAGGAACTTGACTAAGCGGTGCCATCCGGTATCACCATACCAAAAAAAATATGAAAATGTTTTTTAGGTTTGTCAAATTCAAGGTTTCTACAAAAATATAAACGCTTAAAAGGTGTCACGAGGCGTGAGAGTATTGCACGATAATGCGCCAGTGCACACTTCTGTTTCTGCAAAGTATGCCGTATAACAATCGTTTCTAAGAATTGAATCACCCACCGTACAGTCCCAACTTGGCCTCTGGTGATTATTTTTTATTTTCAAAACTGAAATCCAACTAACAAGAAACCTCCGCAGTGTAACATTATTTTTAGAACAAAACTTCAGAATATTTTTTCAGTAGTATTGAAAAATTAATTCACTGTGGAAAAAATGTATTGGACTAGGGTTACTACCTATATATTTAAAAATATTATATTTATATTTCATAATGTCTCTTTTTTTATATCCTTGAACTGAAAGCTTCCAGACCTTACCACGTGGATACGAAAAAAATTAAAAATTAAAAAAAAAAAATTAACTGGTAAAATTTGTGTTCTCATGTATTATATTTTAAGACTTTTTTTAACATTGATACGTTATCTTTTATTTTATAATTGTCACTCTGATATGGAAAGGACACTTAAGTCTCATTTTTTTATAAATAAATGAATCAATAAAATATAATGAGTAATTTATTGCGCTAATGCCTAAAAATGGCAACGAGACCCAGTTAAATATGTCCAACATCTGTTCTAGCTGTATACAGCTATCCGGGATGTATCCCGGATAACTAGATTTGAATAATTTTATAGCGTCAATTTTATCGAAGACGTTTTGTTTGAGAGTGGATCCATTTATTGCGTTTATGATCTCTTCTCGTGTTGCCCAGCATGTATGTATCTTTTCTAGCTTATGTGCGTAGTTTAAAGCTTTTATGTGGATCCCAAAATGTGCGTTCCACTAATGTTTTACGGATTGGAAAAAAAACGTTGGCAAATGTGTATTTTATCCCATGGGGACTCATTTGAAGGGAAAAATATTAATATTAATGTTTAAATAAAAACTTTTTGATAAAAATAAAAATTCTCATTATTTTTTTTAATCAAACTGGTATGTTGAAAACGTAATTTTATTTATGTGCGAAAAACAAATTTGTAGTTTAAAAAAACAGTCGTCCCTAATTTCAACTTTTCAAATGAAAAAAAAATGGAGATTACGCTAATTCAACTCTAATTTCAGTGAATTGTTTGATAGCCCATACAAAAACTAAATGAAAATATGTAATTTCAATTGATGTCAAATAACAATTTATCTTCCTTAGACTCCTTAACACATTGATATCATATAAAATGCATTTGCCAAAGAAGCTTTGTTCAACCGATTGACCATTATCTGATTTCTATCAATCAGTAATTCATATTTTAATTAAAATAGGAACACGATACTATTCACCAATGGGTATTGTATTTGAATAAAACTGATGTACATAACCTAACTTTAAATATAGTTAATTTGTTTACAAGCCCATAGATATAATTTTTCTTCTATTTAAATGCAATTTTTTTTTCAAAAATGTTGTCATATGATAAAATAACGCAATATTTATACATTTATGTCTAAGTTCTATAAAAGCGAACGTTCTCGTTGACTACTTAAACACAGAGGAAACATCTTTTTAGCCGCTAGCCTGAGTCACCGGTTTATAAAAATTGCTTAGGGGATTTTGTTAATCAGACACATTGGACCTATTATCTGACTTGATTTTTGTATTAAAATTTCATTGTATACAAAAAAAGACTGGCGGAGTATTGCCTTTTGTAAAACTTTTCCAATAATAAATAAAATTTGATGCATCACAGTAATAGAGCACTAAATAAATGTAATACATAAAATAATCCTTAGAATTAAAAAAAAAATGCAATGAAAAAAATATCGATGTTTATGTTGTAACATTTTAATGGTATACCTATAAAATATATAATATAATAGTTCACTTACGCAGATTTATTGCTTAGTGACGATCTCTTTCAACGAACGAGAAATATTTTAGACAAGTTTTTAATGAAAACCAAACTAAAAATTAAAAAAAAAATGGGTTACCAGCAGTTATCGAGCCCGCAGCCCTCAGGGTAGAAGACATACGCCTTATCAACTAGGCTATGGCACGGCTCAACAACTTCCGTAACTTAGTTGGTAAGACGCCTGTCTTCTGACTCGGAGGATGCGAGTTTAATTTCCGCTGAAACTCGTATTTCTGGCCGGTTTAAGTAGATTGCCACATGACAATAATCCCACAAGAAAGTGTAATGTATGATTCGCTCGGGCGCTGCTATAGCTACCAGCTGTGATTTTTTTTAATATTAGTGCTTTCAAGTATCAAATGAGAGTGCCCATGAGGAGCCTTTTTCTCTTTTTAACGGTGCTATATAAAGTTTTCCTAGTATCTTTTCACGGAGGTCAAATATTACTATTTTGCCGTTATGAAATATAAAAATGAGTGAAACTGCGATGAAAATATAATTTCTAATTTCAGAAAGGATCTCCCAGGTACGTGCATCGGACTATCTACGGCTCAAAGGCTACCTAACTTTTTGACGTCCCGGAATGTCTTTGTTTCATTTGCAAATTTCAGCGAAAATGTAGCTAGTCTTTAAGATTGTTTAAACCATGGCTATAAGCTCTAAATAAGCTTATATTTAAATTACGTATACACTTCACAAGCCGTTTTCTGCTCCCTTGTAACAAAAGACTTTCTTCTAGTATCATGTTGTCCTAGAATCACTTCAGTGTACTATCAGCAGAGCAAGTGTATCTTAAGTTTTCTCATAAAAAATACGTGCCTGAAAAAAAAATATTCGCATTGGGTGGGAATTCGATTCATCCCTAATATTTAAACGATTGGATGGTGGGAAACTAAAACAGGTAAATCTGTTAAAATATTAGAAGTAGCACTATCGTTGCCAATAGTTTGATAGATAGTAGACTTGTTATTTATATTTGATATTATGACGGGAAATGTACTCGTATGATCAGATAGCCAATCGTCTGAATTTTTTTAGTAGCACCTTTGCACTGCATTTTATAAGATTAAAAACATTGCACTCTTGGGATAATTTTTTATTAAAAATATTCAATTGTTTAAATTTAATAATCAAATATGTACATTTAATTTTAATTGATCGTTGGCCAAATATTAATTTGCTCTATTTGAGAAACCGCTGCAAAATAACATAAGACTTGCTAAGTCGTTGTCAGATTCATCAGGGAACCACGACGCTCAATCATAAGTAACATGACAGAGAAAAAGACAACTAAAATACTGGAAACAAAGCTACTTAACAATATTTGTGAATGGTTGGTAAAAAATGTTTTTTGTCAATAAATCTGCCCAATTATAAATTGTGCAATGTATTTAAAATAATTGGTTTATTGAAGATGTAGTATTATTTGTTATCAGTTTTTCATCGTTCACAACATTGCACATTTATGAAAAAAATGTTTGATAAATAACTCACAAGATTGCTTACCTCAAAGCTTTATCAGGTAGAGTTTGAAGACGGTTATCTGGGAAAGCCATGGATTGTAATCTGAGGGCATCTAAAGAGCCACTTTCGATGCTGCGTATGCCGGCTCCAGCTACTTCCAAATGAACCAAACCAACGCTGCTTAGTTCTGAAATAAAACACACATGTTCAATTAAAAGCGCAATAAATCTGTGTTTCTCTTTAATTTTTCCTAATTTAATATTTATTAGGGATTGAGACTATCTTACGAGAATGCGCCACACTGACACGAACACAGTTTTGGTATCTGATAGTTGAAACTATTCCAGCTGTGTAACCATTCGATCATCTTAACGTGGTAAGTATGATTACGTTGGTATGGGTACGTGCAACGGCGGGATAAAGTGTCGAAGTTAAAACAACCACAAATTAGGAACCTCCAAATAGAGTCAGAGGGAGGCCCAAGAAGAGCCTATATAAGAAAGCGGAGGAGGACATGATAATACTCGTACTATCCCCGAGTAATTGGCGAGATCGAGAGAGATGGAGAAAAAAGGTCTAAGCACCCGATCTCAAATGGGATAAGGCAAAGAAAAAGAAGATCATCTTTCAAACCAAATATAGACAATAATAATAAAAGGGAAATTTATATGGCACCGTTTAGAGAATAGACTCTCCTCAAGGGCGCCCCAGCTTGGTATTCAAACTCACTATTATTGACAGATTAAAAATATTGCTTAGTACATATTTATTAGTTGATTGTTTATAAGTGTAATAGGAAGGTAGTGGGTACAGTCAAGAGATAAGGTTTTTCCCGTATCTATATATGTTTACAAAAACATACAATAGTAAGAAAATCGCAGGAAACTACCAAGGGGAGACAAACTACAAATAAACCAAGATCTTCCGACGTACTCGTATATTTTTAAAAGGTTCAACCTGCATTTAATTTGTTCTGAAATATTAAGGAAATATACAATGTTTTTTTATGTACTTATTTGGAATGTTTTTTTTAAGATAAAATTTAACTATAAAATATAAAACTTATTCATTTCGATAAAATGCGTGCACTGAGATATGTGTAGTGTCAATGTTTGACAGAGTAGAAAATATGTTCACTAAGGATTAATGTTAATTCAAATCCAATGTGCCTGTAAGGGTGAATAAATTCATTGAGTGTACAGAGTACAACCTAGCGGGTTTATTGCTATATGACAATTTCTTTCATTCAATCAGAATACGTCATGGATGCCTTAAGTTAAAACTAGACTGGAACTTTTAAGTACGATTGGGTATCAAAAATAACCGAACCTGTAAACTTCGGGTTGAAAAATAAAACCATAGCCACTGAGAGTTTTGGGTAGGTGAGGGATGTAATATTGATTTAACACATCTGGTCAAACTGAAAGTGAGACCAAAAAAAGAGTAAACTAGGAAAATTATGTTTGGACAATGTGAAAGATATTTTAGAAAAATGAAAGCTTAGGAGTAAGAGAAACTAAAGGAACTGCATGGTTAGTTATATATTTGTGGAGGAGGAGGCAAATGCAGTAAGTATGTTGTGAAAATTTGGCGTTCATTCCTTTTTGTGTACTACAAGAAGGAAATGGCTTTAATGTACATATATTTTTATGTATACATAAAATATTGCGGTATAAAAACAAAAACAATGTTTTTATGTATCTTTATTTTTAAATAAACTTTCTTATGAATTTCAATTAATTTATTTACAAAAAAACGATATAACACGTCAATATAACAATTAAGAAAAATAAGATACCCAATTCTGGATACATTCTTTCAAAATACTTTGAAAAACATAATGTGTTGTATAACATGGTTATTTAAAAACAATTTAATATATTATGTAAGACTTGAGTAGGAAAAAAATAAAATTTATTTCAAACAAAATACTTAACATAAAATTGAATAACTATAGTAGTTTCCCCGTCAAGAACTTAGAATAAAGAAAATGTCGGAGGAGGACTCTTAATATAATGTTAACAACATCTACATTCCAAATACCCACTAAAACAGACATGGAGTGTTTCGCAGTTCTTTGTAACCGTTGTATATATAAGGTCTTACGAAGTGTTTTACCACGTGGTTTGACTTATAATACCGACGTTTTGAAAGCGTTGCAGCTTTACTCTTCAAGGCGCATCCAACGAACGTTAAAATTCACTACGAACAAGCCTTGAAGATGAAAACTGCAACGTTGGCATCATAAGTCAAACTACGCGGTGCTGCACTCCAAAATACCTTATACAACAATGTTATTATTGTAGGTAACTAATTTCGTGATAAATGAATTTATTGGGTGGAAATAATGCATGTGCTATTTTCATTTAGATTTTTTAAATATTTTACGCTAATTCCCTGGTTAAACGAACAAAATATTCGTTTGAACAAAAAAGCACATGCAAATAGATATCGTTTGAATTCCGAACAAATCGCGTTCAAATATTGGACTTGTGGGAAATCGTTCCGAGAATATTGTACGTTCACTTTCCCTATGAAAGTGCACTTTTGCACCGTCCTAATTAATTGAACTCAAAATGGTTCAGGTTTTTGAATACTGTGCGTTAACAGTATTAATTTTTTAAATTTCTAATTTAAATGAAAAAGGATCAATGGGAAACATTTACATTCACTTCAAATTGTAGATTGTTTCCAAAGCAATCTCTCTATGCACATAATGATTTCTTGTATGCCTTGGAAACACAATTCATTTTATTGTATTTTATTACATTCGTGTATGCCTGGGAAACACAATTCATTTTATTGTATTGTATTACATTTCTTGTGTGCGTAGGAAACACAACTCATTTTATTGTATTTTATTACATTCTTGTATGCCTAGGAAACACAATTCATTTTATCGTATTTTATTATATTCTTGTATGCCTAGGAAACACAATTCATTTTATTGTATTGTATTACATTTCTTGTGTGCCTAGGAAACACAATTCATTTTATTGTATTTTATTACATTCTTGTATGCCTAGGAAACCCCATTCATTTTATTGTGTTACATTTTTTATGTTTTCAGTTCAACCTGGAGAGCTTATTCCTATTTGGGATTTTATTTCGACCAATTAAAAAGATCGTTAATGGGCAGTGATAGAGAATATGTCGTAGTAAAGAAGTTTGGTGTTCTGTTCTCTGAACATTACATTATAAAAGAGTAAAACTTGATTATATTACCTGGTAGTTTGTGTAGTGGCACGGCCACACAAGAGATCTGCCCCGGACGGCACCAGCACAAGGAGTTGAAGGAGCAGGGCCACTGCGCTTCCGCACCGCCCGTCCACAGCACCGTCCATAGCGCCAGCACCGCCCAGGGTCGCATGCCCCCTCCGCTGCTGTTAACAACAAAATAAATATGTTAATAAATGTGTGTAATGGCACTGTCATGCGAGAGATCTACTCCGGCCAACACCAACAAAATACGTTGAAAAAGCAGGATTATTGTGCTTCCGGAACGACCGTTTACCATCACAAAATTATATGGTCTCTTTTCTTGCTAACTAACTCAGTTATTGGATCGAGAGTATAATTGTCACAAATCGTGACAACCTCCACTGTATGCATTTTTTTAACAGGGACATCGTGGTGGGGGGACCATATTACCGAATTGTTATTTTCAGAGAAGTATACAAAATTTTAATTGATTCTAGTTTAGAAAAACATTACCAGGTATCAGTACAACGCCCAGTATGGACAATGTCATTGGTGTTATTTTATCTGCATATGGAAAATTTTCAGCTTGCCATTAGGTAAATATAACACAAAGGTCACAAACTTGCAAAAAGTTTCCAGTACTTTTTTATTTAAAGCATAGTTATATGTTAATTTAGATTTTTTTCTGCTGATTCTAATAACTTGTGACTAATTACCATAAAAAAAAATTTTTTTGTGTTATTTGTTTAAATTACTAAGATTCTGTTGAAGACTCAAACAATCGTTCATCTAAGATGATTTCGATGTCATGGGAAAATATAAAAAAAATATATATTTAAACTAAAAAAACAACGTCGGCCCCCAATGGAAGCCCTGTGGAACTCCACGTTTAGGAACAAAGTTATAACATTTATAAAATTTCATTCTAACACAAAGTTAACTATCCGTGATGTCTCAAAACACTGAAGCCAACCTCCTGATACACAATAAACGTGCATTTTCTTTGTCAAATGCCTTGCTCAAGTCAGAATAGACAGCCAGCTTGTATTTTCAGCCAGATTATTTGAAAAGTTGTTTTAATAAAGAATTAAATTAAAAAGAGAAGATATTCCACGAACTAAACCATGATGATCTGTAGCTAGTAATTGGTTCATACGGTTACCGATACAATCGAACCAATTATTCGATGATTCGTACAATCGAACCAATGATTCGATGATTCGTACAATCGAACCAATGATTCAATGAATCGTACAATCGAACCAATGATTCAAACACCTTAGCAAGAGTAGACTGTAATTTTTCACATTAATAATAGTAGGCCTGTAATTTTCTACATTAAATTTATCACTTTTCTTATCAATAGCAGTCAGCGAGCTAGATTTCTCAATTTAAAGGACTAATCAAATATATTTTTTTATGATTTTTGTAAGTATACTTTACTATGTTACATATATGAACGCATTAAATAAAAAAAGTCGTCAGTTCTAAGCCCGAAAAAAGAAGGTGGGATTTTTTTCTCAATTTCCTTTTCTTCCATAAAAATTAATCTCCCATCCTGAATCCTCAAATTATTCTTTTTTATTCCAATAATATCCATAAAACCCAATCGTCTCACCCTAGTGTGTCATAGGATCCAGTATAGTGAACAAGAGCTCACTTCTTTGAGAAAAACTCCACGACACAATTTCTCTTTTCAATTGATGTCTAGGATCAGTCTGTACTCTTATAGAAAATCATTTGATCCATGTGAAGGAGCAGTTTGACATTGACGTTTAAATGCTGAGGAAATTTTGCATTACGAAAACCCCAGCAACGATTATTAATATAAACTAATTCAATTCGACTGGTTAAGATGGATATGCAGGTATGGGGGTTCTTGAACTAAAGTAATTGTGGGGTAACACGAGACTCACAATAAATACTAGTTATCTGAACATCGAACTCACACCCCCCCTTTCCCTCCCACTCTCTTTCTTCCTCAATACACATCCTAGTTTGTCTGAACATCGTGACTACATGCTCTGAGCAAGACCTAAATGATGCAAATGACGGGCGATATCTATTAACTTTTATTGGAAACACGTGGCATTTAATCACTGATGGTCTAGACACGGAAACGAAGGAGTGGATTCAACCTGATAAGATTAATTTATAAAATCCCATTAAAATTTTTGATGCTAGCGAATTGATAAATCGACGTTAGTGATGAATTTAAGGGGCAGGAAAATGTATATATGAAATAAGCTTTCTGTTTATTATTAAAATGAATTTTCTAGACGTTTGATTATAATATCGTTTATTATTTATTTGGGGCAGAATATGTTTATTTTTAGTGCTGCGAGTAAAGGACAAATAAAATGCGCGACAAAGGACTGTTCATAAAACTTGTATTACGAGGAAGGAATATTGTCAAAAATATGTAGAAGAATGGCGCTCCTAACCGCTCGGCTGGTTCTGAAGAAGGGTCTAGCTAAAAAGGATGCCTTTGCGAATTGTTGAGATCCTTTTTACACGATGTTAACAAAACAGTTTAATGTATTCACATAAAAAATATGATTTACGAAATAATCCGTTAAATTGTAAATTTCGCATTCTATAAGCTAAATATTGGAGATATACTTAGATGTTGCAGTCGCAGGGTCTGATACCAAAATGTGGAAACATTTTATTGTAGTGTTTTACGCTTTATTTGTATTTAATATAAATATGTTATTAAGAAGCGCCTGGCCGCGCGGTAACGCACTGAGATTCCGTGCGGAAGGTTGTCGGTTCGAACTCTGTACTGTGCTACTATCCTCGAATGACACAGACATTTTTTCCGCTTAGTATTCGGTGGTATAAGGATACCTTTGACTTCGTGTCTATCTATTTTTCAAAAAGAGGGGGGGGGGGACGAGCCAGTGTGCTCAGATCGTCTTACTCCGGTGTGCCATCAGATCCAGTACAGTGGTTTGGCCGGTGAGTTTGCTGGTGTGCAACGGCTCATTCACTTAAAAAAACAGCTACGCATTCCAATTAAATTGAAGTTGAAATGGCGAGGGGATTACCGACTATGAGCCCTACCAACGATGAACGATCGATACAATATACCCAGAGATGTAAAAGAAGCCTTACGTGAAAACCAAACTGGGACGCTTTTAAAAATAAATTGGGTTCCCTTCTGTTACAAAATTTTAATCACGCTCGTAACTCCTAGCTTGAAAGATAGACATCTTACTGACTAGACTACGGAAGTCATTGATTGATGACTTGAACTATGCTAGTCCACTAATAATTACATTTTTTTCCAGTCCGGCTGATGAAAACCTTAGAATAGGAAACGGAGACGCATATTATGGAAATTTCAAGTATAGAGTAAAATTGTGAAAAATAATATAGATACCGTACTGTCCCGACTATAGGGCGACCCTGATTATAAGGCGACCCCTATTTACCATAATGTCAGTCATATAGCCCTCTCTTCAGAATCATCCGATCTGAAGAGAGGTCTATATGACTGACATTATGGTAGACAAAATTCCCCTTTCTTTATTCCTGGGATATCTCTAGGAAATAAATTTGATGTTAAAAATTGTATCTTAGTTAATTATATTAATAACATAATGACAATCCTCAGTTTGGGATTCGAATCCAAAATTATTAATTGCCAGATAAAAAATATTCCAAAAAAAATGTTAAGCGTAAGGATACGAAAGTGTTGGCTGCAGATATTCGAATAAGTATTACCCCGCAATTGCATAAGTTAAGAAAATTTTACAAATAAAAAGACTGGTAAAACAAATTAAGAGTGCGAATGCGCGTGAAAGAAATACGGTAGAGAAATATTAGGATACCTACACCAAGTGTGGTTGGATTAAGTTAATGAAATTTCAAAAGGAAGAAATGTAAAATGTTAGAAAAATCGAAGTTATTTTCCATAATTGATCTCTGCGGTCTAGTTGGTAAGACACTTGTCTTCAGATCCGGAGGTTGTGGGTTCGATTCTCGTCGGTAACAATTTTTAAAACGGTATCAGCCTGGTTTTTCATCTGACATCTTTAACATCTTTCTGGATGATATGAAGAGATTGCCACACGGTAATAATCCCATTATGATGTAATGTATGTAAATAAAACGTAGTTTAGTAAAATATTACATCACAAGGTGTATGTATGAATGCAGAGGAGGTTAAATATGAGTGCAGCATTGGAGAAGTCGGAGGTTATATTATATATGCCTATCTCGTTAGGGAAACAGCCTGTAGGTTTATATGAATATATTTCGAAGCAGTTGAAAACGTTTAGTAATACTAAATATCGTATGAAATAACGAGTCGTTGGTGAATTTTCAATATACTTTATTATTCACGTCGTGTATTCTGAGTCTCACCATATCAACCCCTTTACCCTAGAAACTGAAGAGCAAGGGGATCTTATTTATTACATGACTCTTCTCCTCACCAAAGGCAAGAAACTTCTCATAATGACCTTTTCAAAGGCACGCATTGTTCTATGAAGTACAAGCTTCAACTAGCTGTACAAGTTTCTTTTTGGGCTAAATTCAGTGTTTCGCAACCCTGGGTGAGAGAGGATATTTTAGAAAGATTAACTCTCTCATACTTCTTTTGAGTAACAGCGATGTGTTTGAAATGGGGTGCTGGAGACGAATGTTACTAATGTGTTGGGCGGGAAGGAGAATTAACAAGCCCCTATTACTGGAACTTCATATAAACACTCGTATCTGCTTAATCTGTCAACGTGGGAAATCAAGTTTCTTTGGAAACGTCGAAACACGATGATACTCGTACAAGTCTCGAAAACACTGTTATGGTGAGCAATGTGTCTGGTAGTGGACCAACCTTTTACTTTGGACCGACCAAATAAAGAACGATACCATCTCCATTCTGTGCGAGACTTCACATCTACGAGGAGACAAATGACTGGAGAAATATTGTGTCGATTTCATCATTTAGATCATGACCCTTAGTCATGTATTGTAATGTTTAAAACTTTCGTTGTATACAGTACAGCCTGACGGACTTATTGCCATGTGGCAATCTCTTCCAACCAATCAGAAATATGTTCAAGATACCTTAAGTGAAAATCAGACTGGAATCTTTGAAAAAAAATCAGGGTTCCAGTCATCATGAGAGAGATATACCTATTTTGACTCGTATCCACCATTGTACTCACTCGACTCATTAATCTATTATATGACGTTTTTTTTTCTAGTAAAGAATTTCACAAATTAGTGGTTAGTGCTGGATATACTGTTATCAAATATATGTGTAAAAAATAATATTAAATTAATTATTGAATGCTTCGGGGAACAAAGAAGCTTCTTATGAAAGAAATTATACCCTATGGCGCTGCATATGGTGATAACACCCAAATGCTGTTATCGGAACATTTTTTCAATGACGGTGTTTTTTTCGATGATTTTAATTATTTTAATAATTTTAAGCTTGTCATTTTATATTCATGCTTAATGCGAGGACTTACAATATTTTTAATATTTCAGAAATGTTCTCTCTTTGGCTGAAATAAATTTATTATTATGTAATAAATATTATGTGAACCAATTCGCAAAAGCAATCTAATGGCTTAATTAATACTGAGTGACGCGTTGTTAAGATTTATTTTATTTTTTATTTGTAAGGGGGATTTCAATTATTAAAATAATTGAAATTGAAATTAATATTTTTAAATGAATGTGCGTGAATAAAAAATATGTGTTGTTAAAAACAGTATTAACATTTAAACAATAACACGACTCATACAAAACTTTAATCTGAAAAAAAGTATTAACATTTAAACAATAACACGACTCATAAAAAACTGTATTCTGAAAAAAGTATTAACATTTAATCAATAACACGACCCATACAAAACTGTACTATGAAAAAAGTATTAACATTTAATCAATAACATGACTCATAAAAAACTATGATTAGAAAAAAAAAGTATTAACATTTCAACAATAACACGACTCATACAAAACTATAATCTGAAAAAAAGTATTAACATTTGAACAATAACACGACTCATACAAAACTGTATTCTAAAAAAAGTACTAACATTTAATCAATAACACGACTCGTACAAAACTATGATTAGAAAAAAAAATATTAACATTTAAACAATAACACGACTCATACAAAACTATATTCTGAAAAAAGTTCAGACAAACTACCAATATGATATACAAGTACACAAGGCCAGAGTTTAGAATGCCCAGAGTCGTATCCTGTGATTCTTAAAATATTAAAAAAATTGTTAAGATTTTTTTTAAATAAAAATACTTGCATATTTCACCCACTCATACACATTAAAAAACACAAAAGTTTGAGTTTAAATCATATGTTAAGAATAAAATATCATTTAATATTTTAGATAAATGAAAGGATGAAATCTTTATGTGTATCAATTAATAGATAATCTTTATGTGTATCAATCAGTTGAGTGACATATTGGATATACAATATGTAAACTCGGCACTAGTTAGCAGAAAGATAAAAATCCTCTCTAGTATATTCCATATAAAGGGTCTATCAAATTTAGCGGTTTTTTTTATTAATTATTTTAAATTCTTTAATGAAACACACAATTTGCTTTGATTTCAAAAACTTTTTATTGGTCATTGAAGTATAATGTATGCCATTAAAACACAATAAACAATATTCGCCAAATGTCCACTTCTTGCAGCTCCAGATGTCCACTCTTTTGTCAAAATTTTCGATGACATTTTGGCATAATTGCGGTTTTAACGCACCAATAACGCGAATAATTTCGTTCGTTCAGCTCAGGAATTGATTGGGGATCAATTCTTATAGACCTGGCTTTTCACGTAACCCCAGAAAAAATAGTCCAACGGAGTCAGATCACATGATCTTGGTGGCCAATAAACATCACCGTTTCCGGAGATTACAATAGATACAATAATTCTCAATTTGAACGCGTTGTTATATTGTATATGACTCAATTTTTATAAATGCCATACATTACACTTCTCAAATGTCACAAGACCTAGGCGAGTTCGCGACGCGATCTGTGTTTTATCCAAGAATTAAAAAAATTGCTCAATTTGAAAGATCCTGTATAATTACACTATATACTCGTAAAAATATGATTTATTATTTTTTATATGGAAAATTATAATCAGATCCACATTGGATAGAAAAGTTTAAAGATCTGCTCTCTCTGCGTGATGATTTGTATTATATGTAGATCAATATTGAGTGAAAGGAAAAGTTCTTTAAAGTAAAAAATACATAGAAATAACACCATCTAATATGATATAACCAACGGCTGTTATGCTGGGTGTGTGGGTGTAGTATACGAAAAATAATGTTGAAATGAGAAAAAAAAATTTTAAGATGAAATCCAAAACTTTTATATACAGTGAAACCTCGATCGATCGTTACTCGAATTATCGTTTTCCATGCCGTTTTCCTGTTGGTGTAGGTAGAGAGTACAGATCCCTAGACATTCCTTTCTCAACACATCCTTAGCTTTGTCTACATCCAGACAACCAGGATTTCTCTTTCTATATTTCTTTCTTTCAAAATATGATTTTATACAACTTTAGGAACGTCTGTTCCTTAAGGGAGAGATGATGAGGATGATTGTTGATAAATAAAAACTTGTCGAAATCGGAATATGTAAAGAGGAATTTTATTGACAAACGTCGGTATTTATAATGTTTTTGAACGTGTGCGGGAATGCGCACGAGATATATCGCTATTTCGTCTTTCCACTTACAATATGTTTATTGTTGATGCGTAGGTATCCTTTTGTTTTGAGAGACAGCGCGAAAGATGTGTTGCTCTCTCCATTCCTCATGGAATGCGGTCTTCACTGGTAGTGAGTTGAATGACCGACCGCGTGGACTTTGGCATTGTTTGTCTCGCATTGTTAAGGTGGGCAAAGGTCGTCTCGTGGGTTCAGTGACCGCGCATATGGTCGCCATACAACCATACTTTCCTTGGTCTTCCGTTACCACGCCTTCTTTTCACATTTGCAATGTACATTTGTTTTGTTAACCTTTCTTTATTCATTTGTTTCACATGCCCAAATCGTCTCAGAGTGCTCTTCTTCATCTTACTCAACACATCAGCCTTAAAATGAATATCTACGTTTCCTTTTTACAGAATATCATTCACTTGATCCAACCATACATTCCTTGGTTATCGTCTCACATGCCTTCCACTCATATTTGCACTGTTTATTTATGATACATAGGTGAGTAATGAAAGATTAAAACATATTAAGGAATTCTGTTAATAGTATTGTATTTTCCCAGATAATGAAAGAGTTACGAGAGATATTGAATAGCGTTTAGCGAGAGAAATTGGTGAGTAATGAAAAATTAAAGCATGTTGAAGAATTCTGTTAATATTACTTTCCCAGATATTGAAAGAGGTACGAGAGATATTGAGTAGCGTTTAGCGAGAGTAATAGGTGAGTAATGAAATATTAAAGCATGTTGAAGAATTCTGTTAATAGTACTTTCCCAGATATTGGAAGAGTTACGAGGGATATTGAATAGCGTTTAGCGAGAGTAATTGGTGAGAAATGAAAGATTAAAGCATGTTGAGGAATTCTGTTAATATCATTTTCCCAGATATTGAAAGAGGTACGAGAGATATTGAATAGCGTTTAGCGAGAGATATTGGTGAGGAATGAAAGATTAAAGCATGTTGAGGAATTCTGTAAATAGTATTTTGATTAGCCACTGCAAAATTGATTAGCCACTGCAAATTTTCGACAATATAAAATAAAGTAGAAAATAATTATTATGAAGATCCAAATGTTGGCAGTCCCTGAAGTGATATTAATGGGACTCAAGTTCGGAATCACTGCTTCAACCCTTTGGCTGGGCCGTCAAGTGTTCTGCAGGCTGAAGCATGCCACGGTTGAAGATTTTCAGCATAATTACGTGAAATTTATTATAAAAGTAGTTTTACAAAGGCAAGAACAAAGCCACAAGGGACTGTAAGGTCATTAAAAGTGTAAAATTCAAAATAATAAATATGTCGAAATGTACACCACCATCTTCAAAGTATTTAATGGAGGGCTGGTTTAAAAGTTGTTTTTAAATATTACACAGTTAGACTACTCTTGAAGAGAGTCGGCTCTCTAAACGGCGCTGTGTATTTTTTTCTTTTACATTTCTTATAAATAAATATGTCACAGTTATTATGTTCAACATATTTAAAATAAAGAATTGTTTAAAAGCAATTTAAAATGTTTCGTTTTAACCTCTCGAGTAGTAAGATTTTAATGAAAATTTTAAAACATCGTTTGTTCAGTTGGTAAAACATGTAACTAGCCGATAAATGATTTAATTATGTAGTATCATCAATAGATGTCATTGATAGTCCAAATTCTGACATAATCTGGGAATATTCGAGAAATAATCACAGCGCCCCAACCGTGGGGCCATACGCTATCTGACCCAGTATTTCATGGCCCCACTGTTGGAGCGGTACTCACGGAGAGGTTAAAAACATCCAAGTCTACATAACTGTTTCCTTGTATTAAAGGAAATATTGTTTTAAAAATAATTTTTGATTTTTTGATATTATATATGTCACAGTTTACGCCAGCATGTTCTACATATTTTAAATAAAGACTGGTTTT
The DNA here is from genome assembly GCA_949825065.1 of Odontocerum albicorne. Lineage (NCBI taxonomy): Eukaryota > Metazoa > Arthropoda > Insecta > Trichoptera > Odontoceridae > Odontocerum > Odontocerum albicorne. Next base: position 32,589,205 of record OX463848.1, on the reverse strand, counting down.
AAAGTTATTAAAAAAAATCCGTTATAAACACATCAGATTCTCCACCACTACTAATATGTTCTGAATATTAAAAAAAAAGGTTGATTTAAAAATAATTTGTGAGTATTTGATATTAAATATGTGGGTATAATTAATCCACATGTGTAAAATGAATACCAATTTCAAAGCAATTTAAAACGTTTCGTTATAAATATTTCAGAGTATTTACAACTATGTTCCACATATTTTAAAGAAATATTGACTTACAAATAATTTTCGAAATATTGATATTATTACATATCACAGCGTACACCAGCATCTTTAACATGTTAAAAATAAAGACTGGTAATTTGAAATGTTTTGTTAAAAATATGTCAGTCTACACCACTAAATTCAATTTATTTAAAAGAAAGGTCGCTTTAAAAATAATACTTATTAATTTTATTATAAAAATGTCAGTTTATACCACCATGTCTTACATATTTGAAATAAAGACTGGTTTAAAAACAATTCCAATTATTTCGTCATAAATATATCAGAGTATACCATATACCACTTTATACCATGTATTTAAAAGAAAGACTGGTTTAAAAGTAATTGTTGAATTTAGAATGTCACTGTCCGCACCATTATTCCATATTGGCCACCAAAAAGGGGTTATAAAAGTTATTTGAAATTGTACACGCATTATATATGGCCATCGATTCTCTATCGTACTTATATGGAATGGTCAAGACTTTTGATTACATATTGGAGAAATTTCCAATACATGCATTCCCGAGAGAACTGGACAAGATTCATCGAGTTAGTCCTGTATGTATTATGGATGAGAAACCTGAACATCCGAATGTGAGACAGATAACAAACGAGAAAAGAATATTTGGCTCTTAAATTACAATACGTTATTGGTTATCATCGTAGCAAGCTAGCATACCCAAGAAGAGAGTCTTTCGTAAGTAACTTTCGTCAGTAAGAATTGATTTGAAATGATGAATTTCTTACTAATGTAAATAATGTTATAGTAATAATTTAACACTCGTAGTTTTTCAATTCAATACAATTTTTGACACTCGAGCATTAAATATTTATATGTTTGCGTTAGTAAAGATAGCTACATTAAATGTATATGGATAGATAACTTTGAATTTAGAACTTTAATTTTCTGATTATTCCGAGTTTTCGCTCTTTGCTGTGTTTAATATTTTATCTCCATAGTTCAGTCTCAGGCGATTAAAGTAATCCTATTTTATACTCAACTAATTCGTTGCAATGTATAAGAGGTCTTTCAACTGTGCAATGTAAATGTAAATAATGTTATAGTAGTGTAAATAATGTTATAGTTATGATTTAACACTCGTAGTTTTTTAAATTCAATACAATTTTTGACACTCGAGCATTACATATTTATATGTATGCGTTAGTATAGATAGCTACATTAAATGTATATGGATAGATAACTGTGAATTTAGAACTTAAATTTTCTGATTATTCCGAGTTTTCGCTTTTTGCTGTGTTTAATATTTTATCTCCATAGTTCAGTCTCAGACGATTAAAGTAATCCCTTTGATACTTAACTCATTCGTTGCAATGTATTAGAGGTCTTTCAACTGTGGAATGGCTTTTCAAAATTTATTATATCAATTTAATGACAATTTATAAAGAAACTTTAAAAACGTTAGAACAACATAATGAAGTTGATTGTAAAAATAGGAACGTGGTGGCTGTGGCTTTTAGATTATTTAGTTAAAAAACACATTTGCTAAGAAAACCACAAAAAATCACCAAGAGAAAACGAAGCACAAAGAAATCTTTGTACATCTTCCGATTTGTTATAATAAAACACTCGGTTTTAGGTGTCGTATGTGCGTTGCGTTCACACATAATAATGAATTTTAATAAGACTTTTCAAAAAGTCTTTCATATACTTTTAATTATGGGAGCATTCAAAATTATCAAATTACTAAGCAACAAAAATAAGGCAGTTAAGAGTTATGCATGATACAATAAAAAAAAACAATACGAGAAAATAGAAACCATTGAAAGACACGTCGATTTCAAGAAAGAAAACGAAATGTCTGCATAGTATCGATAATTCTAAGACTTAGAACAATAGTATTTATTCACATTTAAAAAAATGTGCCATTGCAAAGAAAACTTGTAAGAATTGAGTTAGTTTCGATGCCGAAAATACGCGGTCACTTAAGACGCGTGAATACTGCTCCATTATTTCGTTATGGAGGTATTCCTGCCTGTTAATAATTCTATCCTGTTTTTTTAGGAAATCAAAGTTATTATTAATATTTCAAATAAATATTTAATGATGAGATGCCAAACACAGGATTGTACTGCTTTATATATTGATACAAAGTTACCTTCTCCCCACTGCCTCAAGTTTTTAGACCCGAGGGACTTATCATCGTGTTATATTGTTTGGGAAGTTATATTGCAGTAGTTCTCAACCTTTCCCACCAAAATCAATATTCTAATATTTCAGTACCATTAACAATAATAGGTTTTGTTTATAAATATGACGTCAATACTATATAAGAGTATTTTATTTCTCGTGGTTTGTAATCACATGTTTTTATTATATTTCTAATATTTTTTTTAAATACATATACTAAATATTTATAATATACTTAATAAACTATATGATTATTGATGAAAAAAATATTTCTCCTTACACACTAGTTACTAAGAGTTGAGGCAACCGCGCATTCTAACATTGGAAAGAAATATTAATGAGAATAAGTATTTCTGTTTATTTAATTCTTTATATTGCACTAATTATCCACGTATCACAAGCCATATTTTGCGTACCATTAGTTTAGAACCTCTAATATATTATATACCTTTACTTTCATTTATTTTTCTTATGACACCTTTTCGACCATCTCATACTGAATACCCAACCCTAAAATCCATGTGCACATTAAACTTTTTATACATTAAAAACCCTTTTAAAAATAATTACTCCACGAAAAGTCTTTCGAAAAAAAAAGACTCTCGGATTCCAAAATGACAAAAAGTGAGATACTAGAATTGTTTCACAAATTTTAATGAAATTTCATAAAATATAAAGGGAGCCAAGTGAAAAATGTTAAAACTTGAGTTCTCTCACGTAAATTGATAGATGGAAGTTAATTAAGTTAAAATTAATCGGAAATCTTCTTTTTTATTAAGTTAATAAACAAAAAAATATATAAACCCTGCTGCTAATCTAGCAATCAGATCTTTATCATACCACTTCAATCGTATTTTTTTTAAATTTTGTCTTAATGTATCCAAAAATATAAAACTTCAATATTCTAAAAATAAACAATTCTAAAAATCTTATAGTTATGTCATATTGCTACTTGTTGGTAAACCATAAAAATGGTCGATATACAAACGTCGATATGTTTTTTTTTAATATGTACCCATATTAAGAAAAAAACATTTTTTGTACAATAATTCAAGCAAAAAATGCTTAATAACTGTAATTACACAAATATAGCCTATAAGAGAAAATTCAGCACAAATAATATTCATAAAATTCAAAAATATTGATCAATTTAATACACGAAGGTATAATTGGCAGATTTCTTGCTCTAAAAAAGTAAAACATTTTGTGACAATTGTTACAAACTTTTTTGATTACACAAATACAGAGAAAACAGTAAAAAGGTCAGAACAGAACAAACTAATTTAAAGAAAGTAAGACAGGAGTGGAGAGTGAATAAACAGAACCATTTAAAAAAAAACATCGCCTAGGACTGGACAGGTGAACGGACAGATAGAGGAGAGTAGAATAGAGAATACAGAAAAATATTTTACATCATTAAAGAGAGATGGGATGAAGATACGAGATTCATTTAAAAGTGGGCAGAGAAAATTGGTAGCAATTTTCCCTACCTCATTTGTGTATAGCATACATGTAATTATATTCATTACGTTTCCCTCTTTAGCGGATGTCCTTGTTGGACGCGCTGATGATTTTGATAGTTTGGTATTTAAAATAAAATACGTCGATTAGCAATGCGGAAAGTGAGAGTGAATAATCAATGAATAGTAAACAGTGATGAATGGTCAAATGATTAATGATAAGTGATCCTTTATTTATCGATAAGTAGGTATATATACATTTCAGAACGGGGCGCGTGAGTGCGCCCACAATATATTTTTATCTCCCTCTGTGCGTGACGAGGTGGTCGATCGAAATATTGCAGACGTCGCGAATAATATTGTGGGTAGGTAATTTGTTGGCGAAAACGGTGAGACAACACGATACGTTCTCTTTCTACTGTGGAATGTATCGTAAATAGTATTTTCGGGTAAACAATATCAATGTTCTGGTATGCGACCTTTGGACATGTCCGAAGGTCGTTTCGTCGGTCGTTGACCGTGCGTGTTGACAATATTCAGGGACGACCGTGGTTCCTACACCTCTATCAAAACTTCTAACAAAAATATTTGACAGCTTTTTTTTTGTATAAATTGACATCAGTGATTTTACACCCTTTAGTCCGTCTTAACCTTTTCCAAGAAATCTTAACTCCCTCTTATCCTATGCCAAGCTTCAACAGCAGGGTGCCCCTAGCATTCTCAGTAGCATCGTCCATCCATCAAAACCTTGGCCTGTTAAAAATCTACAACCTTCAGGGTTACTGTCCAAAATACCATTATCCATTTTTGCCACGTGACCCACCCAAAGAAGTTTTCCGAGCTTATCGAGAGATGTTCAGATAAACAGAGAAATGAAGATATGGATTGGCCCCGAAAGATGACACACAATTTATTTTCGCATCTACGAGTATGTGCCCCGTTTTCCCTTTCGAATAATAATGATAAAATGGGAATTTACATTGCGCCATTTAGAGAGCAAACTCTCTCCAAGAACGCTCTTACTCGGGACTCAAACTTAGTATTATTGACCGATTAAAAATATAACAAAATCAATTTGTATAAGTTGAGTGTAAATATATAAACGAAGAAGCTGCGGCCACAAGCTTAGGTATTCTCCTGCATCTGCATATTTCTACTACACTGGTCCTTAGATTTTCAGCAGAGTTCATATTTGAAAGATGCCCAATGATCTCTTGTCAGCCCTTGTAAATGTCCAACAAAGTGTTTTAAAAAACGTCTTGTACGTCAAAATCTTGTAAAACATGACAACACATGTGACTTTAGTTCAATTCTAGACCTTTATCCTTAACATCCTTACAAAATTGACAAAACAACCCTGTTGAATCGGTAGCAACTTCAATATCGTTATAACACACCCACAATGCAATAAACGGTTTCTGGAAAAAGTTCCCATGATAAAATATTTTCGATTTGGCACATGACAAACGATTTCGGTGTTCCGGTTTCCTGATGCGGATATCGCGAAATACTTTTTGAATAGTCTGATTGAGCCAACTGAACTCAGGAGGAAAATCACGGTCGGTAATGGATTTATCGATTGAATGAAACCAGAAAAAAATTAAATTATACTCATGCTTTACTTTCTTTCAGTCAAGGGTAGTATTGGGATTTAGTCGATTGTTATATTTATTCAAGGTGCTATTGTTAAGTTACGCATTACTACAGGAATATGATATCAAAAGATTTTTTACATTTTTTTAAGACGAATATAAAATACGTGCCAATGGGAAAAATATTTCAAGTTTGTATAATTTTGATTTTGATAACCTGATAATAAACAATTTTTTTCAACCAAAATGTTATAAAAAACAGAACGTTTTTTAGTCTGTGTATTTAATTATCTATTTAAATATTTTAACCCAAGACTTCCGTCTATATCAGTTGTTTTACAAAGCTCATTGCCTATTCTGAGATATTTTTTTAGTCTGTGTATTTAATTATCTATTTAAATGTTTAAATGTTTTAACACAAGACTTCCGTCTATATCAGTTGGTTTACAAAGCTCATTGCCTATTCTGAGATATTTTTAGTCTGTGTATTTAATTACCTATTTAAATGTTGAAATATTTTAACACAAGACTTCCGTCTATATCAGTTGTTTTACAAAGTTCATTGCCTATTCTGAGATTTTTTTTACCCTGCAATCTTTTAGGGATCTTTGATTATACTGCCTCCCAGTTTCATAGATCTAAAGATAGTTTTACTAAATTTTTTATTTTTAACATGATTCCAAAGATTGACACTCGAAATTCACGTATAAAAACACATAAGCAATCTAATAAATCCACAAACACGTAAGGTTTGAACAGCTCTCAGCAAAAAATACGTATACATAATTTCATTGATATGTTCAAAAGCTGGACATATTAACATCAAAATCAATCTTCCGTAATGCAATAAAAGTATTAATATGATTGCCACGGCACAACAAATATAAAGTTAACAATAAATGATTCTTATTGAGATTTTAAATTTTTTTGTTTGATATGATTGGAAATAAGTTGTAAGGAATTATTGCTCACCGTGATTAACAAATTACTGCTTTCGCAAATTCGAGTTGATAACCGCACGTTTCAGACGGCTATCAACTCGAATTTGTCAATCAACTTGATGTTCAGGCGGTTATCAACAAACCGTCTTCAAGAATCAAACTTAATTTCAGTGCTTTTGACTGAGCTTAGACTATTCTTTCGGCCTGAAACATGGTTATCTATTCAACGTTATAAGAGAAATGAGTGAAAATTCCTATAAATTTATTTTCTAGTAAAATCTTTTTTACTCAATCTGTAAAGTGTTTTCATAAAACCATACGCTTATGGAAGGATAAAAACTGAGACAATACAGTGCTCGATGAAGGAATCAGTAAAATGTAAGGCGGTCGTTCTGACTTGAGTATCACAATATACCACGGTCTTTCCAAGTCCAGCCACATTCATTTTTTTCTAAAATTGTCAATGCTGTTATTTGATGAAATTTTCTGAAGTCTTCTGCTTTCGAAAAATAAAAAACCATGAACATACAGGTTGTCGTAAAAAAATATATCCACAATTTTAATGATAATAAAGTCTCTATCATATTTATTTGTATATATGGTACTCGTAGGTACAGTTAACTCTATTTCAACGTTCACAATAAACTACATAAATATATTTTTATACGCCTGTTTTTAAACTAATTCCTATTCTTGTCAAGACATTGCAGGCAACGCGAAGGAAGGAATTAAAAACATAAAAAAACATTTTATTTAGTATTTGGGCGCATTCTTTTTCAATGGCTACTTGTAATTCATCAACGGTTTCAGGTATTTCAACATAAACTTTATTCTTGAGAAATCCCCAAAAGAAAAAGTCTACTACTGCGTTTTCGTACTTCCAGTAGCACTTTAAAATAATCTTTCTTTGTTCAAAACTTTGTCTGGTTTCCGTCATTATTTTTCAACGGTTAAAACTAAAACAAAAAAAATCAACGAGCTAGCCAGCTATTTAAGTGTGGATACATTTTTTGCACCATCTTGTATATGAATTAGTGATTTAGACATACTGAAGAATGTGATTGGGACTTTACTGTCTTCGACTGCCGTAATCGAGCACTCGGACTTAGGACCACGGGAGTAGATACGGAATTCGAGGTTCGTTATTGATTTTGTTGACTCTATTATCGATCAGCTTTTTTGGGTACCTTCGGGAATCGATCCCAAAACCTTAAACAACCAGCGGTACAGCAAGAATATTGTTGAAGTTAGGAGCATGTATTTCAACTCTTGACTGTCCTGTCACCCCCTCATATTTCGTCGAAAGTGTTCAGCGCCTGTCCAATTACGACTCACGATATACTTTGGACCCAGCGGCCAACTCAAATAAAACTAACTCCATGGTGTATGTGTTTCAAACTTTGGTTGATATGAAAAAGGTTATCCTTAGGCAATAAACTCGCTAAATTGTGCAATGATATTTTTAATTAAATAAATAGGAGAATTAAGTAAATTCTCAAATTTTGGGTTGGTCGTAACCAACATAAAAATACAAGAGATGTTAATACATAAAAACGCCGTTATATTGCAAAAATGATAATGTGTATCCTTTAATACACAACTAGTTGTAAACACATTTATGCAAGGTTCACTGAAAAGAAATGTTAACGTGGTATTTTTTTTATTCAGTCATATCGGCTGCTGAATATTGAAAAATATTTGAAAAAATGTGTCAACTCAGCTCGTGTCAATGGATGATTGATATCGCATTCAATTTGGTCACTGACAGCCGCTGATGAAAAGTTTGATTAAGTTTTTTTCTTGTCGTTTCAAAAATTTCTTGGATAAAATATAATTTAACAACATCTGAATGAGAAAAAAAGGTTAATTTTATTTTCTTATCGTGATTTGACATTTATAAATCAAGTGACGTTAAATTTTTGCCGCTATAAAGCGGCCGTAAAAAATTGCCATTTGACTAGACTCATCAGCTTTATAACCCAACGCCATTTTAAGGTAGAAATAATCACGGTATCTGTCCTTATATTAGAAGCAACATTGTCAGTGTCAATAGTTGGTGGATTGTAAACTTATTATCAATCGATATTTTTAATATTTTTGTATACTTTATTCCACCTGAATTTAATTAATGTTGTTTGTAAGTTTTTCATACTATCATCAGGACTGCCTCTCTTTAGATGTTGAGCTATCCTATTTTTTGGAAGTATTCCTGGGAAACGACTCCCAGGGGGTATTTCATGAAATATGACGTGAATAATTTTTATACTACCCATATTTTCTACATGGTAAATTTTGACCTTGCTAGCTGTTCTCATGTATTTACTATCCGAGAAAACACATTTGAGCTTTGTTCACTTAACCTCATTTTTCTGTGACGACCTCCATAGTCTAGCGGTAATATTCATGACTTCAGTTTTCGATGTCTTCGAGGTCGATTGGTACCTATGGTACCCAAAAAAAGGGGGGCTTGTCTTATAAAAGAGTTCATCTGGAACAATATTCAATTGTTTCGAGTGGTAGTTTTGTACCAGAAGACACGCTCTACAATATGTCCGAAAGGGTAATTCGGATATATTGAAGGGTTTCACTCGGAAAACATGTACAGAGTAAGTCGTACATTATCTTATATTACAAAAAATATAAATAAACGCCATAGATATTATATATTTAAATTGCATCCTCAACAAATAGATGTTTTGTCAGTGGACCATTATACAAAAAAGTGAACCCAGTTACAAAAACCAAACATTTTTATATATAAAGGATCTTTCAAATTGAGCATTTTTTTTAATTCTTGGATAAAACACAGATGGCGTCGCGAACTTGCCTGGGTTTTGTGACATTTGAGAAGTGTAATATATGACATTTTTACAAATGGAGTCGTGTACAATACAACAACGCATTCAAAGTGTTGAATTATTTTATGTATTGCAATCTCCGGAAACGGTGATGTTAATTGGCTACCAAGATCATGTGATCTGACACCGTTGGACTATTTTCTCTGGGGTTACTTTTCGTGACCCCAGATAACTAGGTTTTTGCTTGTGTTTTGCTGGGAACATAAGATCATGAAAAAAATAGTTCACACTTTTAACCAATTGTTATTTTTTTTTGTCAAAAAATACTACTAAATTCATGTTTTGGACATATGGAAAAAATTGACGAAAGAATGATAAATTTTGCGTGTAAAAGACAGACCAAGAAAAACATGGCTGTATCGAATGGATCCAACTTTGTAAGACGGTAAAGTGAGAAGTATGAATATCAGGAGATTGCGCATGATCTGATGTATGAATGTGGAGGAGGGGAAAATTGTGTACTTGGATACAACAATTTGGAGATCTATTGTATCTGTCTACCCTTCAAGCGACACAGCGTAATGATATATTATATATGTACCTCCGCTAATGTGACAAACTTTGTTACCCAGTAACGTTTGTGCCGTGTAAGCCACTCTTGGCAAACTGTATCAATTTAAATATATTAACATCCTCTCCTAAAAATTCTATAAAAAAATATTTAAGAAATTGTTAATCATGATCTCCGTGGCCTTGTTGGTAATACGGTTGTTTCTCAACCCGTAAGTTGCGGTTTCGTTTCCCATTGGAACCCAGATTTTTTTAAAAACGTCTCAAGTCTGGTTTTCATGTAAGGTCTATTTAGGATCATTCTATTTAGGTGGTTGAAAGATATTATTATACAATAACATGACAAAAATCCTGCCAGATTGTACTATATAAAACGAAAGTCTAATATAATACTGTACAGCACCAGTACAAAGACTGTAAAATAAGTGGATGCCTGATCCTCAATACTCGGAGATTTCGGTTCCCTTTATGCTTTTCCGGTGAAAGGTAGCAGGGTGAAGAGATTCCTCTTTAGCAGGTAGAAGTTGGTCATAAGTAAAACACATTAGACGGTCGAGAAACTGAGAATGTATTTTTGGTGTTTTGCGCTCCTTATGTGCGGCCAATCGCTCATCGTAAGCTCTTATTTTCACCCGTGTATGCCGTCATGGCTTGCGAGATACTAACATACGTATCTTACACGTTTTCGCTTGCATGGGCCGGCCGACTTTTGATAGTATATCTCGCGAAGGTCTCGCATAAGGAATATTTCATTACAATCGGTACACAGCAAGTACAATCGGTACACAGCAAGTATCAAACAAAACATCTTTAAATATCCAACAAACAAGAAAATATACATTAATCATATTTTTAGGTGACGCACATGTCCAATACAAATACAATGAATACAATACTCGAGTAGATAGATATCTTTGGTGAAAATTAAATATAATACAATACGACTTACAGTATAATTTTCGATAGATGATGTATACATTTATACAATACGCATAAATCAATAAAAATAATAACTTTTTGAAAAATTTACAGTAATTTGGAATTGTATTTTCAATGCTTTCATAACAATGAGTGTTACGACTCATATAATGTACGTTTTTTTATTTCCGAAATAATTGAAGGTTTTGCTATTGAAACATCATAGCTTTTTAATTGTTTCATTTTCAATATTTTGATAAATTACATCGAATATTAAGTTGATTCGTTCATACGATAAGTTACTTTTGTATATATTTACTATTAATTAAAAAGCGTTTTATTGCAAATGCTAATAGTAAAATATAAGTACACAACAATCATAAAACTCGTCCATTTTGTGGATATAAGGAACCACTTCACTAGGCAAGGCCTGTGACGAAATGGTATCATCCTTAATCACAAATTTCACATTTTTGTTCTGAATACTAAAACATCTACTGAGTCATTCATATTCAGTCTTCACATCCTTATGAACACTTCCCTGACTATCACATAAAATTTCTTCTTATTCTCATATTGTCCAGAAAAATGTGTTTCTCTTCTTGAAAAAGTCCTCTGTATTCAGTTAAATAAGGTATTCCCGAGCGTTGTACCGCGTAGTGTTGCTTAAAATGCCAACGTTTCGAAAACGTTGCAGTTTTCATCTTTAGGGCTTCATTGTTATCAACTTAACCATAAGTCTTAAAGCAGAGTTAATTACAAACAAGTCCTCAAAATGAAAACTCCAACATTTTAGTAACGTTGGCATCATAAACCAAACTGTGCGTTTAAACACTAAGAAAGACATTATACAACAAATACTCACGAAGTACAAAGAGCCACGAAAGTCTCAAATCACGTGTGTTCGCAAGTGAAAGAATGAACGCTCTATCTTCTCTCTCTAGCCCAACGGGAAAATGGCGTAATGGTATGTATGTACAAGAATGTTTTAAAATTCACTGAAAAATTCAGCGCATTTTGTGACATTTTAAGTTGCTTCCGCAGTTACATCATTGGGTGGAAGTGCTTGTCCACGGTTAATTTACCTCATCGCTCAACCCCTTGTGGGAACCACGGTCGTCGCTTAATATTGTCGCATACATACGGTCAATGACCGATGAGATTCACTTCCTCGACAAATTTAAATAGACAGTCCGAAGTTCATACGCCGGCGATTCAAGTCCAAAGGTCACATGCCCGACATGAGGCCGGCCGCGCATCGTGCCGCATTCCATACTAGAAAGAGAACGCATCACGCTGTCTCGCCGGTTCCGTAAATAGATTGTTTCCTACAATACTATTTACGATATCTACAATACTTCAATTGACCATTTCTGCACGCACAGAAGCGAGATAAAAGTATATCGCGGGCGCACTCCCGCGCCCATTCAGAAATATTATAAATACCCACGTACTATCAAAATAAACCATTCATTCACTCTCTCCTTCCGCATTGCGATTTAACGTGTTTTATTTATTTACCAACAATCATAATTATCATATACCTTTAAGGGACATATCCCTAAACCCTCAAAGTGACTGGTTAATTACCACTTCAGACCCTTACTTCGAACCAACATATCAGTAACCTTTGTCATAAAATAAACCTAAGTCTGTCTTTGTCTCTCTCTCCTGCTTATGCTAACTATGCCTCTCTCCATAGCCCATTGACCAATTCTGTAGCCTCCTTCTTGCTTTTCAAATATTACGTCTCTGATCGTCTTTGAGCAAAAAATTCCTTATTATCAGAGTACTTCAGATAGAAAAAAAGTGGTACATGATACTAACTGGTTAATGGTGTTGAGAAAAGAAGCGTGGAGAAGAGTGTTGAAAAAAAGGTGTTGAAAAAAGGATAATGGGACTGAAAAAAAAAATATTTGAAAAAAATTATTTTGAAAGCAAAAATAACAATAACGATGATAATAGTAATGACGATTACAGTAAAAATAATGATAATACTAAAAATAACAATCAATCGTCGTCGTTTCTGGGCCTCGTAGTTGAGAATCCCCTCGCCATTCCAACGTCGTTGCTGGGCCTCGCAGTTGAGAATCCCCTCGCCATTCCAACGTCGTTGCTGGGCCTCGCAGTTGAGAATCCCCTCGCCATTCCAACGTCGTTGCTGGGCCTCGCAGTTGAAAATCCCCTCGCCATTGCAACGTCGTTGCTGGGCCTCGTAGTTGAGAATCCCCTCGCTATTCCAACGTCGTTGCTGGGCCTCGCAGTTGAGAATCCCCTCGCCATTCTAACGTCAATTCGGTTGGAAAACGATGCTGTGTTGTAGAATTTTCGTTTCTTTCTTTCTTATTTAAGTTAGTAAGCCGTTGCCCACTAGCAAACTCACAGGCCACACCGCTGTACTGGATCCGATGGCACACCTGAAGGAAGACGATTGGAACACACCGGCGTGTTTTTTTATTTATTGATAGAGTAGATATGGCTGAAGTCATAGGTATTCTTATACCCTCGATTACTAGGCGGAAAAAATGCCAGTATTCAAGGAGAGTAGCACAGCGCGGTGTTTGAACCGGCTAATTAATAATAATGATGTTTTTACTAAGAAAGCTGGAGAGGAGAGTGCCATCGATCAATCTTTCGACGAGGCCCCAGGATCAACTTTGAGGAGTGATGTCTGTACTCGACTATGAAGATTGAAAATTAATCTGATAGTCACATGAGGAAATTTTACTCTACACAACTGCCTGATACTATAAGGAATACTGCATCTACATCACCTCTCGTAGACTGATAGGTGTCATGATTGACCTTATGAACAATTTCGTTTTCAATTAAAGGTTTACCAAAAGTCAACATTACGACAAAAGTCTTATTTGTGCTCCCCTGATGATGAGGGGAAAGTCTTGAAACCGGTAGGGTTATACCGTTACAACACGTGGAATAAACAGTGTTTGATAAAAACAAATTACAATGTCTTTAAACCTCCACATTTTTAATGCCTTAACTATAAACAAAAATATTACCAAAAGCATTACAACCAAGAATGATTTTTCTTCATCACTTCTTCAATGATTTTTATAATATTATTTATGATTAAGAAATTAAATGAGAGTAAACTGTGAACGTGGAAAATAACTAGAATGAGCTCATTAAATGCTGAAGATATTTGTACATAGAAAAGAACACTTGGGGCGATAATGCATGACATTACGGAATTAAGTGATTAGGGATAAATTCAAACTTACCGCAGATGTATTAAGTAGGACAAGAACAGCATTCTGATATGGTTGGGATATATAGAACGAATAAATTACAACGCAAATATGAGTAGAAGGCGTGTTATTTTTAATCCTGTTAAAATGCATCTACATTGGTAGAATGTGGATTCTATACGGTTGGTTTTGAAAATATTCTGATTTAATGTTGACATATCTGTCAAACTCATTACATCAATATGGTCAGCAAAATGAGAAATAGTTTGACATGTTCTATGAATAATTTCCCGAATTTGACATAATCCTGAATGCGTCAACAGGACGCATACATTTTAGTTTCAAAGCGTAATATGATATACTCGTAAGTACTCGTATTTTACATAGTATGGAATTTAATGTTTTTTTTTCTATAGTGCTTTTATACCAAGTATTGCATTCAATATACTGTGAGGAGTATATTATTTTGAATAGCGAAATGGATAATGCAAAATCAAAAAGTATTTGAAGACTCCTGTAGGGACTACCGTCGTCCCTGAATATTGTCAACACGCACGGTCAACGACCGACGAACCGACCTTCGGACATGCCCAAAGGTCGCATACCAGAACATTAATACTATTTACGATACATTCCACAATAGAAAGAGAACGCATCGCGGTGTCTCACCGTTTTCGTCAACAAATTATCTACCCACTATATTATTCGCAACGTCTGCAACCACCTCTGCACGCGCAGGAGTGAGATAAAAATATATTGCGGACGCACTCACGCGTCCCGTTCTGAATTGTATAAATACCTACTTATCGATAAATAAAGTATCACTTATTATTAATCACTTGACCATTCATCGCTGTTTACTATTAATTGATTATTCACTCTCACTTTCCGCATTGCTAATCGACGTATTTTATTTAAATACCAAACAATCAAAATCATCAGCACGTTCTACAAGGACATCCGCTAAACTCCGTTTTGATATGAACGGTAAGTCTTACAAAATCTAAAAATTGGAGAATCCGTTAATTTTCTCTACATTTAGTTAGGACGTGTTAAACTATCGATAGAAATCATAATCTTCTTCTATGTTCTCGAAATAATTTCACGTGATCAAAATATTATTTGTTTTATATTCGTTTGTCGGTAATATCTTGGCTGTCGGCAAAATTCTCGGCAATCCAATAGATCTTTTAAAGGATGCCGACCGAAGTTGCAGGTGTCTTTCGATACGATGCATGCAATGCCCATGAATCATTGTTCTAGAACTTTAAAGAACTATTATTCTGTCTGTAATGAGAAAATATTTTGTGCGGGGGGGAAGGAAGCACGAGGTACCTCCCCACTTTTGCATTTAATATATTTTTTTATTGATGCTTATGTACCCAGTATGCCAAGTATATCTAATATATTTTTTTATTGATGCTTATGTACCCAGTATGCCAAGTATATCTAATATATTTTTCTTGCTTACTTATTACTTGGTGCTAATAAACCTAGTGAAAGTGAAAGTATCGACAATGTCACCTTTTGTCATGAATTAAGAAATTGTTGACTGTGTACAACATTGACTTCTTCCAATATTACTCGATGGCTCTATCATACCACTATATAAAACCGTTGAAAACCTAGAAGTGATAATGGTAAACAGTTTCATGGCGATATTAAATAAATGAGGTAAGCTGAAGGATCTTCTTCAGCCTTCACTCCCTTAAAGTGTTGCAAAGATTCCTGTCTACTAAAACCAAAACATTACTCGTACGATCTCCGCATTTTCCGATTTTGAACTACGCGGAAGACTGTTATTTGGATTATAACAGCTAGAGAAATTACAGCGTCTTCAAAATGTTTATTTAAGATTTATTTTTAACCTGAGAAAGTATGATCATACCAGAAGACGCTGAACTGATTCAACGTGAAAAATAAGGGCCAAATTCACATACTATCTCTATTGTATAATATCCTTAAATGTTCCGTCGCTCCCACTTATTTCCCAGAAAATTTTCAGCGTCTTTCCGATAATAGACGCTATGCTCAGAGAGAGGTTGTTTATTGGCCTACCCAGTTCACCACTTTTGTTTTTTTAAATTGTCTTCTACTGCCCATGCAGTGAGACTCTGGAACCAGTTACAAACCAATATTAGACTCGCTCCGTCCTTGGCATGCCTTAAGAAGCGACTAAAAAAACTCTTAATTTCTAGTCAGTAATATAACGCGTTTCATTCCGGATTTTTCTTTCTTCTGCACTCTTCTTTTCCTTTGGTTGATGATGTCTCACTTTTACTTTGATCTGTGTTGTAGTATTATTTTATAGAATTAGAAATTTTATATAATTTAACATCAAAACGAGAAAGTTAAAGTATATTGGACATACGAGTATAATGCGATTAGAACAAGATAAGATCCTTAAATTCATATGACTGGGGAAAATAACTCGAGGCAGAAAAGGGCGCATTTCCTGATTGGAGAATTTATGTATATTGTTTGATTAAGATACTTTATATTTAGTCAGTGTTGCTGCCTTAGAGGTCCAGATAGCCATGATGATCACGGGATCCGAAAAGAAGAGGAACTTGAAAGAAGAAAAAGAGTATATTTTTTAATAAATTTATATTTTTTCTTAAATCTTCGAAAATACTATAGTTTCACTTTGTGGTGCCATTTTTTACATAAAAGGAAAAAATAAGTAAAATAAAAAACTTATTTTATATTTTTGTGTTCACCACAGATTTAATTTAGGTTCACAACTAGTTTCGAAAACCACCGTCTTCTTCGTCAGGTGAATATAAACTAAGTTGCTAAAATATATTCTGTGCAAGTGTAAATAACCTAATATAAAAGAGGTGAGGTAGGGGGAGCGAAGTGGGGAGAGATGTAATACAATGGTGAATGGGGTGGGGAAAAAAATATGTGAAAGTGAATGTGAATCTTTAAGACAGGGGAGGATTTTAAATTGGAAACATATTAAGCAGAGGGCTATTATGAAAATTAGTTTGGTTATCTTTTTTTTCTCTTTTCTTGTGTTATTGCATTACTTTCTTCATCGTGTTGCTGCAATATAATTTACGAGTATAATTTTTTTTTTAATGTTCTAACAGGACAAATTCTCTTTTTCGTACAATGCACAGATTTTATCATTAATCAGAAATAATGAACTAAATAAAGAAAAACTAATGTATGAAACTCATTAAAGTTTTGTTATAGTTTACATTCGATTTGCTGGGAAAGAAAAGCTGAAGACTTCTTATATTCTATAAATATTTGACTTGTTTCGAGTAAAAAAATTATTCTGAATATTTAAGAATATTTCATATGACACTTCTTTATGTATTTAACACTTCACTGAATGATAATCTGGCGGTCTTTTTTCCAGGTCCAAATCTCTTCCAATCAACTTGACAAAAGCAAACAAAGGAATTTACATAGTTGTGACAAAAACTCATAAATAGCAACAATAAAAGTGAAATATCCTTAATCAAATAAAAAAATCATGTACATTGGAGAGAAAAATAAAATTGGTAACGAAATGCGTAACATTACTGTCTTGACATTATTATGAGTTTTTCGATCGCTTTTTAAAACATACCAAGACGAGGCCAGTCTAACATTAGTTGATAACTGGTCTCAGGGCTCACTGTACAAATGATTAACTATGATGTAAAAAAGAGGGGTGAACTGGGAAGCTAATTAAAGTGTCATCATCCCTGTATTTTTTATTTATTTTATTTTATTCAAATTAATGGTCGTGTGATCATTAGTTCAACAAAGAGACACACAATCGATCATATAGGGCAGAGTATTGTGAAAGAACTTTTGCCGTAGCTGGTCTTGTGGCGCGGAATTGTCTATATCTTAGCATTAGAAATATGGGTGGCGTGTGCAGCCTTAGAAAGTAGAAAAATACAACCCTTTTTGGCACATCTTATTCAAAATGTATGATTATAAATAAACACTACACACAAACACTAACATATATTACACATTTAGCCTAATATATTACTATCACATAACGAAAGATATGTTGTTCGTCTTCCCTTGGTAAGTTTTCTATGGTTTTCATACCGAATATGTTTTTCTTAACACAATCAGATGCGGGAAAGTACCTTATATAATGGCTGTAGCCGCCGCCTTGCTATCCTTACACTCAATTAATATATATTTATTTTGTAATATTTTTTATTTATAAATGGGTTCAAATCCCTAGTTAGAACGCCCCTGAGAAGAGTCTGCTCTCTGAACGGCGCTGTATAAATTGTTTTTTGATTATTATTAAACAAATATGTCAGTAGGATAGCAATAAAAAATAAAAATTGAATATTTGAGTAATAGCGACAAAAACGCAGAAAAACTAGTAAAAAATCTTACCCAAACCATTTTCTGCCGGTTCGAAGAAATTTTAAACCTCCATCATTACTAGCTGTACAACTTTTGGTAGGTCTAAGCCTTTTACAAAAATATTTTAATTGTCCTTTTATCATGTAGTAGGCTTCTCTACATGAGTTTCCTGACTATGCTTGCAAACTTAGTAACACCGGAACATTGGCCTCTAAACTTGGAAGAGCTCATACAATTTTTTATTGTATCAGATGCGTCACGATTTACCTTTTTGTACTGGTCCATATATCCTTCACATAATCCTTCTTTCAAAGATGTCCAGGAATGTCTCTTTGATCCTTGTTAATGTTCAACATTGTGACCCATAGGTGAGCACAGATCTTATCAATGTCCTTTATATCAGAATCTTGCAATCTACAGATTACACTTTCACTGAGATAAATATCATATTGTACTTGATACCTGTTAACCACAAAAGTGTTATACAGTCCAATGCAGCTACATGAGATCCCTATGTTGATGTGACCTCAATAACCTAGGGGGTAAAACGCCTGTCTTCCTATTCAGGGATTGTGGAATTGATATACAGCGAAATTTTTTTAATTAAGTATTTTTGTCCTATTTTTTCTAAATATCTTTTTTTACATACAGTCGGTAGAAAGAAATTGTTTCATGGCAATACTTCCGCTAGGTTGTACTGTGTACAACAAATATGTTATACAGAATAATATAATGTGCTTAAATCAATAAATATTTTTCATTGTATACATTATAAAATATACGATTATACTAGGCGTATCCAGAAAGTAAGTGTACTGAGGCTCTCACGACCGGATGGATTTTATTTTCGACATGTTGGCTACACTTCCGTGTAGCCTGACCCTTCCCGTCCACAACGAGACCGGTTCGAGGTCAGTACGTTGAGAAGTGTCAACGCGACAACAAGTTTCGTGAAAAATGTCAATCCAATCTCCCGCCAAGTGCGAAATAAATAATGCCAGGCAAGAGTTTTTGAGGCGCTGCAAACTCCATGGAGATGAATTTCTCCGCTCCATCGTTACTAAATATGAAACTTGGGTTGCACACTACACGCCTGAAACCAAAAGGCAGTCTCAACAGTGGCGTCACACTTCTTCACCCTCCGCCAAAAAGTTCAAAACCACAATTTCAGCCAAGAAAATCATGGCATCCGTGTTTTGGGACTGTCAAGGCATAATTTTAATTGAATATATGCCTCAAGGGGAGACCATCAACTCTGCAAGATACTGTGAGACCCTAAAAAAATTGTGAAGGACGATTCAGAACAAGAGGAGAGGCATGCTGACAAAGGGAGTCTGCCTGCTGCACGACAATGCCAGACCACACACGGTCAACGCCACGAAGGAACTGCTCGCCTCGTTTAAATGGGATGTCCTGAACCATCCCGCGCATTCCCCTGACCTAGCACCTTCAGATTACTATCTCTTTACCTCCCTGAAGCTGCACATGGGTGGAAAAAGGTTTTTTACCGACGAGGAGGTAAAGGAGGAGGTGGAGAAGTGGATGGAGGGGTTGGCGGGAAACTACTTCGAGGAAGGCATCAAAAGGTTGATACCCCGCTTCACCACCTGCATTGAGAGGAATGGCGACTATGTCGAAAAATAGCTTACATATGTACTACGGTAACCACGTAATTTTTTTGTTTAAATAAAAAAAATTGTAACCTACAAAAATTCAGTACACTTACTTTCTGGAAATGCCTCGTATATGAATACTATGTTATATAGAAAAACTATAGGTTGGCGCAACCAAAAATGCAATTTAAAATTAGTAGCCTTTTTATAGCTGTTAAACGTATAATATTTATAATGGACATACGTAATCGTCATCTACATAATGTTTTAATCATTTTTATAATATTTTTTAATAATTTCTAAGCGTTCTGCAATCGTGTACCTCTGCATGATCAATTTATAAGTTATGTATGTAGATGACGTATGTCTATTGTAAATATTATACGTTTGACAGCTGAAAATGGCGGCAAATTTAAAATTGCAGTTCTTGTTGAGCCACCCTACAGTTTCACCTCAAGTTGAATTTCTTACTATCACTTATTGAAAGATCGACAAAGGTTTTTCCTTACTTCGCTTCCACTGGCTCGATTTCTGCAGTTTTTTTTACTAAATATGTTTTCTTAATCACACGCAGATGCGGGGAAATACCCTACCTAAAGGCTGCAACAACCAGCTTAAGATATATACACTCATCTAATTTTATATTTAATCTGCCAATAAAAGTGGGTTCAAATCCTGAGCTTGAGCGTCTTTGAGGAGAATGTGTTCTCTAAACGCCGATATATAAATTCTGCTTAATGTATATGATTGTTATTATAAGTATATAAAGGAATCTAAAAACCATTATAGTAAAAAAAATATTGTATACGACAACAATAAATAAACTACCATACATTCGACCCGAGGAGCTATTTGTTAAACGGTTTTTAGAGCCGTTTTTTTTTTGTTCCGTAAACGAACGCTAGATTTCGTTATTTCATACTTTTAACGAATCGAAAATTCATAAATTTCGCGTAATGATCGGTAAATCTAACAAAATGACTAACAGAGTGAGAGAGAAATATTGTTATTGGGCTAATTTCAAAAGTAGATCCCTATTCGGCCTTCCAATATTTTCAGCAATGGCCTATAAAATTGTACCTTTTACCATTCTTTATTCAAATTGACGCTGAAAACATTTAACGTCAAAGACACTTCCAATGAAATAGGTTTTTACCCCCCAATAAATATTATACCGGGGGGGAGAACGGAATTGGGAGACCCTCAAGAATATGAGGCACTTGGAAGATTTCTTTGATTGAATTCGCTTTGATTTGTTTGTCGTTTCTATTATATTAAATTTAGTAATTGGAGTCTGGGTACGGTGGTTGTGAGCCGTTTCATTCTCAATCGAAATAGCAGACTTAAATGAATTTGTCGTTCTTTTAACGGCACCTCCGTTAATTGAATTTGCACTGTGAGCGACTTATTATTATTATGATCAATTAAATTTCTTCAATTGAAGATGTCTTCAAAGGTATTATTAATTAACTGCTTTGTGCATTATACAAGAGTGTATTAAGAAAAGGTTTCTAAGATCCCCTAAACATTAAATGATCATTTATTTTTCACTGGTTTAAAATGTTTTTAGGATTTGTTGTCGTGTTGAGTTGACTTCTATGATAAACGACGTTTTGTAAACATTGTAGCTTTCATCATTATGTCAGTAATGTTGAACGTTTTGTATCCTTCATCTTTAAGGCGATGTCTTAAAAGATCACCAAATATGATTCGGTAATGTTCATATCCAGTATTGATCAACGTTTCGAAGGTGTTGCAGACTTCATCCTCAATTTGATGTTTAAAAAGAATAATTAATTTGGTTCTGTGATGTTGTTAAAATATTATTGGAGTTATTACTCATTCTCGGAAAAATAATGCAATTAATACCAATGATTTAAGTAATAAAAATAATAATAATTATTTTTTATTATTATAACAGTAATAATAATAATCACATATATAATTTTATTAATAATAATATTAAGATCCATTATATTAATAATGATGATGATGATGATAATGATAAAGAAAAAAAATAGTCATAACAATAATAACAAAAAATAATTACAATAATAATGATAATAATCATAGTGATGATGGTAAAAATAATAACTAAACTGCTGATGATGATGATGAAATAATGATTATATTGACAAGAATAGTAATAAATGTATTTATAAGGTAAAGAATAATTATAATTACGATGTTGGTGGTAATGATGATGATGTTAACGATGATAATAATAAAAATACTGATTATATTGATGTTAAATAATAATGATAATGCTACTACTATAGTTCGGAAATTCTAGGATGAGTCCTGTGACAGCTCACAAATTTGCCCCAATACAACCTTGTAACGATGTTCAGTAATTTCAATTATTTTAGCAACTTTAATATAAGCCTCAATTCTAATAAATAGCAAGTTATTTAGGTATATACATTACATAAGGTTGTATTGGGACAAATTTGTGAGATGTCACAAGACTCATTGTAAAATTTTCGAACTATAGTAATAAAAATGATGCTATAAATAATATTTAAATAACTGATAATAGTGATGATTATGATGCTGATAATATTAATAACACATAATAGTTATGATGATGATACTAATGATTATTAGAATGTTGATACTAATAATAAAATAATAAAAAAAAACAATTATAATAACCATCACGGAACAATTATAAAAAAAAAATAAACAACTTGATCGGTTAGCTACAATATCGGTTAGCTACAAAAAGGTCCGCCGAATATTGTGTACCATATAAACAAAAGCTTGACTTCCGGAGGATTCAAATTTTATGCTCGATGGTACCCGAAAAAATAAAAATAAATAAAAAAAACTCCCAGAATGGTAAAATAGTTCATATGGTAACCTAATTAACTTGTCTTGTATTGTTTTACACTTTCGTTGTATACAGTTACATCCTGGTGGGATTATTGCCATGTGGCAACATCTTTAATCAAACCAGAAATATGCTAGAGTGGCCTTAAGTGAAAATAGGACTAGAATCATTTTTCAAAAGTCAGGGTTCCTACGTGAAACTAACCCGCAAGATTGGGAGACAAGCGTTTTGCCAACCAGGCCACACAAACCGTCTTCTTTATGTGCGGGATAATATTGGTGTGATGACGACCCGCGAGCTTTGAGTAAATTTCTGTGTTTCTTAATCCAAAAGCTTAATTAATGAGTCTGAACATAATGTTTCAACTATCTACGCTTTTGAACGTGTCCGAAACAGTTCAGTTTAATCCCACTTATGATGTTATGGGGGATAAAATAAGTCTCCACCCAGCGCGATCTACGCTAGAAGTTCGAAATCTTTATTTTGTATGAGCGCAAAGTCATGTTTTGACGTAGAAGGAACTGCTCGTAGGGAATCTTCCGAAGGCGACACGTCTGAGTGTGAAAGAAATAGTAGTGACGATGAACTAAAGGCTCGACATCACGGAAGAAAGAAAATTACTTGATGCTTAGTAAATATGCATATGACGTTCCTTAAGGCCTAGAGTTCAAATAGCCTAGGAAGTAGCCAGTACTTTAAGAATGCAGCAAAACTATCCTTTGCCGCCACAAGATCGTAGTAGCCAATGAGAATGGTCTGAAGTAGAACTGATGTTACGTTGAATGGAGTTCTCTTAAGAAATTATTGACTTAATTGTCATCACAGTACCGAACAATGTGATATGTGGATCGATCCAGATGGCCGCAAAAATCACAACAGGGCGAAGGTACAAGATTGAAGCTTTCATGGCCAGAGATAAAATGGGTAGTTAATAGTTTGAGTACACCCTGACGCAAGGAATAAATTAACATGTCTGTCTTTTCTCGAAGGACGACAACCAACGATGTTGCCAAGTTGACAACTTGACTTCTGGGCAAGCTTTAATAATTGCGTGAGGGGTCATTCCGTCATATTTTTTATATATTGTTTATAGTTAAGGCATTTACGTTGTGGAGGTATAAAGACATTGTAATTTGTTTTATCAAACACCGTTTATTTCACTTTTTTGTTTTGTTTGTGCTCCCCTAAAGATGAGGTGAACATCTTGAAACCGGTAGGGTTATACCGTTACAAAAATGTGGAATAAACAGTGTTTGATAAAATAAATTACAAATTTTCTAACTGTATGAAAAACTGATAAACACATGATAAATTTTTAAAAGAATTCCTTATGTATTGTATATAGATGAGTTTTGTTATCTGGTTAGAATCTTTACGTGTATTTATTTGAACGACCTAAAAGGGATTTTAAAAGCAAGACAGTGGCAGGAAATTAGGTAAATGGATCACTAAATGCAACAACTGGGGTATATCTCTAAGTAGTAACACCGAAGTTTAAGTAAACTTGATACTGTAGCGATGCGTGCGCCAAGAAAAAAAATGTGTTAATGTTTTAAAAAGGTGGCATTAAGACATCAAAATGTATGTATAGGCAAATATTTTATATTAGATGAAGAAATGAGCGATGGATTGTTTGAACATGTAGGGAGGGTGAATGATGAAATAATAACTAAGCGAGTATACAAGTTGGAAGAGAAAGGTGTGTGTGTGTGGATCGAGGAAAATATCGTATTGCGGTAGATCGAGTAAAACGTAGCTGGACCGAGTGGATCGAAATTTAAAAGTTGTACTAAATAGTATGAATAATAGAAGATTGTTCATGACGAGATGTATGATTGTAGAGGAGGCGAATGGTGTGTTTTTGGATGGAAAAATATGTAAATCTGTTGTCTCTACCTATCCTGTAAGGGACATAGTGTGATGATTTGTATCGAAATCTTACGTATGACATTAATTTAGTGCACATTGTACCTTTCGTTTATTTTATATAATTTTACATTTGATAAGGGCTGAACCTCATTTTATAAAAAAAATGCATACATTACATGCAAAAATAAAATAAATAATGGTTAATATTATATAATAACAGGAACAATGATATTCGCGCTTTCGTGTGAACTGACTGAGCTTTGCCTAGAAAGCTTATTAAGGAACTAAATCCTCATTTATTCCACCGAAGTATGAAATACATTCAAATCGAAATCATTCAACAAAGTCATTCCGTGTGCGAGTGGTGATGCTCTTAAAAACTCAGTTCGTGAATACAGCAACTAATTATGTAACAAAGTATATTTTTGTTCAAATATATTCTAATACTCGTATATTTGTAAAAAATGTATTTTTTAAATACTCTGTTTTATTAGTAATGAAATATACAACTGAAATACATTTTAGTCAGATGATATAAGCAGCGTTGTGGGATCTCACTAGAGACGTTCTATGCAGTAAAATGGAGACACAAGAAATAAAAAAAGCCTTGTGAAGATGATGTAAAATGTTATTTATAAAGAATGCAATCAAGCTGGTATGTGGTTAAATTTACATTATCTACCTATGCCTTAGGCTCGAATGCAAATAAACCGTCTCTCGTATTAATTTTTGGCATCTATCAGGCATCGAACACCAAAACCTCGAATGATATACAAACACTCTACGATTAGGCAACAGGTTTGCGTTTTATAATTGCTTATTTTAGAAAATGATAAGGATTTATTCAGATATTTATCAAAAGGTTATTTAATTCGACCCTAATACTAACTGTTAAGACTTTGCAACGATTAGAAGAAAACATTTGTCATAAAAATAAATCATAAAAACACACTTACAAAAGATGTTTTCAACTTTGTAATGTATAACAATTTCGTTGGATACAGTACAGCCTGATGGACTTCTTTCCATGTGGCTATAATCTCTCCCAACCAACCATAATGTTAGATGCCTTGAGTAAAAACTAGACTGGATTCGAAAACCACACTTGGGATATAAACGTCTTACTAATAATGCCATGGAGGTCGATGAACGTCCAACGTCGTGAACTATCTTGATATGTTAAAAAATCGTGTTCTTTCAAAACAACTATAAGATAAAAATTAATTTGAATAAAGTACTTAAATTTGTCTTAATTTTAGCTAATATCATACAATACAAGATCCAATGAAAAACATAATCTTCAGCTCCTTTCCAAAAGAAAAAGCGCCGAAACAAATTAAATAATATTTGATTAAAATATATAATATTACATTTTCGTTCTATACACTACAACCTGGCAGGTTTTTGCCATGCAGTTAACTCTTCCGACCATTCAAAAACATGTTGGCACTTAGTTAAAGCTTAACTGAAACCCTTTAAAAAATGGTACAAACGTGATTCGAATCCTTAACTCTCTGGTTGGGAGACAGGCGTCTTACCAACTAGGCCACGGAGATCGTTTTACTCACTAAATAATAAAATAAAAGATCTCAAAATTTTTATAAAATCGTTGTTAACTACAATATTTTTACTTTGAAAATTTATTACTGAAAAAACACAAATAAAAGGTAATTATAAACTTTTTAAACTTTTTTTCCAAAGGAGGTACTATTTCATCAATAAACAATGCAGCATAAAATAAAAAGTTAATATTTTGCGGTCAATTTGTTCAATTATTTAAAACTTTCAACGAACTATGTTTATTGGCAAAAACTATATTCTGATTAAAAATATTTCTAGAAGTATACCTTATAGTTTCATTCCAGTAACGAATAATCAGGATCGGGATTTCACTTCACAATTTAAAAAAAATCTCTTCACATTGTCCTTTAGATACTGCACAACTTTCTTTGCTTACATCTCATTGAGATGATTATTTAAACACTTAAAACAACAACGGCAAAATAATTATTAGCACTGAACTTGACTAAGTTTTAATCTTTTTCATAAAATCTCTCACCTGCCGTAGTCGTTAACCTAAAAAAACAATCTCTCGAACAGAAGTAGATTTTCACATATAGTCATAAATTTTCCATACATTCATAACATATAATTAATAATTTAAACCTTCAGCAGACCTTTAACAAATCCCACGAGGCTGTAAGTCGACAAACCTTATACCGTTACACCTCGGACCGTATATATTTCTCTATTCGGGGTCCCTTGTTTAATTCATAAGTTACTAATAGAGATCGTACAGCGGCGGTTGAACCTCGGTTTAAGGACACTCGCGGCGAACGACTGCGCCCTGCCGCTACCATAGCGCGACTGACTCGGCCGAATCTAATAAATCCTTAAGCATAAAGGCGCTATGTCGATTATACGGAAAATACCCGCTTTTCCGGGTGGAGCTATTTTTAAAGATGCAGCTAAAGCATTCTTTTTAGGGGAATTATTTATTGTCGAGGGCCGACCGTTATTCAATTGCTCCGTATAGAGAAGTGCAAATTTCGGAAATACACGTTTCATTCACTTTGATTTGTGAAGAAATATACTCCTACGAGAATATCTTAAATCTTAATTTTAAGTGTAACTTTTCTTTTATATGAGGAATTTTGTTATTTATTTGGAACATAAAACAGAACGATTATTACATAAAAAAAATGATTAACACCTATATCAACACTTGATTCAGAGTAAACGAAGATTTCTACAAAACCATAAGTACTGATATTTTAATAAGATGGGGATACTTCTCTTTAATATATGTAATAATGGATTAAATAATTGAGAAAATTATATCACTAGGGTTGGGGTACAAAATAACGAACCAATTAATTAGTATCATCTGCTACAGTGAATATGCAACCGTCGTTGCAGAATCTGAAGACGACCTCCAAAAGATGCTCCGTAAGTTCCATCCTCTATTAATAAAAATATAATTTAGTCATATTTGAAGAGAAAACTTTATATTTTATATTCTCAAAAAGTGCAGTGAGAATTCAACTAACGATCGATGACAAACGTTTCGAACAACGAATATAATTAAAATAGTTAAATATCAATAAGCTTTATTTTAGTTATTTCCATAAAAAAATAAAAGCTCAAGTAAATAAAGTAGCTGATGTCCCGGATACCTTATATATATTCTGGAATAAAAAAATATACACAAGAATAAACAGTAAGGTAAAAAGTTATAAAGCACGTGTGACGTCAATCATAACTTATGAAATATAGACTAGAGCAGATACAACAAAACCAGAGTTTGCTTCCAACTAATGAAATGAAAACCATCAGGGCTATTACAGGCTAAGCATTTTGAGATGGAGTTAGAAATTCTCGTATTTGAGAAATATGTAAAGAAGAGGATATTATGAGATCGAGTAGAAACTACATAAGATACTGACATGGCCACGTAAAAAGGATGGATAACACAAGAATTTCTAGCGTGGTAATGCATGAAATACTCGCTGGCAGTCGTCCCCTAAGAAGACCCATAGATAGATCGATGTATAGCTGAAAGTCAACATCTTATGAGGGGCAAGCCTGATGACAATAAACCACAGATATAACTTAAGAAAAAGGTAAGATTATTCATTCATTCCTACATATCTAAATTGATTCGAACATATTGAAGAACGTGGTGAACACGTTGTCTTCTGTCTTATTAATCGAGTTTTAAGGTTTAGAACCACTTGAGTAGGTACGGAACTTGTGATTCTTCATCGCACCTGTTCGTAATACTAATTCGCACTTGAAGAGACACCACTAATACACGTATAACGTGTATGAGTATTGTTACTAGACGAACTCTTTACTGGACTGGAAGCTTTTTATATTTTTATGGGTTCCATTATAAATGAAATTCGAGTCACCCGGGTGTAAATCAAGTATCTTACAAATTATAATACTCGTACTTAAATCTTTGAGATGGTGGGAGAGAGAAATATAAATTGAAAGTCGTATTGCTGCATGAACAAGAGGAGCGGTGCACTTATTTATTTTATTTATTTATTTATTTATCATTACACATGAAAAGAAATATACACAATTTGAGAAAAACAACAGATAATTTGATTGGGACATACAATTTTAATGGATCTGGGTTTGTTGCCTTTCATTTGTCGTATCCCCAGTAAACTAGGCTTTTGCCTGTATCTCACTGAGGATATTTAGCATGAGAAAAATAAATCGACACTTCTTTCCGATTTTTGATT
This sequence comes from Odontocerum albicorne, assembly GCA_949825065.1. Lineage (NCBI taxonomy): Eukaryota > Metazoa > Arthropoda > Insecta > Trichoptera > Odontoceridae > Odontocerum > Odontocerum albicorne. The sequence continues at coordinate 32,560,431 of OX463848.1, read as the reverse complement.
ACACAAAAACAAAACCCCGTTGCACGCTCTCATCAACCTGATAAACAGTGACACTTAACTACAACTGGAAACATCTTGCGAAATTCAACGCCTCACACATCATCACTCCAGAAAGACCAAAAATATTCATCCCACACTATACCGCACACAATCATAAGAATAAAAATTAAAATCAAAACAAAATTAAAACAAAAAAAAATACACAGAAACACAAATACAAAAACATCCAAAATTAAAACAACAAGAAGAAACCCACGCTCACGAGCTTACATAAATCCCTTCCACTCGTCATTCATCCTGAAAGCCCAAGTACTCAAAATCCTGTCGCAATAACAACCACGCTCCGATCGACTGTCTAAATGGTTTTCCTACCTTTACCTTTATTGAAGTCGGCACGCCATTGTATGTAATGGGAGCCAAATAAGCATATTGACTTTGGGCAAAAGAGGTTTTAACTCTAGGGATGGTGAACATTTGATTAGTTGCCATGCGTGTCATGTGTGTCTGCTGAGTCTGCATCTTCCCTTCTTCTCGATGGTAGTGCCAGAGAATGGATTTGAGATGTAAATTGGCTATGTTCAGTACCATGTTTCGTCAATTATTCAATCCTAAAAAGACAAGCTTGATGCGAAGCTTGCACATTGAAACAGTGATAAAAGGGAATAAAATTAGGTTGAAAAACGTACTTTGCGTAGAATATTTGGTATTACAATATTCAATTGAGTAAGACATAATCAGGTAAATGATAACTGTTAGAGATGAATGTTAAAAGTAGAATCGAGAAAGGAATCTTTCGGTTATTTGGTCACATTTAGAGAACAAGTCGCGAAAGACATACATAACAAATTTACTCATTTGTCTGGAATGAATGGAGATCAAGGAATGAGTGGAAGAAGATGCTGGAGAAATTATTACTGAGAGAAACATAAGAGCTTTTAGAAACAAGAGAGCTGTGTGCATGGATATACATGCATGGACCACTGCCCTTTTTGCCTTACTGAAAAGAGGCATGCTTTGATGGTATGTATCTATTTAATTTTCTTTTGAATGAACAAATTTATTTATTTAATTAACGATACAACAGTGTCTTTTATATACTAATTCACACATGACAAGTTATATAAGTGCTTAAAATTATTGACAAAAAATACAAAACACTTTATTTTAAACTAGCATGGAGATACAAACAGTAGTAATAATAAATTGCAAAGTCATTGTTTAAAATTATTTAATATTAATATGTATATTTAAATTCAATATATGCATGTGTATCACAAAATATTACCAAATTTTACCAAGTAGACTTTCGTAATTGTCGAAGACTTACTCGTATTTTATAGTGGTAAAGAACTTAGAATTGTTTTAGTAGAACAACGCTTGCATAGAACAAGAAGAATTTGATTTTTCGAGATTTTTATGGATAGATCTTGAGATATAGAAAACACATGGGCTCACTTGTAGAACGTGATGCAAGTTGCTTTGCAGAATCGAAACCTTCTTCATATTGATGCAGGGTTACTCAACTCTAGAGGCAGAGGAAGTATTGTCCTTATATATATATATATATATATATATATATATATATATATATATATATATATATATATATATATATATATATATATATATATATATATATATATATATATATATATATATATATATATATATATATATATATATATATATATATATATATATATATATATATATATATATATATATATATATATATATATATATATATATATATATATATATATATATATATATATATATATATATATATATATATATATATATATATATATATATATATATATATATATATATATATATATATATATATATATATATATATATATATATATATATATATATATATATATATATATATATATATATATATATATATATATATATATATATATATATATATATATATATATATATATATATATATATATATATATATATATATATATATATATATATATATATATAT